>JAKCPB010000125.1:0-95000 GCA_021442155.1 Cymbidium sinense
CCCAGGTGAAGGGATCATTTGCTACCATTGTAAAAAGCCTGGACACATAAAAGGTGATTATCCAGAACTTGTTGAATCAAAGAAGAAAGATATTGATGTGGAAAGAAGAAAAAATATGAAGGAGAAAATATACCATAAGAAGAAGAAGAAGGCTTTATGGGCCAATCCAGATTCAAATGAATCAAGTACTTGTTCATCTAATGAAGAGGTCAACATATGTCTTATGGCAAATGGAGAATCTGACTTAGATTCTCAAGAGGTATGTAATGATATATCTTATGATGAATTAGATGATGCTTTTAATGATTTAGTTATTGAATATAAAAATAAAAAGAAAATACAAAACCTTAGAAAAGAACATAAAATTTAGATATGCATTTTTGTGATTTAAAAATGAATGTGATAATTTAAAAAGTAAAAATACTTCTTTATTAAATTGTTCCTTACTTGTATGTAAGCTTGAAAGAGAGAATATCTTGTTAAAAGCAAGATTAGAATTATGTTTGAAATCACAAGTTCATTATAATGCTTCATAAAGTAAAATATTTAATAAATATTATTTGCATCATACACATCCCACTCATATACCTTATAATTATCGTGCTAAGCCACATGCAAACACTAATGTTTGATGCAACTATTGTGATAAAAAAGGACATATTTCATTTGATTGCTATGCACGTAAATTACAAAATACTAAGCAATCATCTTATTTATGGGTACCAAAAGGTACAAGCACTACACAAACCACACATGCTAGATATCTTGCTTCAAATTTAGAATGTCGACCCAAACATGTTTGGGTTCCAAAAGTTAACATGTGAGTTTCTTTTATAGGAATGCCTTCAAAGCAAAATAAAGAAGGCATGTGATACTTGGACAGTGGATATTCAAGACATATGACGGGAGATAAAGATAAATTCACAACTTTAGAATCAAGTGATGGATGATTTGTTACATATGGAGATAATACAAAGGGAAAGATTATTGCATTGGTTCTATTTGTAAGAATTCTATCACTTTAGATAAAGTTTTTCTAGTAGAAGGATTAAAACATAATTTAATTTCTATTAGTCAATTATGTGATAAAGGATTGAACTTAGTATTCCATGCATCATATTGCATTATAAAAAATAATGAAAATATTTTGTTAGTAGGATAAAGATATAAAAATATTTATGTCATTGATTTAGGTAGCTTTCATGATGTGAATTTAGATTTTATTTTAAAAGCACTCATGATGATATATGCTTATGACATAGGAGACTATGTCATATTAAAATGCAGACACTCAATAAAATTGCTAAACTTGATTTAGTAATTGGATTTCCTAAATTAAACTTTAATTCAAACTATGTTTGTGATGCATGTAATCATGGTAAGCATTCTGAAGCTCATTTAAAAGTAAAAATATTATTTTACTTCTACACCTTTAGAATTGTTGCACATGGATTTATTTGGTCCTATTAGCACCAAACATGTGAAAAAAATTATGGTTTTTTTATTTGTTGATGATTTCTCTAGATATACTTGGGTTTTGTTTGTAACTTACAAGGATGATATTTTGGTGAGTTTAGAAAGTTTTCTAAATATATTCAAAGAGAACAATGCCTTTTGATTAATAGGATTCAAAGCGATCATGGTGGCAATTTGAAAATAAATTTTTGAGGATTATTATGATGAACATGGGATTAGACATAATTTTTTTTTTGCACCTAGAACTCCCCAATAAAATGGAGTAGTAGAGAGAAAAAAATAGAATATTCATTGAATTAAGTAGATCTATGCTTGATGAGTATAAATTGCCAAAATATTTTTGAGCAGAAGTAGTAAATAATGCATGTTTTGTGATAAATAGGATATATTTTAGACTAATTTTGAAGAAGACACCCTATGAATTTTTTATTTGGAAAGAAGCCTAAGATTGAACATTTTCATGTATTTGGATGTAAATGATTTATTTTGAATAATGGAAGAGTATTTAGGTAAGTTTGATTGCAAATCATCGATGATGATATTTTCTTAGGATACTCTCTTTCTACTAGAGCTTATATAGTTTTCAATAGAGAAAAATTATTGTAGAAAAATCAATACATGTTATTTTTGATGAAAATTTAATTGATCCCATTAGAAATGAAGTGATTGACAAAGAGATTGATAATTTTAAGAAAATATCTTTAGAAGAAAATGTGGATGATTCATTGCCTAAAGAATGAAAATATAATAAAAATCATCTAAAGGCACTAATTATAAGAGACCTTTCAAAAGGAGTTATGACTAGAAGACATAGTAGAGAGGTTGTAGATCATTCATTTTTTATCGAGGTTGAACCTAAAATTTAGAAGAAGCATTAAAAGATAATTTTTGGATTATTTCTGAAGAGGAGTTGAATCAATTTGTAAGAAATGATGTTTTTGAATTAGTCCCAAGACCCCAAGATCAAAATGTCATTGGAACAAAATGGGTCTTTAGGAATAAGCTAGATGATTCAAGTTGTATTGATAGAAATAAAGCTAGGTTGGTTGCACAAAAGTACACACAAGTTGAAGGTATAGATTTTGAATAATCTTTTGCACCCGTAGCAAGACTACAAGCTTTTAGGTTACTCCTTGGTTGTGCTTATTTTATGGCTTTTAAACTTTTTTAAATGGATTTCAATAGTGCATTTTTGAATAGATTTATTGACCAAGATGTATTTGTAGAGCAATCACCTGGATTTGAGAGCCTTGATTGTCCAAATATAAATTAAAGAAAGACTTATATGGTTTAAAATAGGCTCCTCATTCTTGGTATGATAGGTTAAGTAACTTTTTGATAGATCATGGATTTAGAAAGGGTAGAGTAGATACCAACTTATTCCTTAAGAGCATAGATGATGATTTGATTATACAAGTGTATGTAGATGATATATTATTTTGAAGTATAAATGAATCTTTTGTTCCATGAATTCTCATCTTTGATTTCTAAAGAGTTTGAAATGAGTATGATGGGAGAACTTAATTTTTTTTTTGTAGGTCTTCAAGCAATAAAAAAATGGCACATTCATCTATCAAACTAAGTACAAATGAATTGATTGAGAGGTTTGACATGAAAAGATTTAAATCTAGTAAAACTCTAATGAGCACATCTACAAAATTAGATTTAGATGAATTAGGAAAATATGTTGATCAAAAATTGTATAGGAGTATGATAGGTTCACTTTTATACATTCGCAAGTAGGATATTATTTGTTGTTTGTTTGTGTGCTCATTTTCAGGCCAACCCAAAAGAATCTTATTTAATAGCAGTCAAGCATATATTTCGGTATTTGATAGGCACTACTAGGTTTGGTTTATGGTATCCTAAAAATTATTTATCATGTGATTTGGTTGCTTATTCTGATGCTGAATTTGTTGGATGTAAAGTAGATAGAAAAAGCACATCAAGCACATGTCAATTTTAGGATCATCGCTTATGTCTTGGTCATCCTGGAAATAAAATTATGTAGCTTTATCCACTACTAAGGCTGAGTACATAGCTCGATAGTTGTGTTGCTCAGGTCCTTTGGTTAAAGCAACAATTAAAAGATTTTGGTATTAAGCAAAATCATATTCTAGTTCAAGTGTGATACTAATGTTAGTTTGACCAAAATTTTATCTAGCACTCACGAATCAAGCATATAGAAATTATACATCATTTTATTAGGGATCATGTTTTGAAAGGTGATGTCAATATTAATTTAATTAGTACTGATTTACAAATTGTAGATATTTTACAAAACCATTACCAAAAGAATATTTTTGTACTTTAAGATGCATGCTTGGAATGTTAGATCCAAATATTTAAAATTATATGTAGTTTGTTCTAACTTTTTGATGTTGTCAAAAGGGGGAGAAGAGTAAAATGTTGGATAGTATTTAGTCAATTTCATGCATACATTTAGGGGGAGCAACATTACTCATCTCTTGTGCATTAATTTTTTTATAAGAGAAATTGTTTTTCAAAAATTAAGATGAAAGGTCAATTTGGACCTTCATCAAAATCAATACCCAACATTAGTTTATCATCATCAAAAAAGGGGAGATTGTTGGCTTAATGAGCCTCATGTTCAATCCGATTAATTTTGATGATAACAAATGAATGCTTGGATGTTCTAATGAATATTTTTATGTATTTCTGATATATTAATTGCTAATTATATATCCAATACATCTCACAATATGTTTGAGAGAAAATTGCAAGAAAGAATGAAAGATGATCAAAATGGATAATATGAAGCTCAAGATATAATATTTTGGGCTATGTGCATCTTAGAAATTCATATGAGTTCATTGGCAAGAATCAATTTGCTCACAACTTAACATATTATTTTAGTGAGGTTAATTTATATTAATCTCTTTCTAATTAACATTCAATTATATGTTTCACACATAGCATTTGAATTGTCAAAATAATAATAATAAATAATGACTATTAAGTGTAATTATTTTATTTACTTAATATAATTAAATATTTTAACTTAATTTGAAGGTTATATGATAACTAACATATGTATGATTATATATAAATTATATCATAATATTTAAATGTCATATTTCAAAATTAACAAAAATATGTGGAATTTTGCATTTTAGCCAAAGTCATTTTATAATCAAGAAATTTATATCTGATTTCATCTCCAATGAATTCCTTGGATTTGATCCTTTAATTTGATAGGTTACATGACCCACATTTGATTAAAATTGAATTTATTATGACTTTTCTTATTGATTTTAATAATGAATGCATACTACATGCTTTGAATATATTAAGAGTCATATTTGATTATTTTTGACTTGCCCATGTGAATAGCTGAATTTTTGCTACTTAAATTTAATATTTATTTAATAAATATTAAATAATTATCATAAAATAATGTTAGAATATATATATATTTTTAAAAATTCAAAATAACCTTCTTGCCTATAAATAGCCCTTATTCTCTTCATGAAAGCATTCCTCATTCAAATTCAAAATCCCTCTAGAAAATCTAAGAGAAAATTTCTATATTTTCCTTCCAAGTGTTCTCCAAATATGCAAGATCAAATCCTTGGTTTGGAAGCTTCAACATCTTCAATTAAGCTTTCTCAAATTACTTGAGTTTGTTTTCTTGATCTTAATACCATTTTAGTTGTTCATACTATTTTCACCATCTGTTTATTCTTTTCAATTTATACTTTTTGGTGGATTAGTCTTTGGACATCAAAGTCTAAGTTTTTCACATCAAAGTTTCTTCAATCATTTTTTTTTGAAAACTCTTATGATAGATTGTAGGATTTATTTCAACTTGTTGAATTTTTATCTTCCTACAAATTTCTTATGATTTCTTGAAATATGTCTTCATTAGTCATATTTGAAAGATCATTTATTCTTAGATCTATTTTAGAAGTCTTTCTAAAGCATTTTAAATTAATTTGTTGTGCTAAATTTATTTTTATAGTTGCTAGATCTCTCCTTTTAATTAAAAGCTTACTAGCCTACTTAGATCTATCATATACTAATTTTATTTAAGTATTTTATGATCATTTGCATTAATTAAAAGCATCTTTTTGGTTAAAATAAAATAAATTATTCCTTGTTGAAATTTATTTTATTGTTCAAAAGAATATTATGAATTTAAAATCATATTTGTATTAGTCTACAAATTTTAATAACATAAACATATAAGTAAGATCACTTTAAGTTATTTATTTTATTATTTCTTATCAATATTAAGTGAGCATTTTATCTTTCCAAATTTTAAATTATAAGTGATCATTTACAAGTTTTGAGATCACTTTTGAATTGGATAGCTTGGTATATCTCTAAGAGATTTATTTTATCAAAATTTATTATTTTTATTTTTTTTGTGTTGTAAAACTTATATTAGGTTGTTCCCCCTTTGTAGGAGAGTACATATTATAGGGGTTATACTCATCCGTTATAGAAGAATACTATTTGTAAGCTATTTTAAATTTAGTGGATTCCTAGCTAGGGATGGCTAGGCGTGGACATTGGCCAGTTTTAGGATTTGGCCAAAACACATAAAAGTTGTGTGTTGTGTGCCTATTGTCTCTCTTTACTTTAATGTACTTTTATTTTTTGTTGCATTAAGAATTGTATCTTATCATTATAAAATCAAATTTTAAATTTCTATAAAAACTTAAAAATTTAGACTTAAATTTTAAATTTTTTATCATATCGACTTTGGGTGTTATAGTGAGTCACACACATATAAGGATGTACTTAATATTTTATTGGAGAAGCTCTTATAGTATAAAGAGAGAAGAGACGAAATAATGTCTCATAATATTACTCCTTCTAATATTTGTCATTAAATAAATTATGATTATTATTATTTAGACATTATTTCATATTTTCTAGTTAGATTTTGTAACTATTTAATATTTTTTTTTTAAATTTGAAAATCCAATGCACTAGTTCATTTAATTTTATTTACATGAGAAATAAATATTTCTTATAGGAGGTTCATTTATAAATCTCTCTTACATCTTGGTTTTACTCTAACTAGCCCTAAGGTAGATCACATTCACTTCTTGAGTTCAATTATTTCTAAATGAATGTAAATGTTAGGTCTAAGCAATCAAGCCATCCCATTAATTCAATTATTTATATAATTAATCATGAGACTCTAAAATTTGGCATGACCATCCTCAAAATCAATTTGGAGAATTTGACTCATAATTAAGTCAAAGGTAACCTCATATCCATACCCAATGTAGACTCACTCTCAATGAACAACCCCACTTGAAATTCATAAATGACCCTAGATATTTAACTTTAAGATGTTCCTAGTATGGTCATGCACAAAGTTGACCACTAGAACCCGTTGATAAAGGCTAGTCAAACTCAAGACTACAAACATCAAATTTAGCCCAATATGGGTCAACCTTGAGCCCATATTGAGGTTAAATATATGAACTTCAAATTGATCATCCAAATTGGTCATTAAATGAGTTCATATGCTAAAATTATCTTAATTTAATTATTCATTATATCATTATATCATTTAGGTCAATTGAATGTAAGTCAAGATAATTGACCCAAATTAGACCAATTAGGTCAATATAATCATTAAATTGATAAGACCAATTAGATATATAATCTCTCCTAAATGTCTTAAATATGGTCCAAGAATCATCAAAATAAATTATCTCTTTGCCTAAGTCCAATTGGCCATGTGATGTACATATTTAAGATTAATACCCTTCATAGAGGATTAATTAAACTAAGATAATTATAATATTCAACTAATTTTTTTGAGTGATTGCAGCTAAAGATGTCATTAACAATACTTGGTTTAGCCCAAAAATATTTGACCCTTATAAGGTGGTCAAATTGAACAAATGGGCTAATGCAGTCCCTTTAGATCTCAAATATGTATACCATGTTCATGATAGAATTAGATATGTTAGATAGTTTAATCAATTCAAATCCTTGAAAGTGATTTTTTTTCATTGATTGTAAAGGTAATTCTCTAGTTCAATCCAACCCTATTTGACCATTCCAAGTGGATCAAATGGGCTAAATGGGCCATAGTATGCCATTTAAAGCAAATTGGGTGAATTGGACTTAACTTATGAAAATTATTAGGGTTTTTGAAAAAAAAAATTATGATTATCCATAGGCACCAGCGACTATCACCTCACCTAATGGGCTAGTTCATAATGGATTAACATAGAAAACCATCATTAAAGAGAGATTGAGTTATGAAAGTTATGGTAGATCCCTTGGAGTTTAGCCAATCATACCTTATTTAGACTCTTGAACTCCTGTCAACTACCTACAACAATCCAAGGAGTTCCACTTGGTAGGAGGTAGCACTAAACCATAATTTTTCCATGGTTAAGCCATGAGAATTTTGGCCAAATGGCCATTAAATGGCATAGCTATTTGTTACTCATCTAAACCCTTGAGCTTAATCACGAAACAAAGTGGTTAGAGCTTGATCTACCTAGTGATCCACTTACTCTAGACAAATTCTAGTGAGGGATTTTGGCATTTCACCTGCAATAATCATCATTGCCAAAATGTTTGAACTTCACGGTAGTAGACAAAGGGAGATGCAATAATGGAGCCATGACTGAAGGTGGCAAGAGAGATGGGCAAATGGGCTAAGTTGGTTAAGGTTGCCGTGTAATTCATTCAAGAAGATATATGCAGTGATGAGAGGTAGCAGGCTAGAATGAGGATGGGCATTTGATAAGAGTGGAGGTATAGGAATTTCACATTAAAATCAAAGGGAGATCCAGAGGGGGCAAATTTTTAAAATAAGTTTGGTTTAAAAGATAATTAGTAATTTAAGTATCTTAAAAATAAAATTTAGATATAGGTATAGTCGCCCATTTAACGGGCGACTTGCTTGCCACGTCGAATTTGACATGGCACTAGTCGCCCCTTTAAGTGTCTAATCAAGTCGCCCGACTTATAGTGTTACATGGAAGTCGCCCGTTAAACGGGTAACTTACATGTAGCTATTTTTTTTAAAGTATTTTTCCAACTTGGTTGGATTTAGGTTCCAATATTAAATTGACTATTGAACCTCGATGTTTATACAAAGCCTCTCATTCCTCTGATCAATATTTTATTAAATTCTTAATGTTTAATTTAAGTCTTTTTGATGATATTATATCACAAATTATCTTGATACATGCAAGGAGTTTTTTTTATATATTAGATTGTGTAATTAAAATCTTTTATGTTTTAAATTTTATAGAGCAAGAAATTCTTTTAGATAACAATAATAATAATAACAATAATAGCAACAACAATAATAATAGTGGCAACAATAATCACAACAACATCAACAACAACAATAACAACAACAACAATAACAACAACAACAACAACAACAACAACAACAACAACAACAATAACAACAACAACAACAACAACAACAACAACAACAACAACAACAACAACAACAACAACAACAACAACAACAACAACAACAACAACAATAACAACAACAATAAAAATAATAATAATAATAATAATAATAATAATAATAATAATAATAATAATAATAATAATAATAATAATATTGCTATGTTTGTGATGAATTATAAGTTCTAATTATCTTATTATAAATTTGATACAAGGTAAGATTTTAGTTTGTGGAACACAACTTTTTATTTAGGGTAATATTAAATAAATTTTAGGTTATGGTTTGTTCACACAAAAATGAGGCTAGGTCTTTTTTTTTCTTTTTTTGATAATAACTACAAATTCCTATGAAGTTAATAATGGACATGCAATTTTTCAATATTCTTTCTCTTATGAATGAAAAACATAATAAAAAAAGTTAAAAGATCTAAAATAGCAAGACTTACCTTTCTTAACAAAAAAATAAGTCTAACAATATGCATTAAACTCTTGCAATCTTAAAAAATGAAATTCCATTTGTGCTTATCTTGTGCCTTCAAGCATCTTGACTTTGATTTTTTGAAACCCTTAGGTCAAATAGCAATATGATGTAGAGTCTTTATAATCTTGATGATGAAGATAACAATTTGATTATTGTTCCTAAGGGGTGGTAGGTAGGAAAAAGGTTATTTTGAACTTTGGACAAATTTGAGACTAAAAATCTAAGCTTTCAAAAGGATAAGTTTTTCATTTTGAAAAAAAAAAACAAATAACAACAACAATAACAATAACAACAACAACAACAACAACAACAACAACAACAACAACAACAATAATAATAATAATAATAATAATAATAATAATAATAATAATAATAATAATAATAATAATAATAATAATAATAATAATAATAGTAATAAGTACTAAGTTTGTGATGAATTATTAGTTCTCATTATCTTATTATAAATTTGATACAAGGTGAGATTTTAGTTTGTGGAACACAACTTTTTATCTAAAGTACTATTGAATAAATTTTAGGTTATGGTTTGTTCACACAAAAGTGAGGCTAGGTCTTTTTTTTTTTTTTGAAAATAACTACAAATTTCTTTGAAGTTAATAATGGACATGCAATTTTTCAATATTCTCTCTCTTATGAATGAAAAACATAATAAAAAAGATAAAAGATCTAAAATAGAAAGACTTACCTTTCTTAACAAAAAAAATAAGCCTAACAATATGCATTAAACTCTTGCAATCTTAAAAAATGAAATTCCATTTGTTGCTTGTCTTGTGCCTTCAAGCATCTTGACTTTGACTTTTGAAACCCTTAGGTCAAATAGCAATATGATGTAGAGTCTTTATAATCTTGATGATGAAGATAACAATTTGATTATTGTTCCCAAGGGTGGTAGGTAGGAAAAGGTTATTTTGAACTTTTGACAAATTTGAGACTAAAAATCTAAGCTTTCAAAAGGATAAGTTTTTCATTTTGAAAAAAATAGCAAGGAGCTTTAAATCATTGAAAGATTAGAGATGTTAGAAAACTAATGGATATATTTTTATGATTTTTTATCAATAATTAAGGAGTTACGAATTATTTAATTATATTGCTCATTGTTGGAAATTATCTCCTCATATTTAGCTTTTTGGCTAAAAATCTTATGGTAAATAGGGGTTGAGGCCTTGGAATGTTAATAGGGTTGTGGGACGATTTATAAGAGATTATTAGAGTTATTAATGGGTTCTTTAGGTTGAGGGAAGCTAAGGTCTATGAGTTGGCTAAGTCAACTTTATAAGAGTGGAAGTTATATTATGGAGGAGAGGTAGAAGATGAATTGAATGACAAAGGACTCATCATGGCTTTAGTGGATTAGCAGTCAACCTTCATGAAATATTATAATAGCCACCAAGCTTCTTAATAAAAAAAACTTTTTATAAGAAAGATATAATTTTGTTCAATAGAATCAAAAGTATAAGGTAAGGTCCTACTTACAAGGTTTTTTCATAACCAAGCTTAAAAAAGCCTTAAGAGCAAATAAATTATCATTACATAAACTAATGACTTATTCAAATGCAAATAAAAAATAAGTAAAACATTATAAACTTTAAAGTGTATATATTGAATAAACTTTGAACAAGCAAAGTATGGCAAGTGGAGTAGTCCTGGAATCAAGTAATTTTTAAAGATCTTCATTATTTTTTTCTACTTGTGTTGTACCCATAGCCTTACATTACAATTTATAATTATTTTTGTTAACTTTGGAGGGAAGAGGGGTCATCCATGCACTTTTTTTGAAAGTTTTATTTGTTGATGAATTCAAATCTTAATAACATGCCTTGGCATATGATCTTGTCCTTAGTCTTTATGTTGAGGTTGCACTGCTATTTTTTTTTTTTTTTGGTTTTTCTTTACTCTTTTTCTATTTTTATTATTTTTTTTAAGGGGAGGTGGGGGGTTCGACTCTACAAACACATGATTTTGAACCAATGTGCATCTAAAAGAGAGTGAAATATCTAGCCAATGGAGAAATTAGTCATTCAAATTTACTTTCTTTTTGTTTTGGTATTCAACTTATCCCTTTTTTATGGTTTTAAAAAATAACATGATAGATAATTGATTACATTAAAGCTCTAATAGGTCGACATTTTAATGATATTAATCTTAACCCTCCTATGATTGTTATTAAACTTGGAAGTTGGAAAATACATGAGAAATAATAGAAGAAACTTTTTTAGCTATTATCACTAATATATATAATAAAAAATTTTATAATCAAAGGAATAAAATTGCAAAACCTTATTTGAAAAAAAATACCAAATAATTATAAAAAATGTATGATATTAAAAAGCACTCATTAATTTAAAAACTCATATTTAATACTTTTTTAACTTGAGCTGAGCATAATCTGTAGGGCCGTTAGGGAGGAATAAAACTGCCAAAAATCCATTCTTTCTTCTAGGGTTGCAACCCATATCTTTGCATAATTGGTCATTATACCAATTACGAATAAGCGTTATGCTAGATCTACGATAGTACTCACTTGAGCCTTTGTATATCTTTTGAAGTATTTGTCCCACTCTATTATATTCTTTTTAGTGTCCATCCTATTTGGTAGCAAGAAGCCATTATCAAGGAAGCAAACCAACCACCATGCTCATCTCGAAAAAATATATCTGTTTGATATGTTCTCAGAGTACCCAAGGATAGCCATTTGTGGAATCTGTGGATGTATGCACTGCTTGCAATGATCAAAATTTGCTTGATAATGTAAGTAACTATATTTTATGTAAGCTTCAATCATTTACTTAAAATATGCAAACCTATAGAGAGGAACTCACATATCTTCTGAACCTGTTACAATCTTTTTGAGCCAAGGAGAAATAAAGACAATTCTATGCTTTTTATCACCTTTGAATCTAGTTGCATAGATTACCAAATCAATTTCTATGAGCATAGTTTGGCCTTCTAAGATGATGTCTTTCTTGCAAAATTCAAAGTGCTTGGAAGGAATTAAGATGATAATTCCTTCTTTCACTTTGTTATAAAATTTTTCTGGTAACACACAAAATAACCCAGCAGATAGACCCTAAACAAAGCTATGCTCTGGCACCATACCATATTTTTTCATGGGAATTGTTTTCTTTATGTAGCTTTTGATAAACTTTGAAATGATCCACCTCTAAGGTTAAAAGAACATTTTTGTAAAACCAAATAAACATGTAAGTGAAAAAAGGTAAACTTGATTTGATATTATTGAGAAATAAATATGAGTTAATATATACCAAAGGTGAAAGCAAGGTGGCCAAAACACTTAATAGAATTCCTTCCCCAGGCTTGTCAACCAAGAATTCTAAGAAGCGATTCAAGTACAAGTAACCAAGTGGAATGCCCCAAAACACAAATTTGGTTATATTCCACCTCTTTGTTCTAATGATCATTACAAGTACTCGATCTGATAAGATTAAGTTGATTCTATTTAAACATTTATTTTGATTTTATAATGGGCCATTTAATAATTCTTATCATGATTTAAACATGGGATTAGCATGTTAGCCTTTTAACCTTTTGATTTTATCTAATCTAAATCCATTTAGACTCAAAATTAATTTATATTTTAGTTCAAATTTAAAGCATTTAAGGTGTTTATTTGCTCTAATTCAGATTTGGCATGTAGCTATAAATGATTGGACCTAAGATTATTATGGTGGTAGTAGACTCCACTCTTTTCATGGTAAGTGTTCAAGTACTTATATGGATTTATGTTTTTTATAATATTTGATGTTTTATTATTATAACTATGTTCTTTTTTGTTGAATTATAATTAATTTGTATTTAATACACATTTCTCTAAACATTTTCTTTAAGCCTGGTCCTTTTTCACTCCCCCTACTCTCCATTGATTTTTTTTGTCCATTTTGTTTTAAATGTTGTTGGGTACAAGTGAAATGAAGAATTAAATAAATTAATAATATTTTTGATGAACTAAAGAATTGTTTTGATTAGGTTGATGTATTATCAATTAGTATGTTAGTCAAAGTAAATATATTTAATGATAATCTATGCTTTCTATGTGTCCATATACTAGGGCTTCATGAGTTATCTCCCACATTTTAGCAATCATATCTCTCTAAAGCCATCTTTCTCCTCTTTTATTAGTTTTCTCTTGGCTCTTAACTTTTTTAATCTTTATTGAAAAACTTTATACTTATCTATTATCCCTCTCTAGCTCACTTACTTCTCCTTTATTCTAAACCTTCACTATGTAGTAGTCATCTCTAAAATTATTTTTTCTTTTTAGTTTATATCTAAGTCCAATAAGCTCCATCCCCTCAATTTCCATCTTAGCTGCCCATCGCCCTAGCTTGTCTCCTATTGCATCTTTATTGTGAGCTAGGTTTACTAATCCTAATGCACCACCAAGAGCAAAGGTTACATCCTCATTCTATAACACAATATCATTCTCTCAATTGAAAAGGAATTCTGAGTTTTAAAATTACTAATTTGAGTTATTTCTCTCTATCTTTCATCAATAACTCTAAGGGTCTTCTAACACATAATGCCATTCTCTCAATTGAAAAGGTCTTCTTAGTTTTTAAATTACTAATTTGAGTTATTTCTCTCTATCATTCATTAATAACTCTATTAGTGAATTCTCCTTCCCATTTGAAACTCTTTTTTTTCGAAATAAAAGCTAAAATTAATCACTCAGTTGGTATTTTATTAGTAAATGGAATTTCTTTTCTTATCTTTTTTTTTTATAATTAGGAAGATGTGGAACCTCAATGGAAACTTGGATTTACTCTTTTAGAAGAATTTGAAATTTTTTTACATAGAAAATTTTGACTTTGTAAGAACATAAAGTTCACTGAATGGAAGGCATGCATTTTGAAGAAATAAACTAGAAAATTTAAACATCATAAGAAGACTTCTTAGAAAATTCTATTTAGGTTAAGTTACTAAATTACCTTTCATTAGAAATTTATCTTTGGTTGATCCATAGTCCAACACCCTCCATCTTAGGGACTCACCTTATGCGTTCATCTTAAGAACTCACGCTTCTCTATGAGCTCATTAAACTACCTTTAGGGTCGGCATGTTTATTACTATAGAATTTTCATTGAATCCCAAATTTTCATTGTCGCTTTCTCAGGACTTTAATGCCCACTGTCGCATCTCGTCGCCGATCCCTTTTTATGGCGTTTGTCAACCGCTAATTCTCGCTTAATCAACAGAGATTTCAGCAGAAGAGAACTGTGGTTCATGTGGGTTACCTCTCCACCGTTCATCCACATCATGTCCTTCAACATCGTTTAGGAATTTGAGTTGGTAGAAGGTCTCTATCAATTAATACAGGTCCAAAAATCATCATAATTATATTTAAGATAAGTTTCCTTTGGTCGGTTGTGGATTTGTCAACGACCTCATCTCAACGTATTCTTATTAGGACTAATATATTATGGACCAAAACAAATGAAAAAAAAAAACATTAAACCATCAATTAAATATATTAGGACTAAATTTTAAGTTGTTTTTTAGTAGCAAAATAAATAATTGAATTTCTGAATGTTATTAATTTAATAAAAATGAAACTTGGTCTAAGTGAATCAAGTATATTTGATTCAGTTTGATTCAAATTAATTGTAGTAATCACAAATAAATTAATTTAAATAAATAAAATAATATAATATTATTTTGTAAATAAAAATAAAAAATAATTTGTTTTTATTTATTAAAAAATAAGTTTTACATAATCTTAACTATTTAAGAATTTTTTAAAAATAATGTTAAAACATGTGCAAGATATAAATATAATGAGAAAAAAAAATGCTAAACGAAAGATTTCAGTGCATAACATTTTCTATCAAAAAATAAAAAAACCTCAGTAATTACTATACCTCACATCACCATATACATTGTTAAAAATAATATTTAAAGATAAGCATGCCACCTTAACCATGTCATAGAAACAATCCTAACTAGCAAAATTTTGAAGATTGAAAGGGTTTTTTATTTTCAAAATTTTCCTAACTTAACAAAATTTTGAAATACAATGATTTTGATTGATACATCATAAAACAATCCTAATCAAGTCAATCTCAATGCATTTGAAGATTTAAAGGTTTGAAAACAAATTAAGGATCATCCAAACATTAATTTAAGCAACTTTACCATCATACCGAATATCTCGATGAGATAAACCAAAAGATATAAGAAAAAAAATTGATTTAAGTTAGGCCTTTATCAAACTCCTCCTGCATAATTAAGAAAATTATTGGGATATTAATTAAAGGATAAAAATTTCACCAAATTAGAATAGTTATAGTTAAATTGAGCATCTTGATAATATGGATCCAATGAACCTAAAATTATTGGATTGTGATATCATTAAGGCATTTAACACACAAAAAAATACTTCAAAATCAATGATATCATTAAAGTATTTGACCACTATCGTTTGACCACTTTTATTGGACTATCGTTACTATTGTTAGATCACTATCATTATATCATCACTATCATCCTACAATGATCTCTTGTCCTCCATCGCCTAATCATAATCACCCATCAATTGATGATAAACTATGACCTCCAACATTTAAGACTATAGTTGCTCAACCATCATCGCTCGTTCACCATTATCTAACTTTAGTCGATTGATAATTATTACCTGACTACGATATTCTAATCACTATTGTCATCTTACTATATTTATTTATTTTCAAATAATAAATAATGATCATCAGATCCACATCAGCCTACTTCGATTATTTGATTCATATCACCTCATTACTGTCATCCAACTATAGTCTCCTGCCAAGGTTCAATAGATCAAATGTTATGCTCTTTTATTTTTGTATAGTGGCATATGATCCTTATAAACTAAATAATCAATAAATATACTGTAGATATACAATTGTATCTATAAATCATCTTGTACTTATCATATCTATATTTCAGAAGAAAAACAACAAGAACAATAGTAATAGCTAAAGGTGCCATTTTGTCAGATTGTGCACTATGTTGATTAGACAGCCAACTGAAGATATTTTTATTAAAATAATGGTTTGTAATCTCACCACATTAATCCAAAAATGTTTTAATATATTGATATGCTGCCATTGGTCCATTTATACAAGATTAAAAGGGCCTACTAGAATTCAAATGATCTAAAATATTTTAAAGTGCTCTCTTAAAGCTACATTAATTTCTAAGAGAATATGCTTTTGAAATTTCTATAAAAATTATATTGTTTTACTTGGCAAACCTTTGAAATTCAATGTTTTGATTGAATATAAAATTACAAGTATGTCCATCACTAATTATAAATTAATTTTGAACTTAGATGTTGGACAAATTTTATCAATTTTATATGATTGTTTTGTATTTCAATATGATGTGTAGATTGATTTGCAAGATTTGGTTAGAGAAGAAATGAATGAGGTAGAAGTCATAATTAGAGGTATGATTGAGCCAACTCAACTCAGTAGTTGGCTTGAACATGACTCATAAACTTATGAGTTGGTTCGTTTAAAAATCTTTTACTAAAATAGATTTAAAATATATTAGAATTAAATGATTTCAATATAAAGTTGTTTAAAATGTTATATATATATATATATATATATATATATATATATATATATATATATATATATATATATATATATATATATATCGATAATTATATTGATTTTTTAATGGGATGATCTTATCACTTTCATGTAAATCAAATGCTCTTAAATAATTTCCTTAGGATTATTATGATACCTTTCAAACACATTGTAAATCAATGCACCGAAATAAATTTATTTTATAAATACATAATGAACATCGATTGATGGTGGATGGGATTGGTGGATGGGATTGGTGAATGGCAATGGGGATGTTTGAAGGGAGGAGGGATGTGAATGTCAATATATGGTGGCCACAAGTGGGCAATGGAACTAGGAAGTAGATGCAAGTAGGGAAGGTGAGGCCACAAGTTGAAAATTATTCTTACATTTGTAATTTGAATGATTTGAGCGAATTTTAAAATTCAAAATAAGCATCATTGATATTTCAAATCTCTTGCATCAATATTTTATATTTGGTTCAAAAGATAAATAAATAATAAAACTCATATATACTTTACCTTTACCTAGAAATAATTTCATGATATCAAAATTTTGTAGAGAACTTTATTTTTTAATTCATTTGTTAAAAACCGTAAGATTAACTTATGTTAATAATGATGGTTAATTTTTATATTTGAATGCTTTTGAAATAATTTGCCTGATACTGAGTGCACATTGGTGACTATATTATAACAACATATCAAATTATATTATTGTCCATGATTGCAAACTCTTCAAATGAAATAAGTTCAATATAAAAATAATTTTGAGAATGACTTAAACCTAAGATGTAACTTCACACCTTAAACTTCTAATATTTTTAAGCACTTTTTTATCATCATTGATGGATTTGTATTATGCCCATCACATTAATCCACCAAATTCATTGGGATATTATTTGAACCAAATGTTTCCATCAAAATCGTTCTATATCATATATGCAAGATTGTTCAACTTGAAGTTGTAATTGCTCAAAATTAGATGTGATACTAGCTACTTCATTTCTTATACCTTCATTGATAAAATTAGAAGTGGACATAAAAAAAATTTTAATGATTTTTTTACTTTATCTTGCAAACTCTAAAAATTTTTTACACTTTTATGTATTCATGACTCCATGTAGATTTGATCATCTGATTCTTATACATTTCAAGCAAAAAAGTGATGTATTAAAAATACTACATAAAGGTTTCTTTAAAATTAATTAAAAATTAATCTCAAAGATTTTAACATACGCTAAACATGTTGATTAATGTATATATCCTTGCCCACAATAACATTTATTTCACCTACATCTATCAAAAATCATAAAATTTAAATACTTTCAACCTAAAAGTGTAATGGTATACATAATGGGAGAGTTATTTTCTACTTTCCAAATAAAACCACATTTTACATTATGTTAATGCTCATATCACTTATTTGGCTATTTGTATTAACCGACTATTCTGTAATATTAGATAAATTAAAACATTAGATAGAGAAATAGTTAGATAAATTACAAATAAATCAATCAAATTTAAACTAAATAATAATTATATTTCAACCCAATACATCTCAGATCAGGAAATCTCTATTTAATAAAAAACAAATTTAATGACGTGAAATTCATAGAACATGCTAGAAATCAAAATTAAAAGAAAAGAAAGATTAACATAAAAAAATTTTAAAATGAAACAAAAAAGGTAAAAATATTAGACTCATATACAATAACAAAAACAAAGGAGCAATAAATGACAATTTGAGAACTCCAAAGGTTGAGAGGAAAGCCAAGAGTGAACAAGTTTTAGCTCAACTACAAAAAGATCATGGCCAGTGTTAGTTGTTTTTAAATGATTGTTACTAAATGATGTGTTAGTAAATTAGGCGGTTCCCTAGCAATTGTTAAGAGCGATGTCATGATGTATTTTATATTTTTTGTTGTTTTGGTCAAAGTAAAAAAAATGCAGGGTAAAATTTTATGGTGTTTTAAATCCCATGAATAGCCTAATCTGTGTGTAATTAAAATTCCCTCAAATCGAGGGAAATTAGAAATCACACATTCTCTCCAACACGAAAGCATTTCATCTGTCTTGTGCGTAAAGCTCTTCATCTTCCTTCCATGCACCTCTCCTACGCCTAGTACACAATGACACCCCATTTCAAGCAAAAGTACCTTCTCCATCCCGTGCATGAAATCTTCCTCTCCCGTTCAAATCGTTCTGCGTGCACAAAGCTGTTCATCACTCTCACAAAGCTCCCCTATGCCATTTGTTGTTGGATTAGCAAGCTGATTGAGCACATCTCTTCATTTCTCTTACTTTCTTCTCCTTTATATCATTTCTCTAAAAATGATTCAGTGTTCATTTCCTGCTACGTAGAGAAGGAGATAACATTTTGGTTTTATTGATTCATCTGAAACCCTTGATTAGATTCTCACTATGCTTCCATTTATATCTGCGGTGCTTTTAGGGTACTTTTATCTTCACCAAAGTCAATATTGAATTAATTGATTCTCAATTTGTTGTTGAAATGGATTTTATATTTTATTGTTCCAATTTTTTTTAGATTCTTGCTAAGATCTTTTTTTTTCCTATTTGAGATTGTAGTTGATAACTGGTATTATTCTAAAGCTTCGGTGATTAAGCTTTATTAGGGCCCTTTCTTGATAGCACCATCTAATGGAATTAAGAATTATCCTACAACTGATTTTCATTTGCAGGAGTCATTAGGATTGGCATAGAATAATTTTAAAGTTATGGTGACTAGTTTTGTCATAATTTTCATTTGGTGTGGATTTAGAAACTTAGTTTGATTTATTGTTTGTAGAAAAAATACAAGTGTAAAGCAAACTTATAAGGTATTTGGTAAATTGAACTCTAAGCTCACCAAATTTATATCAATTAACCATTGTAAGTTAAAGATGTACCTTTATATTGTTAAGTTATTGCTCTTTGATCCCAAAATACTATTAATCATGCAACATTAATTACTTTTATTAATTATGATATAATTTAATAAATTTAGTGTTATGCTAATATTCCTTTGATATATAAATTATAAAGATATTATTTTATTTCAATATAAATGTATAGTAAACTATTTTTAAACAAGTACTAATTTTTTTGCATAATTTATTTAATTTTAATACATATTTCATTTTAATTTTAATAATTCTATTTGTATAAATAAAACTTTTGTTTTCATTTTACATACAACCAAATAGTTTTAAGTATTCTAAGTGCAATGCTTGATGGTTGTTTGGTTCATTATTATTAAAATTTTAGTTTTAAATAAGATTAATAATTGTATTGTAGGATTATTTTGATAATGTTGCAATCAATCAAGTTTTATTTGCATGATTAAGTATTATTTTTCATGAAGGTTGTCTTGCTAATTTCCATATTAGTGTTATTTAGCTCTTTACTATTATTTAATATACAATATGTAGATTGTTAGGGATGACATCAAGTTTGTAGAAAAATTCCATGATGTAAAATAAAAAAACAAGAAAATATTTTTCCCCAAGGACTAGTTTGCCCAAATTTATCGAAAAGAGAAGCCCCAAATCTTTCAAAGAAAATCTAAATATAGATTTTTATCAAAAAGGCTTAAATAAATACTAGGAATTTTCGATCCCTTCATACATATCTACAAATACAGTCAAAAACTTTTAATTCAACCATGCTTTCTATTCAACAAGATGTCCATGATTACAAAAATGATTATTCTCTTCTTCGTTCATCTCTTCTTCTTTTTTTATCATTCCTTCATTTTCAGCTAATTTGGCGATTTTGTCATTTTTCTAAATACTTTTCTTGTTTTTTGAAGATTAGCTTACTGAATATCATTATAAAAGTCAATGACTGAGACATTAAAAAATAGTGAAAGATGATCATCTGATTATAATGAGTTTTCAAATGATGTAGAGATCAATAGAAATCAACTTGCTTTAGCTATTCATGTCTGCATTGTTGGCTCTATCACTGTTATATTTATTTAATTATATACACTGAAGAGAGATTAACAAGGAATTAAACTTGAGCAAAATTTCCAATGTGAAACATACCTTTCTAGATTGCATCATGGATCCGATTCAGATATCATGAAGATGGTTCAAATGAAAAAAAAGTTCTTTTTTTAAAATTATATTCGTAGAAGAGGCTTACTTGTAGACACACTTAATGTGCAAATTTAATAACATGTTGTTATATTATTACATACCCTTGGGCATAGTGTGCGAAATTGAATCATTTGATTCAACTTTCAATGCTCCGGAGAAATTGTGAGTAGGTACTTTAATGTTGTATTATATACTATAAGAGATTACGATATGAGATGATAATGCTTCCATCATTTGAAACTCCACATAAAATACAATTGAATGATAGATTCATGTCTTTCTTCAAGGTACAATAAAGATATCTTATGTAAGTATTTTATTGCTCTTACTAGTATAACTTATACTTTTGGGACTGTATTTAAGTTTTTGATGAAACCTATA
This sequence comes from Cymbidium sinense, assembly GCA_021442155.1. Classification (NCBI taxonomy): domain Eukaryota; kingdom Viridiplantae; phylum Streptophyta; class Magnoliopsida; order Asparagales; family Orchidaceae; genus Cymbidium; species Cymbidium sinense. Next base: position 21,482 of record JAKCPB010000125.1, read on the forward strand.
TTAATGCTAGGATTTTTAAGGAGTATGAATATGCTTTTAAAGGGAGAAAATATTTTATCCCACCCAAAATGTGCTTGCAACAATAGACTTTGATTTAAGGTTTACTTATATTTTAGTTAGGTGGGAAGGTTCAACACATGATACAGTATTTCATAATATATTGAAACAATATAATTGTCTCATTATTCCATAAGGTACAAAATATTATAATATAAATATTACTTTAATTAATTAGTATACCTTTAAAGAATAATGCTTCACAGCTACTCACAAGTAGTATAACACATCTTTTTTTAGCAAGTAGTTTATATTTTGTGATGATGGATTTATAATCTTTTTTGTAAATCATATTTCTTTAGTTTATATTTTGCCAAGTTTATTTTCTCCTTCCCCTCTGGTATAGATCTAGCCTTAGATCAAAAAGCTCTACGCCACCACACATCGATTTACTTTGCCTATGGTTTTGAGGGAGTCAGATTACTTGTGAGGGGATAACCCTCACACTGTTAGTAGGGAGGAGGTGGCAGGATAGACGCCACTTATCCGCTTCGACATTCCATTTGACTCCAAGTTCCCCTCATTGAGGAAGAAGGCTGTAGTGGTTCCCACACCCCTAATTAGTATCAGTGTCGATGTGTTCTTGACCTGAGGTTGAGACGGTTGCCCATAGTTTTAGTGAGAGCTACTACCTCTTATTTGGTCACCCCAAAGGGGAAGGCTATCTTGGTCCCCGAGATAGTATTCCCTACCTTATAGATAGGTTCAAGTTCTCACTCTACTTTTCTCACCCACACCCAATGCCACAAAAAATAGAAAGGTTAAGCGGGACCATGAGTGAGCTGCTAGGGAGCTCGATGCTGCCTCCCACATAGCTGAGGAGGGTTCTCCCTGAGACCTCTCCACTTTTGAGTGGATGGGTTTCACACCCCTCTTAGATGGAGAGGACTACAGGAAGATCGTTATATTGCCTCCACCACTAGCACACTTTGAGACAGCGACTAGGGAGCATAGAAGGCTTTATGTTAGTCTTAGGATTGTTCTACACTAGGTCAGTAGAGCTTATGAATGCTCGGAGTCTGATACCTTGTTTGATCTAAGATCTATGATCCCTAGGAACATTAGGGGTCAGATCTATAAGGAGAGAGTCGTGGAGGCTCGAGTATTAGCCTAGGCAAGCAAGAGATGGAGGTATGTCAAGCAGTCGGTAGCCTCCACCCTGATGGATTTCCCTGAAAAGATAAAGGAAAAAAAACAAAGAGAGTGAGACATGGACTCAGCAGAAAATATAGAGCTTGACATTAGATTCCACCTGCGGTTTGTTACTCCATTCGAACACCTGGGTAGGATGACCTGACCTTCACCAGGCAGAGGAAGAGAATAGTTTAGAGGCAGCCCCCAAGGTGGAAAGCCTCCCTATTGACCACCCAATAGAAGGTATGTCCCTACCACAAGGAGTACATGTACTATCCAAATAAACATAAAATCTAGTTCAGAGGATGAGTCTTATGTGGTTAGCACACACCCAACTTTTCTCAACAGTAGATCCCTTTCGAGGTGACACTTGAGCAGGATAGTGATGAAGATTGGGCTCCAAAGAAGAGCATAAATGTATCCAAGTCTGCATATGAAATAGTCAGACATCAGTTGGGAACCTTAGCTCTAACCTCACTTTCTTCACAAAATTTGAGGGCTTGGTAGTTTAGGAATCCCCTAAGTCATCCACAGATGGGAAGACTCAGAAATTTATTTTGGGAGCATCATCCTCAAGTCAAGAAGTTGATGTAAAACTTGAAGATGATTCATATAAAGATTTAATATAATTTCCTTTTAGTTGGTACTCGTCTTGTGTTATTAATCAAGTAAAGCCACATACTTGGTCTGAACACATGTCAAACTACTTCAAAAGGTTATGGGACAACAAAAGCACACATCATCAATCAAATCCAAGACTAGGATTCAATAAAGTGGGTCTAGGATGATGATGATTGTTTCTAATCATCACCAATCATTTGGAATCTCTTGGTTCTTTTTAAATTATGATAACTCATATGAGAAAGTGTGTTAAGAAACTTCAAATGATCTAAATGACTTTAAAGTCAAAGATACACCACTAGAGTTTGAAGAGGAGATCAGATTAACCATCGACAAGCTCAAAAAAATTAACTTAAGAACTAAAGATAATCCACGTCCGACATACATCAGTTCTTTATTGAATGATATTCAAACTAATGACTTAGTTAGGCTATTGGGAGCATAAGGCTTAGCATAGAGTTATGATGAGATGTTCAATTTATCTTCTAACGTAGCAATCCACAAACTAGTAATAGAGTCTAGTGCTAACCCTATCAAGAAAGCTCCTAGATGCATGTTATTAGACATGGAACAGCAGGTCATTTCTAAAATCAAGAAACCAATCAATACTAGCTTAATCAAGGAAGAAAAAATACCCTACCTAGTCAGTCAGTGTCATCCCATTTAAGAAAAAGAATAGTCAAATTCACATATAGGTTGATTTTAGGGATCTAAATAAGGCATGTCCAAAAATGAATTTCCACTAGCAATCCCGAAACTAATGATGTACATTGCCTCATCTCATATAGTCTTCTCTTTCATGGATAGCTCAACAAATAAAGGTGGCCCCAGAGGATGAAAAGAACACTACTTTTCCAACCTTGATAAGAATCTTTTGATATAAGGTCATGCCATTCTAAAATGTCGATTACTACATACCGGCCATGACTCGGATCTTCAATGAACTCATTCATCATCCAGTTAAATGTTATGCCGATGATCTCGTAGTCAAAAGTAAAAAAAAGGAAGACCATCTCTTTGACTTTAGAATAGTTTTCAAATTGTTAAGATAATTTAACCTTAAAATGAATCCCCTGAATTGTGCATTCAGAGTAACTTCAGGGAAATTCTTGTCTGGCATCGTAAAATAGAAATTGATCTAGAGAAGAACAAGGAGATATTAAAAATGCCACCCCTAAAAGTCTAACTCAGCTTAGATCATTCCAATGGTGGTTGACATATCTAAGATGCTTCATCTCCAACCTATTAGGAAGATGCCAGCCATTTTTAGCACTTGTCTAAAAAGATGCTAAGTTCAAGTGGAATGATAAGTGTTAACATGCCTTCGATGACATCAAGCATTATCTGATGACGTCGCCAATTCTAGCAGCCCCTATCCCGGGCAAGCTACTGATACTATATACTGCTTCACTAGATGACTCTTTTAGCACTTTGTTGGCCCAAACCAATGATAAATGGAAAGAGAACACACTCTACTATCTTAGCCATTATCTAATCCCTACTAAGGCAAACTATGCACCAATTAAAAAGCACTGCCTAGCTTTAATCTTTGCATCCCAAAAGCTATGAAACTACAAACTTTCTCATAAAGTGAACTTGATCTCTAGGATCAATCCACTACAATATCTGATGACATGACTACTATCTGGATGGTTGATGTGATGGTTTATGATTTTGTCGCAGTTTGACATCACTTTTGTACCCCTCCGTGTGGTGAAAGGACAAGGACTAGTGGATTTCTTAGCAGCACACCCACTTCTTATTGATTCCCCACTTAGTGATGACCTCCACGATGAACAAATCATGAACTTATGGGACACTAGCATTCGTTGCTGGAAGATTTACTTTGATGGTGCGAGTTCCTTTCAAAAGGTAAAAAAACCACGATCTACTCATCCAAGGAAGGTAGGGGTAGGAATAGTTCTCCTAACTCTGGACCGCAATGTGATGAGATTCTCATAGCATCTGTCCAATTCATGCACCAACAATGAAACCGAACATGAAGCTTTGATTGTTGGTCTGGAGTTAGCCATTATACTATGCATCCAAGATATCAACATCTTCAGAGATTCTCAGTCAGTCATCAAGCAAATCGTTGGTCTTATAAAGTTATAAAGCCTAAGCTTCATCACTACCACAAGTATATTATGAAGTTATTGGCCCAAATCCCAAAGGTTAGTATTTACAAGATTCCTCGAGGAGAGAAAGCCGTAGCAGATGCCTTAGTCAAGCTTGCCACATAGTTGGCATGTCTGGAGGATGAGTTCATACCAATAAAGGTCCAAAATAGATAATTTTTATCTTTTATTGATATTAAACTCATTGAGATACTCTCTCTTGAAGAGAAGGTTATCATTGTCAAAAAGGAAGATGAGTCGGATTAAAGGCAACCATTTATAGATTATCTAAATATAGGCAAACTACCTCAAGAGAAGTCACTAGCCCATCAAGTGAAGTACAGAGCCCTTTTCTACACTCTCGTGGATGGCACCTTGTACTGGCAGTCCTTTGATTATATGTGGTTACGTTGTTTGGACAAACATAAAGCCAATAAGATCATGATTGAGGTACACTCAGGTTTATATAGAGCAAATTAATCCAGTCCAAAGATGAAAGCCAAAGATCAAAAGACTAGGATACTACTGGCCTTCGATAAGAGACGCCTCCTGCATGCCGTAACCTCGAAGTATAAAGCCAAATGATTCAAGCTCATAACAAGTTGGTCCGTTCTAGAGCTTTTCCAAGTAGGCGAGCTTGTTTTTAGTTCTAAGGAGACTAATTGTTACCCGTTGAAAGATGGGAGGCAAGTTTGAACCCACTTGGGAATACACTTTTGTCATAAAGAAGGCCTACCAAGGAGGATCTTATCAGCTTATAAATTGTAATAGAGAGCACCCAATGTTGCCAATCAATGAGCTCTACCTAAGAAATTTTATTCATAAATCTTATTTAAAAAATAACTGTCAACAAAACTTCTTTTCATCTCAAATTCCATCTCATCTATGTTGAGAAACATCTTTGTTTACGAATCTACCACGATGTGTTTAGGGTATGTGTAAGAAACGCGAGCGGTATCTTATCCTTTGTCTACACAACATGAACACAAACACAGAATCACATATAAAATAAACACATATCTTTTGTCTCGAGCTACTTTGAAGTGGGGATAAAGCCCTCACGACACTCACATTACTCTAAGTTGGTGACATGCTACATTGCTAGTGTGTCACCCTAGTGGTTCCTTCTTAAGAGGATGTAAGTCTACACACTTTTTGCTTGACTTGGCAATTACAAACTGATGAGCATCTTATTAATTTGGTAAGCCTTATTGTGTGATTGATAAGCTACCTCATGTTGATTTTATTTAAGAGGGGATAAGTCTACATGCCTTCTTCTTGAACTATCCATCATGCACTGACAAGGTCGAGCATATTTTAGGCTTAGCATTAGTCCCCCAATAGCTCCTTTCCTCTACTACCAAGTCCGGGTCAGTCCTCAAACCATACTCCCCACTTAGTAGTCACCTTAGGTTGGATAACATCTATCCAGTCGATGACAGACGACCCCGATGATCATTTTCATCTATGAAGATGTAAGTATATAAGCCTTCTTCTCGTATTGATCTTTGCACACTGACGGGCACCTTAGATTGTTGGTCCTCGCTATGCTGACAGCGATCACTCATGGTAGACATAAGTCTACAAGCTTTCTCCCGGAGTTGGCCACCGTATACTTATAGGCTTTCTTTTACAGGGTCTAGGATAAAGCCCCTAGCAGCACCTCCCTTATGGCACTCTATTTAGATCACATCCTTAGCAACCCCATTTAAACACAGGGTTACTCGTGGATCTACGCCTTTCAAGTACCCCTATGGTTGGAGAATTTGACTTGCGGATATGGAGATTCTCATTTAGTCCACTAAGTCTGAGATAGGACTAGGCTGATATAAGCCCCTTCTTAGAGTGTGGTCCCTCGCACACCAACAAGGTCCACGTAAACATATAAACAAATATATATATATATATATATATATATATTCACTTATGGATTAGGAGGTGGTACCTTTTCCCAAGCAAGCATCTTATCTTTATGGTAGTGTCAGCAAAACTCCCTATAGGAATCGCCTGACTACTCTTGAGTTGATATAAGTCCCCAGCAGCACTCTCTTAGTAGTTGCCCTTAGGTTGGGTTCAACTTGTTGTGTCACCAACATGTCATCCCGGTGATAGTCATTGCTTTGGAAGATGTAAGTCCTTTATGCATTCTTTCCAGCATGATCGTTACACACCGACGAGTAGCCTTAGGTTGGGTTTGATTTATTGTGCTACCAACCACCCACCTGCTTTGGAAGATGTAAATCTATACGCCTTCTTCCTAGCACATCCATTGCACACCCAAAGGCACCCATTAGGTTGGTTAGCTCTACCCCACGATTGGTAGACTATCTCTTTGGATTTGTAAATCTGAGATAGGCCAATACTGATCCATCGCACACGAATAGGGTCCATTTAAATTAAAATGATATTTCTGACTATTTTTTAGTTGAGGTGAGCCCCTAGCGGCACTCTCTCAATAGTCACCTTTAGGTTATATATTTCTCACATATGTGAGCTAACCATAATTTCATTAGATCTCTCTTTAGGTTATTGAACACCCAAAGAGCTACCCAAGATGATTAAAGGTGATTAGATGTGAAGTGGATTTTAAGTTGAATTAAGCTCATTAATCTATTTGGTTAAGCATTAAGCATGTTCACTTAATGAAATTAACTTAAGGAAAGAGATCAAGAAAGAGGCCTTAATCTGAATACCTAAGTCCCATATTTTATCACTTAGGCTTTGATTTTATCTTGAGGATTAATGAATTAATTAAGCACTTAATTACCTCATTAATTAATTATTTATTTTGATTCAAAAGTAAAGAAAACTTAGGAAATGAAATAGGAAAAATATCCCAATCACATTCTTTAAGCTCCCATACTATTCAACAGAGGTAATTAGCTTAAATAACTAATTAAGTCACTATTCATTCACTAATTATCATTAATTAAATTAAGAGAGTGATTAAGACTTAATTAATTGATTTTCTTAATTAAGCAACCAATAAATTTCTAGAAAAATAGGGGAGGTAGAGGTCATCCCCCTAAACATTCACATAGAATTTGAGATTAATTTGGTGATTAATTAAGGAATAATTAAGCTAATTATATTTCTAGTTAAACCTTAATTAAGCCAAAATCATTGTTTAAAATCAACTAATAATAATTTTCCTATATTCACTCTTCAATATCTTTAAATGAGCCTAAGTTTGTATTTTTTGGATTTTTTTGGATTAGTTATGAATTTAGGAAGTTTTAGCCTTAAAAAATAGATTATTTAGCCCTAATTAAAGCCTTAATCCCGTTGAGCCACATGGCGGCTGACACGCTACATGGGATGAGATTCACTATTTTAGACACATCTAAAGACGGTGATGGCGCGCTAACTCTGTGGACCATATGATCTAAGATGGGACAACCATAATTCGATTTGCAGTTTAGGAAGGAATCAAGGGATCTAATGCAGTGTCTAATTAGAGCCATTCATTCTAATCATGTCGAATGACGGCTCATGATCTATCACATTCATGACCGGTGAAAAATAGATGTCCATCTTTCGAGCTCACCGAGCTTGGATTGCCTCAAATTCACACCCTGAGGAGAGGCATACACATCCAATGGCTAAAAACTTATTATGTTTGAATTTACTTCATAAAAGATGAAGCAAATTTTCCATACAAGGCTTAATTTGTAAAATTATATCACCGAAGCTAATGTCCGGTGGTGGATCGTCGGATGTAGCTTCGCTTAGTTGAGGTAAGGCCCTGTTGAGATGCTTTGAGCTTGATTTGGTGTATAGTGCTCGGTCAACCAATCCACATGTGTGAAGGCTTCAGCTTTGATCGAAATCCAATCTCTGGTGCTCGGAAAGGCTTGGAGATGATTCGGTTGGCTTCGACAAAGTAAGTGGATGGTGTGGGTGCAAGAATTTGGGTTTGATCAAGTGGAGGGGGAGTATTGATCGGGAAGGTGGTGTCCTATTCTGGCTTTGCTCGGGGAAGAGGAAAGTTGATCGAGAGCTGGGAAGACTTGGGAGTGCACTGTGGGTCTCGAAATGGGCTTGTGAAGTCTCACAAAGAAAATCTTCATGTTTTTCGCTCGAATTGAGGGGGTATACCCCTCATTTGAACATGATGCACGAACAAGATGAAAAATCTGTTGATTCACCGCCGTCGGCCTGTCAGGGCTATCTCCCTCGACTCCATGTGGCATGCCAAGAGTGGTGGAAGTCGTGGTAGGAGTCTCAAGTCTTGATGTGGGGAGATTGTATGATGATTTCCTTCCTTGCATCCATTGGTTCGGCCATGAGAGGGAGTGACTTGATTTGCATCTCTTGGTCCATGGCAAGTGCTAGGATGGCTTAGGTTGTGCTATGATGTCTTAGCAATTCCTTTTTTGGAAGTTTGATGGATCCCATGGGGAGGCAAAGTGGACTTTGCCATTTAAGGCAAGAATCCAATGTAAAGATAGGGTGTCCATTAGTTAATCTCCTTAAAATGGGTCCCACATGGTCTTGGGCTTGTTTGTGGATGACCTAGGGTTAATTTTTGTTAGGTTAGGTCAACCACCAAGGTTCCATAAAGCGGTTTTGGGTGTTTTGGCTTCATATGGTCAAAATGGGTTCATTTAGATTAGGTTGGGTTTGGTTGACCAATTGCTCAAATTAGGTTAAACCAAGATTGGGTTAGTTTCATATGGTGATTTGGGATGGTTTTGGTTCAATTGGTTTTGGTTAATTTGGCCTAGATTTGAATTTGACTCATTTGGATTCAAAAGGGTCAAATGAGTCAAGTTGACTAATTTGATCAATTTGACTAAATTGGATTAGGTTATGTGTTGAGTCAAGTTCAATTGGTTGATTGAAAATTATTTTAGGCTTTGAATTGGTTTAATTTGGGATTATTTTCAATTTGACCTTGAGGTCAATTGGTTGGGTCAAGTTGACCAATTGGTCAAATTGGCTCAATCATGGCTTTGGTCAAGTTCAACAAGTGATTTGGAATGAACTTGAGCCATTGGTTGCAATCGATTTGGATTAAATCATGATTTCACTCATTTTGGCTTGTTAGGCTAATTTCAATCAACTTAGGTCAAATGATCAATTAGACTTGATTTGGCTCAATTGATGGCTTGGTCATGTTCAATCATTGATTATGAGTGGGTTTGAGTCAATGGTTTCAATCAATTTGGGGAAAGGTGGATTTTGGCTAGTTTGGGTTTCATTTGGGTTAAGTTTTGACTTAATCAAAGGACTAAGTTGACTTGGTTTGACCCAATTCAAGGTGGTTGATCACCCTAGGATGATTGTTGATCATGATATGGGGTTTGGATGGGCTTTGTTCAATCCACTATGGGTTGAATTAAAACTTGTCTCAAAAAGGTCTTTTAGGTCACTTTGGGTCAAGTGTACCTAAATGGGTCAATTGACTTTATCATGATTTGATTCAATTTAATTGAACTCACATATGGACTTAGGACGGAAATATAAATCCAATTGCAAGTGGTTTGGAGTCAAATAAATTTTGGTTCATATGACAATTTCAAGTCAAAAGGGGTCAACAAGGGGTTGACTTGGGATGACTTGGGTTTAGTTTGATAATTGTGGTTTGTGTTTATATTTGGAATTCGCTAAAAGGGCCAAAGTTGGGAATTTGATTTGATTTAGGTTCGGTTATGGCTATTTGGATTTATATTTCATCTATATTTGTGAATATAAATGAAGATATAACTGATTTATAAAAAAATCACCTAAGTTTGGTGTGATTTGGAAGTAAATTTGACCAAATTGAGGGATGTAGATCAAAAGGGCTTAAGTAGGGAATTGATTTGGTTTCATTTAGTTTGATTTGATTTGAATGGTTTGAATTTAGATTTCATTTATATTTGTGAATAAAAATGAAGGAATGATTGATTTGTAAAAAAATCAACCAAATTTGATTTGGTTTGAAGAATGTTTTGGTTAAGCATATGAAGGTGATTCACATGGCTTAGGATGGGATTTGGAATTTAAATTTAATCATGGGTATCAATCATTTGATTTGATATTAGATTTATGATTTAGGTTGGGATTTGATTTGAGATTGAATTTGACATTTGAGAAAATCAATTGAGTTGGGGTCGATTTGAATTTGGTTGAGGCTAAGTCCATATAATAAAATCAAAGAGCTTGGAAAGGATTTGGAATTTGAATTCAATCATGGGTTTCAATCATTTGATTTGGGATGGGATTTATGATTTTGGATTTGAATTTGAGGTTTAATTTGGATGAAGGATGCAAGGATTGGGTTTAAAGCTATAGGGCATGCAAGTCTTCCTAAATCCCTAAGACATAACCTATTCCTATGGCTAACTCTTCTAAGTCTCTAGGCTTATGTTAAGTGTTCATCTAATCACTAGAAGTGTCTTAAGACTGAGGAACTCTTAGTGTCTATAAGAGTCTTAGATTTATGATGGGGGAGTCGTGAGCTCACTCCCAAAAGTGAGATCAACATATTAATTTTCTAGATTTACCTCATGAAGTCCATCCTATCTTGCTTCCATCATTTGGATGTTTATTAACATGGAGATGAGTCTTTGGGCAAAGTTTGTTTTCAGATTTTCTATATTTGTCAAATCCAAATGCAAATGTTTACCTCAATTGATTTTCTGGATTTTTCCAAGTCTAAATGAAATGGTTTATTTCATATAGATTAAGTTTAATTCAATATCTTGTGAAAGAAGAGAGGATTGAAAGCATAATTTTGGTTTATTAGCATTGCCTACCTTCTTCTAATAATAGCTATCATCATCCAATTGTTGAATCCTTAAGTGAATTCAAATGAGATTTCATGTATACCAAATCCAAAGGTTGCCTAGCTTTGCTTTAGTCTTTTCTTTTAGCATTTGGGCATCTTGTTATCATGGAAGAGATTGCAAATTTTTATGTATTGAGTTACCATGATGGTTCATGTTGGCTAACACTTGCTTCCCTTTATTGCTTGGTTGCTTATCATCATTCAAGCGAATGTTTAATTAAAGGAAAATTTTAGATTCCTATTCTCCCCCCTTTACTAAAATCTGATGTATTTGGTTATTCTATAGGAAGGGACTTGTTTTGACCCTTATACAAATTATCACCTATTTAAAATGAAATCTTTCATATCTTCTCAATGAAAGTTTGGTAAGGGTTGCTTGCTCCCATTATTCTATTTGGTAATGGTAAATCTTACCCCTAATGGAATCTATTGACATATAAGTGTTTCCTTTAGTTAAATCTGAAACTTTGATAAGGGTTACTTGCTTCCTTTACACTACTTGTTAGTAATAAGCATTATCCCTAATGAATTCTATCGACATGCAAGCATCTCTTTTGATTAAATCTAAAATTCTAAGCCCGTGTTATGAGCTTGATATGATATTGACTCTCTTGTATCATTTGATAATGATGATGGGTTACTTTCATTTGACTTCATTGATATACAAGTGTCTCCTTAGCCAAACTTAAAAATTTGAATGCTTATTCTATTGGATTTGGCATCGTTATATGATTTGTCCAATTTAAAAAAAAAAAAAGAGACAGAGAAAAGAGAAAAGAGTGAGATGAAATCTTTCTTTGGCTTTGCTTTTCTTTTCTTCCAACCATTTTATTACTTGCTATTATGAAAACTAATAGAAATTTTAGATCTTTGAATATGTCAAGGGCTAATATGGTGGTTTTCCTTGCTTGGTTTGAATCTTGCTTAGTTATCATTTTAAAAGAATGGTTGTTTGTTCTCTTTCTCTTGCACTACTTGTTCATGTTGGACATGGCTCTCATGTTGACTTTTATGTTCAAAGTAAGAATGATTGAATGGTGTCCACATGTGATCAAAAGTTTATGTTATAGCTTGTCATTTAAATTTTTAAAAGTGAAATACAATTGAAGTAATGATGAAAATCCTATCATTGCAAAGAGGCTTAAGTAGCATTTTATCTCTATACATAAGCAAATGCAAGTTTCTGAATATGCTTTGTGATAAATACTCATTCACATTGTTCTAATGTGGCGGAAAAATATGCTATATAAGTACTTGCTCACGTTGTTCCAATGTGGCAAGGAAATGTGCTTCGTGATAGGTACTCGTTCACATTGTTCCAATACGATAGAAAAATTTTCTATAAGTGCTTCCTCACATTGCTCCAACGTGGTAAGAAAATTTGCTTGTGATAAGTACCCATTCACATTATTCCAATGCGACAAGGAAATTATTTTATAATAAAAGTACTTGTATGCATTGCTCCAATGCTACAAAGAAATGTTATGTTATGCAAACCCATGCACGCCTTTCTTGGCGTGATGGACAAACAAAATTTTTGATCATCGTGTCTTACGACACCTACCATGCATGCCTTTTTTGGCATGGTGGGAATGCCTAGTCTCCCAAACCAGCCCCCTATGGGGGATGACGCCGGGAGGCTGCCGAAATTTTTAATAAAAAAGAGGAAAGAAAGAAAATCTTGCAAATTATGTTGATATATGTCTTTTTCTTGTTTTAAAATTATAAAAGCATGTTGTGATAATGAAATTTTAGTTTTATTAGCCTAAACATTATCATGAGGCTTGCTTTCTTTCTCTTAATTTGGTGAAGAATGAAGAGAGGGCAAGTGTTATCTATGGATTTATTCACCCATGCTTGGCTTGATTATTACTTGAAACTTCATGTCATGTAGCAATTACTTGTTTGAATTCAGATTTTTACTTATGTTGTGATAATATTCCTCTTTATGTGCCACATAAGCGGGTGGGAGATAGAAATGAGGTACCCTATGTATTGTATGGCTCAAACCTTACTTTATTATCAAATAACCATGCATACTATGATACTTTTCCCTTTGCCTAAATTAGAAAATAAAGTTAAAACGAAAATCAACAAGGTTGATTATTCTTTTGCAATATGTAGCCATGCTTAACTTGATTCATACTTGGATCTTAATATGTGTACAAATTATTTGTTTGAAAACAAATTTTTACTTATCTTGTGACAATCATTTCTTGTATATATGAATGGGTTGAAGATGAAAATGAGGCATCCTATGTGTTACATAACTTAAACCTTGCCTTATTATCAAACATATAATCATGTTATGTTGCTTTCCCTTTGTCTAAGTTATGGAATGAGGTTATGATAAAAATTAACGAGTTGGTTTATTCATTTGCATCACTTATCCATGCTTAACTTAATTACTACTTGAACCTTGATGTCATATGGATGATTACTTGATTAAGTTCAGAATTTAAGATTTATGTATTATAATTTTAGTATGGATGCTTGACCATATTCTATTTGTCTATTTTATGACAATCTTTTATATGCTATGTGAATGGGTTGAAGATGAAAATAAGGCATCCTGTGGTTGCATGGTTTAAACCTTGCTTTGTTATCAAATATCTATTTGTGTTATGTTGCTTTGTCTTTGTCCAAGCTATGGGATAAGGTTAAAAATGAAAATCAGCAAAGTGGTTTGTTCATTTACATCACCTAACCATGTTTAGCTTGATTCTTACTTGAATTTTAATGTTATGCAAGTAATCACTTGATTAGATCTAGACTTTCAAATCTATGTGTCATTAGATTGATATAAGTATTTAACCTACACATGGATATGTTCTATTCACTTTATGAAAAGAAAAGATATATTTAATCAGGCCTTGGTTTTGCTAACAATGGCATCAAAGTAATTTCAACAAATAACATGGAGTTTAACATTGATCTTGAGTACTCATTTCTATGTGAACTTCTTGTTTCTTTTGCCTTATAGTTTCATTGGTTAAATTACTTTCTTAACTTACCCCTATTATGAGATGAACGGAAGTTAAGGGTCAAGTCCGAAATGATTCTTTGGCTTAAGAAATGTATTGCAATTGAAAAGATTACATTACCTAAGTCTCATCATGGGATATTCATTATCTTTCCCTTTATATCATCATAAGGTATACTTGAAATGAAACCTTAGATTCTATAGTATACAAATATTATTACACTCTAATGTTTAATATGATACTAAATTTCCCACTTCAATTGTTCAATCTAAAAATAGAGTAAACAAAAAGAGGAAGAAACCAAAATGTTTCATGAATAAACTTCTTTACTCTTCTTTACCTCTTTCATATCTTGGAATAATGCGAAATTGCTTATAAGCATTATCTACTATTTTATTTTTGTTCATGGGGCTTGAAATGCTCAAAAGAAAGTGAAATTTCAGTTTTACTGTATTTGAGCATGACTTGTGTTTATTGGCCTTATTCTAATGTTTTCTTAAGCTAGTATGAGCTAAAAACCTTTTTTTTAAGTCGCAAAATCCCTACTTTTGTAGAATGTAAAAATTCCTTTCTTTTCATCATGAGAGGATGAAAGCTTCTTTTCTATTCTTTTATGAACTTTTAAAACATCATGCATAGTTCATTAAGTAAAAAAAAGAAGATGAAAAGAAAAGAAAGGAGAAATCTAAATAATATCTTTGTAAAAAAAAAAGAAAGAATTCAAATAAAGTAATGGTAGCAAAAAGGCGGGAGAGAGGTATCAAGTGAATCATAACTCACAAGATGATAAAGATGAAGGTGAGATTCGATTCCAAGTGTATGTAAAATTCCTTGATGCTTCTAAGTCCATAACACCTTTTAAGAAAGTGAAAGAGAATGAGAAGAGAAGAGGAGAGCAAATCCTTATGCAAATGAAATGCTCTCTTATTTATACTAAATGTTAGCTTAATCTTAGGCATTCTTCCTACATAAATGTCATTTAGGCCCTTTTGCATGAGAAAAAAAATGTTTAAAAGCATGAGGCCAAAAATGGATAAATGGGATTTATATCATCCATTAATTTCTATAGATTTGCATAACATTAAAGAGAGAAGAAAATCTTTCTTCCCTCCTTTCTTTTCATCATATCATGTCATGCACATGAAAAGTCTTTTAGCCCTCCTTCATTTCCTTTGTCATCCTCTTAATTACTCATAGAATGAGCATGAATCTAAGAAAGAAGTGAGGAAAATGAGAGGAATGGAGGGGAAGGAAGTCCTCCTTTCAATCAAGTTTTGTCATGTCAATAAAGAAAATAGGAAAAAAATACAAAAAAATAAATAAGAGGAAAATGGGGAGTGAAGAGGAAAATTCATTAAAAAAATTTGATTTATTTCTCTTCATTAATTCACCCATAAATGGGTGATGAATAATAAAAAGAGAGAAGAAAACTCCTCCTCTTTTATGAGTGCATGTCATGACAAAAAAAGATGGCATGACAAATAAATTAAAGAAGATAATAATAAAATGATATTATGAAATAAAGAAATGGATTTTAATATCATGGGCTTTTCTCTTCATGCTTGGGCCATCTAAACTTCTTAAGTGGGCTTATAAAGATGTAATTAAATTAAAACTTGAACTTTCTTTCTTTTAAATAAAAAAGCTCATTAATTCTATAAATGGCCTTGTAAGAAGGCCTATCTTATGAAGCAAAGTATGATAAATTTTCAAATTTTTAGGTTGAAAAAGAAAAATGGAGATGCCCATATATGAAACCTAAAAGTTGTCATGTTGTTATGACTTAAATGTTGCAATGTTTAGGATTACCTTGTTTATATTTCGTCCTTCCATTGCATGGTCATTTGCAATCATGAAAATGATTATCTTGTTAGACAAGATTTTGGATTTTCCTAAGTTTCTGAAACTTGGTATGATTATTTATTTTATGTGGCCTAAACTCCATAAGATTATCATGATCAAATGAAGAGGATGAAATGAAAAGTGAATGGCTTTGTTAGCATTGTGTTTAAGTTAATGAGCATTTAAAATGCAACTTGAAATGAAATTTTGTGCAATTTTAAAGCTTTCATTTTGCTGTTTGGTAACATTAAGGTTGTGATTTACCTAGTGAATGTTCATATTACACTCATAAGCTAGAGTCAAATATATATCTTGCTTTGGTATGAAGGTGGGACATGACTTGCTTCCTTGATTCGAGAAACTCCTTCAAAATTGTTTGCTTTATGAAGCTTAAATTCTAATTTATTATCATTTTTAAAAAGAAAGGGAATGAAAGAGGGAAACAAGTGAGTAGCTTCACTAGCATTGCTATCATTCTTCTCTCTCCATTATCATCATCAAACTAATGAATATGTGAAGTGCAATCAGAAATAAGATTTCATTTGCATGGAATTTGAAAGTCTTTGGCCTTCATTGTTTGATTGAATAGTTTATAAGGTTTTGGAATGGATACCTATTACACTTATAGCTCCCTTTCAAATTCAAAGAATTAATGGTTCCAAACTCATAAGCGAGTTTACATTTGAACTAATCTTTATCCTTCTAAATTTTAACATGCATGAAGGGATATAAAAACTTTTAACACTTGGTTTCATATGTAAGTATTGGAATGAGACAAATCTACATTTGTCTCATACTATAATGAATGGCACACAGATCTATGCTTGATTCATAACCTCTCACCAAATCTTTATTAGAGATTCCCTTAAGGTAGATACCACACTTGATGTTTAGTAAGTGTTTTGAAATGCTAAATGTATATCCTATAAAGATGGAGATGTTTGATTCATAACAAACTGAAAAAGGTGTAAATCTACATCATTCAGAACAAATGCCCACTTGATTTACAAACAAACATTTTTATATACTTGATAGATACATCCTTGGTCATTTAGAACAAATGTTCATTTAGTTTGCAAAAAGTATTTGAGAATATTGAACACATATTTTTACAAGAACAGATCTTCACTTATTTTATGACAAGTATTTATATGAATCAAAGCTCTTATGTTTTATAAAATAGATTTACACTTGATTCATGATTTCTTTTAGGTATCAAAACATAGATATGACACATATGTCATTTCAAACATAACTATTTCAACTTAGACATCTTAATGTCCATACAATCTTCGAAGAATAGATACTTGTATGTTTGTTGAAGTATTCATTAGATCAAACATCTAGAAGAATATGAGAATCATATGTAAAAAAATAGATAACTACAATTCCGGTTTGGTCTTAGGAACGGGTCTGGGTTAACAAAACCCAAAAATTCTTATCAAAACTTATGCTTACAATCGGACATGTCTTTCATTGTCAAATAAAACTACTTCAACTTAGGCATCTAAATGTTCATATAATATTTTAAAAGAACAGATACTTGTATGTATGTTGAAGTATTCATTAGATCAAATATCTAAAAAGATATGCAAGTCATATGCAAAATGAATGAATAGATATCTACACCCCAGTTTGGTCTTAGGGCTGAGTCTAGGTTAATAAAATCTAAAAATTTGATTATAATATTATAAAAATTTCAATCTGATTAAATCTGAGAAGCTAATTTTGTCATATAATTAAAAAAATAAATTTATTGACATAGCTTCTTAAGTTCAAGCTTTCAAGAAGAAAAGTCTCAAACCTGATCCTCTATGTAAGCTAGAGTTGACAAGATTTGAAGGGCTATAATTCTTGAAACAATGAATTTAGACCCGATCCTCTACAGAAAAATATGTGGAGTTGACAAGGTTTATCTGCTAATAATAGTCATATGATCAACAAAGGTGATCATTATTAAAGTTCTAAATGATTAATCATTACATGTTTAAATCTAAATTAATGATAAAATTATCAAATATTCAAATAAAAAATTTAAATGAAATTATTTATTTAAATTTAAAGTTAAAACATCCACCTCTCCGCAACTGTTTGCCAAGAGTAATAAATTAAGAAGATTTTTGCTCATAAAGAGCCAATGTCAAATCAAATGCATAACTATTTTTACACTCAAATAATCTTAAGTTTATAAGGACGTGGCCCGTGTCCTTTGTCCACATATTTTGCCACAAAATGACACAACATAAATGGCGGTTACGACTAGATCCCTCTGAATGGGTGGCTTGTCACAAAATGACATCACTAAATTACGGTCACGGCCGCAGCCCGTATGTTCCCTAACGACTTTGCTCTTTGAGCTATGAATTAGAGAATGTGTTTGATTGGGCAAATAATCCTATGTTAGCTAAGGTTGACTTATATTTGTCCCATTTGACAAACTCCACCCTAGGTCTACAAGGACACCTGGACAAGGATCTTTTGGTCAGGTTGGGTCGACTACCTCCTTTAACTAAAAGGACTAGGGACTGCGACAGCCCGTGATGACGAAACCATAGGATCTAGATCGGCTGCATCATCGTTCCCCCAACCAAAAGATTTAAATTAAATAATAAATCTCATAATATTCTAAACTCCACTCACAGCTATTATACACTCATTATTTAGCGATTCATTATTTAATCGAAAGTACTCTCTTGGGAGGGATAACTATAGGTGTGCGCATAGGAAACTTGGAACCAGATCTAAAGTCCCCAAAATGAGTGTGAAATCTCTAGTGTCTTATCTACTATTCATCTGCCTTTTGAAAATTTCACCAGCACTTAAATCACTCTCTTCATCATGAGAGGTAGGTGGTGAATTTTCGGATCCCACAATTATCAGAATAGCAGTCACTACCTATTTCTAGACTAAAGGATTAATGGAGGGATGAGGGATCTCATGCCAGAATAATGATCAACAACAAATGGTCTTTATTCTAACCTACTATTCAATGATTATTCTGAGTGCACCAAAGTTCAATCAATGACTTTGAATCTTCAATTTAGTCGAACAAAAGATCGACCATTTATCGAGGATTCACCTATACATATGTATGTGGAGTCATTGTGGGAGAAAAAGCTGAAAGTATACTTATGTTTGAACAATGAGATCATTGGAATCGCTGGTCATGTGGTGTTCTCATTTTGAATTTCAATCCTAATGTAGTAGAAATGACTATATATAAAAATTTATAATGTAGTTGATTTGACTTAGTGGATTGAGATGCAGGTGGATCAATCTGGATGGCCTGAAGGTGAGTGTAAGGGCAAGACAGGATGGTTCCCTTCAGCTTATGTGGAGAGAAGACAAGATATCCCTTCAAACAAGATTCTCCCCCATGACTCCTCTTAAAGTCCTCACTAATGAGATATTTTTATTATGCAGATTCAGCTTTAAGTCTTATTGCATATGGAACTCTGCTGAAAGACTATAAGAACTATTAACAGCATAAATATACTTTGTTTTCTTGCATAAATAGTTCTGTTCATGTATGGTATTGCACATTTGCACCTGGTAGTGTGTGTGTGTGTGTGTGTATATATATATATATATATATATATATATATATATATATATATATATATATATATATATATATATATAGCTGTTTTAAAGTGGTATTTGTGAACGCTCTTTTAAAAAGAGAGAAAATTGATGTTTTAAAAAAATATAGAAAAATCAAATAGATTTTAAAATTTATTAATAATATTTTAAAAAATGTAATGTACTCTAAACATGGAATCAAATGAGGTCTTAAACGAAAGAATAAAAGATCATTTGAGATTATTTTTATTTTTATTTAATTTATATTTAAATTCTAATTAAAATATATTTTATAATAATAATAATAATAATAATTGTATAATGAATAATTAGAAACTTGAATAAATACAATTCTAAACAAACAAATATTAGATCCTAAGATTGGATAAATAGAATCATGATCATTAAAAAAAATGCCACACTACATAATAAAAATTATTGTCTAAAAGGTATTTCGACACTAATGAAGACAAATATGAAGAGAGAAAAAATCCATCGAAGAAGACATCAGAGTAGAAGAAGAGGATAAACTTCTGAATTCATCGATCAATCATCATCATTAAAATTAAATTAAGTTCAAAACAAATGGACTAGAAATATAATTAAGAAGACATCTATAAGAATTGTTAATGAGAAACTGAAATCGTATGTATTCTCTTATTTTTGCCCAATTATTGTTTAACTTAGAGAATATACTTCTTCTTGTTCGAAAGATGACTTTCCTTCAGTGTAGGATGGAGTTGATTTTTCCATCGAAGGTGATAGCTCTTCCATGAGCTCTTCAATGTATTGTATTGACTAATGAAAGAGTTGTCATCTTTGATGAAAAAATCAACTCGATTTTATACTGGAGAGAAGTTCTATCTCCAATTAGAAGAGAAGAAGAAGCCTATTTTCTAAGTTCGGCAATAAATGGACTAAAATAAGAGAATACTCAAGATTTGAAGTTTCTTGTATATGCATGTCTTCTTAATTATTTTTATGCAATGTAAATTTGTTCCGAACTTCATGTGATGTGAATTGCTAGAAATCAAAGCGATGGAGGCAACAACGCCCGACTTCCAAATTATCTTTCAGCGATCGAACAACAATGGAGAAATTGGTGGAGATGATATCATCATATTAATAAGAAACCACCATCAACACAGCCTCCCCTAGCCTTTGATCACTGACCCCACCCCACCGGCCGAGCAGCTCTAATGAACCATGATCAAGCAATAGTTCTGCCATGGATATTTCATGGTAACACTTCCCTAAGGAAAGGGGAGGAGCGCGGCCAGAAAAGCTGGCTTCGATCGCCGTGGAATGGAGTGGTCCTCCGCGGGATATATGTATGTATATATATATATATATATATATATATATATATATATATATTCTAAGTTCTATATTAGTTTGTGAACCATACCTACCATGGTGAGGAGGTTGACAGTGTTCATGGGCGGACCCACGTTTATCTGAGGGTGGGCAATTGCCCACCCTCAATTTTATTATAAGGTGGACAAAATGATAATTTTGCCCATCTGCCCTAATACTCTCAAACAAAGCCGTGAAGTCTTTTTGGACAGCCACTGAGCTGCACACTCGGATTCTGCAAGTCCTCTTCTCTTGACCTCTCTCTCGCAATGAACTCCCTCTCGGCCCCTCTAGCAATGCAACTCCCTTCATCGGCCTCTCTCTCAAATCGCAATCGCATCTCCACGAATTTGGAGTTCCTTCAGCATCCATCCCATCGAGGCATCGACCGTAGAAAGTGGTCGATTTAAGAGGCCAGCGTGGCCGGATTGTTGGAGACTAGAGGACCAAGTTGGTCGATCGTCTCTTTTGTGTATTTATGCTGGTAGCCGGAGGGACTCTACTCCATTTCTTCACTAGGTAGAAGCAAGCCGTTCCATGACCACGAGGTATTTCCCTGCAATTTTTGCCCTGCTTTTCATTGTTTTCATCGAATATCCTTTCTTTTTTGCAATGCACATATTTGTTGTTTTCTTGGCTTGATAGGTTTGGCCTAACACATTGCCCATTCCCTTTTTATTGAGGTATGTAGTGGGATGAGATTCAAATTACATAGGAATGTTAAGCTTGACCAAAATATCATCGTTACCTCCTAGATCCAAATTATATTTATAAGTATTTTACAGAAGTAGTGTTGCTTAAAATATTTTTTATTGGTTGAGCTGATAGTTTTTGATCCTTTGTTAGGGTTTGTAGGCCTCCTAGGATTCTATTTATTAACAGATCTTTAATAAGTTTAACTGGCCTCTGCTAACCTCTATTAATTCTTTACAACTCTCTCCACTAACCTAATTTGTTAGGTATATTGAATTAGCTATTGAATGATTAGTCACATTTCAAATTTGCACAATCCAAGCCAGTGCAAATCAGTTTCGGAGCTCTCCAATGATGAACTCTCTATTGATCTTTCTATTTATACTAAAATACGTGTACTCTAATGATTATGATTTCACTTATAATGCATATCAAAATAAGTGAATATTTTTGAACTTTAAAAGTTTTTTTCATATTCAAGAATAAAATCCAAAAGTGTTCATCCTTAAAATCTCTTGGGAACAACTTTAGAGTAATATTTATTTTAATATTTTAGTATTATCTTTTTATATTCATATGGTGTTATACTTGGTTCAATCATTCCTTATGGTAAAGTTATTGAGTAATTTTAATCATTGCATTTAACAAGTCATTTTTTATCTCTTAAGTATTGCTTTAGTATATCACCTCATGTTATTATTGTGTGAATATCTTTATTTCATGTTTGATAAAATCAATCTTATAAATCAAGTATAATATATTAATTTTCTATAATGACATGAGGTGATATTCAAAATTTTCTTCTTCCAAAGATTTATGTTCTAGAGGATTTTCAAGTTAATTGCTAAGCCCATGACAAACATTAGATTAGGGCATTCAAAGTTATATTTTTATCACATGTATTAACCATTAATTATATGCTTTATATAGGTGATATTAAAGGATTAAGCTATTCAATAATATTCTTCGCAACATTCTTCACAATCATTAAGGTATGTGAATGATTTTTTTTATTTTTAAAAGGCGAAGGTGTGCCTTTTTTAAAATATTATTGGTTTAATTTTATTTTAAAATGTTTAAGGTTTTTTAAAATATTATTGGTTTAATTTTATTTTAAAAAGGCTGAAGGTGTGTCGTTATTCTTGAGATATTATGATTTTTTTTTTGAAAAGGTTGAAAGTGTACATTTATTTATTGATTTATTTTATTTGCATTCTACTATCATATTTAGGATTTCCTAAATGGATCGTTATTTAAAGAGACAAGAACGAGTTGATCTTGATATCGATAATCTTTCGGCTGATCCTGAGCTTCATCTGCCGACTTGGAGTTATGATATTAATGACAGAGATAATATTAATGACAGAGATAGAATACGTAGAGCATATTTGGTAAAAGGGCCACATCAACCCAAAAGTTATTATTTTCCTTAAACAATGATAGGCAATGTTGCACGTAGATTTAATTCAAAGTGGTTGGAGAAATATCCATATTGGTTAGAATATAGCATACAAAAAGATGCTACATATTATTTATATTGTTTTTATTTAAGCCTCAAGAACAAGTTACTATAAATCAAGGAGGTGGAGATTCATTTATTAGAGAAGGATTTAAAAATTGGAAAAGAAAAGAAAATTGGTGGTGAACACAATAATACTCATAATAGGACAAGATAAAAGTGTGAAGATCTAATGAAGCCTCAAACACAAAGTGTCTCTACTATGTGGTTGACTAAAGATGAGAGAAACAAAAAAGAGTAGATAATGTTGACGAAGATTGTTAGATTTCTTAAAGATCACCATTTTCGTGGTCACGATGAATCTTCTAATTCTTAACCAAGAAATTATTTACAATTATTTCATTTTCTTGCAAATCATAATGAATAAATTAAAAAGGTTACATTTGAAAATACTAGTACAAAATTACAATTGACTTCACCAAAGGTACAAAAATAACTTTGTCAAGCTGCATCATCTGAGACTTTAACTTCTATCATCAAAGATATCGGTGATTCTTACTTTTCTATTATTGTGGATGAATCTCGTGATGTATCAACAAAGGAACAATTAGCTATCTGAGATATATTGATAAAAGGTCAAGTTATTGAAAGATTTATTATCATTAAATATGTTTCTTCAACAAGTGCAATTGCTTAAGACAACACTTGAAGCTATAATCGCTAAACAATCATTACATAGGCTGAGGTCAAGCTATGATGGGGCATCCAATATCAATGAATTCAATGGTTTGACACTCATTCTTAATGATATTCCTGCATTTTATATTCATTGTTTTGCCCATCCTTCAATTATGTTTAATATAGAAAAAAATATTGGCAAGTGAAGCATCTTTTGAGTTCACTTCAAGAATTTTAAACACAATTGGAAGTTCTTGTAAGAGAAGTGACATTTTAAAACTATTCAACATGAAAAGATTATTTTACATTTCAAAATAGGGATTTAAGTAGTGGTGGTTTGAATCAATAAACTAACCTACAACGAAATGACACTCGTTGGAGTTCATTTTTATAGTTTAATTAGTCTTATGATAATGTATGCATCTGTGCTTGAGATAGTAAAAGAGGATGGAGTACATGATCATCAATCAGTTGAAGCCGATGTTTTAATCAGTGCAATGGAGTCTTTTGATTTTGTATTCACTATGCATTTGATGATTGATATTTTAGGTATTACAAATGAATTATCACAATCTCTGCAAAGAAAAGACCAAGATATTGAAAATGCAATGAAATTAGTATATATCAAGCAACGACATGATAATGAGAAATAGTGGATGGGATTCATTATTACATGAAGTGTCACTTTTTTGTAATGTTTTTGAGATTGTTATTCCATATATGAATTCTACCTTTAAAACTCATCGACGAGCTATAATGAGGAGGTGAAGAAATGATAAATTACATCACTATTGCATTGAGTTATTCTACATAATTGATATTTAACGAACGAATAATCGTTTTCAAGCAAAGAAGTTACTTGTGTGGCATGCTTAAACCCAAGTGATTCATTCTTTGCTTTGATAAGAAAAACTTATTCGCTGCGAGAGTTATATCCTAAAGATTTTTGTTGAGTTGAGGCCTTGAACATCGCTTTCCACTTATATTATCAATGTGTAGATGATTTCTCATCTTTAAATGGTATTCTGATCTAAAACTTGTCAAGACAAAGAAGGATGGTGTGTATCCTTTAATTTATAGCTTATTATTTTGGCACTAACTTTACCGGTTACAACTGAAAGTGGAGAGATTTTTTGCATGAAGATTGTTAAACATCGATTGATAGTCGAATGAGTGATGATTGGCTCAATGATTGCCTTATACATTATATATTGAGAAAGAAGTATTTAAATGAAGCTATCATAAAATATTATCAAACAATGCAAAATAGATTAAGAAGTTTGTAAAGATTTTTATTAGATGATAATGTAATACAATTCTTTCTTTTGAGTTATTCATTGTTAAATTCACCTTTTTTTAAATTACTTTTGCCCACCCTCAAAATAAATGGTCTACCATGACAATATTGGTTTATTTTAACGCATGTTAATTAAATGGTTGTCATTCTATTCAAATATTTTAATAAAATAAAATAAAATTATAATAACTTTATATTTAATAAAAGAAATAAAATATATTATGTTATAAACAATTTTTTGGACCATTTTAGCGATTAAATGTCAAATATATGCATCAAACGTAGTTAGCTAATTTATATTAAATTATATATATATATATATATATATATATATATATAAGAGAATTAATGCATCAAACGTAGTTAGCCAAGTACCTAGCTAGGTGCATTTTATTTAATTTTTTTTTTTACAATGTCTTGTTGGGTATTGTTATTACATAAATAATATATATATCTCTACCATCTAAATTTAAATACTTATAAATATAGCATTTAAAAAATTTAATGATAATATTTTTTGATATCATATTAAAAATTTAGATGATATTAAAAAATTAGATATTTGATATGTAAATATATATGAATTATGTGAGGTTGGTAGTATTCATAGATTTCTCATTAAGTATTATTATTATTATTATTATTATTATTATTATTATTATTATTATTATTATTATTATTATTATTATTATTATTATTATTATTATTATTATTTAAATCTCTCAAAAATTCAATAAACAAGTAAATTAAAACTTTATGTTTTTCTTTAATTAAATTTATTGTTGATAATAATTAGTGTTAATTACATTATTATATTCTACGATACATCAATAAAAATTATATGCGGAAATATTTATTAGTTAAAATATAAGAGTAAAAAGTCACTAGGTCTTGTCAAGCAAATACAATCCACTATATGATTTGAGTTACATGATTTCACTCTTCTTCTAAATTATGAAATAAAAGATTATCAAAATAGAGAATCTAGGTAATAATAGCCCAAGAAAATAAACGAACTATAACATCTGTTGGTCGAGGTTAACAAGGGCTACCAACGTTAATTGGCTTCTAGTTTTCTTCACAAGTCTATATATATATATATATATATATATATATATATATATATATATATATATATATATATATATATATATATATATATATATATATATATATATATATATATATATATATATATATAACTCTAAGTTCTATATTTACTTTGTGAATCGTACCTACCACTGAAAATTTTCTAGCATGAAATAGATTGGTGTCATATATGAGAAGAAATCTCACCATGCCATAATAACAAAGCCTTCCACTCTAGCACTCATCACTAATGAGATCAATCTTTAAACGAAGCACACTAACTTTCTGGCTCTTTCCTCCCCGATTGTGGCTACCTGATTAGTGAGGGTATATCAATTCCATTTATGCAAGACCATATTTGTAGAAAAGAAAGTTTCAGAATGAGATTTTCCATCTTATGTACGATACTTGTTGCTAGCATTGGTGCATTATGAGAGAACTCATCTCTCGAAGAATGAACTACCAGATCAAAGAATTGAATATAAGAATACCCATATGGGGAATCTCCACCATCATGTTGGAGTTCCCCTAATGAAAAACATTATGTTGATCTCCAAACACTAACAATTTTATCTATTCATCGCCTGGACCAACTAGCTCAAAATATACCAATAATTATTAGAAACTTGGACCAACCTTGCTTTGCTGACCACCCCATTCATGTTATATGTAATGAATTATGATGTTTAATACAAGAACAATTATACATAAGAGATATAAATCATCTTCCATCATATCATAACTTTAAAGAATTCTCACCTCTTGTTGAACCAATCCTCTCAACACCCCATTTTATGGAATTCAAGCTTTTGATCATGAACTCCTATGAGGGTCAACTAATCTTTATGAATATTTTGATCAATATAGAAGTATTATACACATTCAACAATCTCCGACCGCTTTTGTCAAGTATTTTTCTACTATTCTTAAGAGCTTGCACTTATTTCTACTCTCTTTCAAAGGAAATTAGCCTTACTTTAATAAACTCACCAAACTTTTTTATAAAGCAATTTATTGCAAACCAAATGATTATTAAAGACTCCTATCTTTATAAAATTTTGTCAACATAAGGGAGAAACTCTTAAGATTCTTTTTAGTTCTCTTGTAATGCACATCAAATTTCATGAGATGATGTAAAGTTACTTTGGGGTCTTGGAGGTGTTTAACTAGAACTTTTTTACTCGGCACTAATGTAAGAGATAGTTCAATTCTATATTAATCTTTTACTTTTATCTAAACTTATACCATCCTTATAGGAAAAAATTTAGTAAATGAAAGCCTCAAAATATATTTATATAAAAAATCTCAAAAGATAAAAAACTTTAAAAGGCATATAAAAGTTTATAATTTTCACTAAAAATAATGCTCTTGTCAGAGGCAAAGCCATAAAAGGCATAAAGAATGCTCTCAGTGAAGGAGCACTAGAGTTTGGAAAGGGTGTGTATTGCATATTTAGGATAATATAACATCTCTATATGAAGAAGGATTGAAATCAATGAAGGAGGTTGTATATTGCCTATTCAAGATAGTATCGCACCTTTATATAGAGAACTAAAGCTTGCAAATGGGGTTGCATAGAACCTATACAGATGATATTAAATTTATTTAGAGGAGTATATGCATATGATGGAAGAATTACATATCACCTATATATAAGAGAGAATGTTCTCATTCAATAAAAAATTTGACCTTCAAAAGAATAGATTGAGATGAGAGAAAATCATTCTCCCATATGATGCACCGACACTTCTATAAATGACGACTGTCTACATCGACACCAATACTAATCCGACATGCCTCTGACATGTGTCATATACTCTCTAGTGTGTCCAAATAAATAATAATTAAAAAAATCTGACACATGTGTAGCTAAAATAAAACTATTTCAAATATAAATTATAAATTTATAACTTATTTATTAACTTATAACTTGTGCCCAGTGGATGTGAACATCGCACAACTCTTCTGTCCAAGTCTTCTACTCACATATTCTTTGCAAGGTGTGGCTATAGTTTCTTGTATGATCATAGAATATTGTTAATTATCGTTACCGGTGCTTTCACTATCACTATCGGTGTTGAAATTCAATGCCTCCACATTTCTCGTCACTCTTTCTCTTAATATTTTTTTAACTTTTAAAACTTCATATTAGACTTGAATGTATTATCATTTTTTTTGCTTTTAATACTTTGTTTATTTTATTTAGATTAAGATATAAAATTTATAATATCGTGTTCAACACGCACATGTGTGTCATATATTTTAATAATCTGCGTGTCCTCGTCAGATTATATATGTCCAAGTGTCTGTGTCACAAGATCATGATTTTCCCCTTTATACCTTTTAAGAGATGTTAGGAAATTTAAAAAATTTTAGTTTTTTAAGAATTTATAAGATTGTTGTAATTTTAAATAAAAAATACTAAAATAAATTTCTTATTAAAATTTTCTAAAATTTTTGTTAAATATTTTTAATATAATAAATAAATTATTAATTAAAATGTTTATGCGTATACGCACCACTTAGCACACTAATAGGTGCCCTCCCCTACCCCCATATAGAAGCTCTCTTTAATTAAAAAAAAAAAGTTTTAAGTAAATTGTGGGATCATAAAGAATGCTTTTAATTGAGGAAACTTTGCATAATAATAATAATAATAATAATAATAATAATAATACAGCTTGAACTCAACCATGCAAGAATATATCAAAGGTTTGAAATATTTTAAATTTTTAAATGCTTCATCTTCTTTTTCTTATATTTTTTTTATTTTATTGAGATATTTGAAAAGAATGACGACCATTTAGTTAACGTGCGGTGGAAAATAAATTAACATTGTAAACCTCCCATCTCACAACCTCCTCTCCATAGTAGGTACGGTTCACAAAGTAAAATAAAACCCATATATATATCCGGCGGAGGACCACTCCATTCCACGGCGATCAAGGCAGTTTTTCCGGCCGGCTGCCGGGCTACGGCTGCTCTCCTCCCCTTTCCTTACGGAAGTATTTCCAGGAAATTCCACGGCGATCAAGGCCAGTTTTTCTGGCCGGCTGCCGGGCTACGGCTGCTCTCCTCCCCTTTCCTTAGGGAAGTATTTCCAGGAAATATCCATGGCAGAACTGTTGCTTGATCCATGGTTCGTTAGACCTGCACGGGCGGCGGAGGGGCATTGATCAAAGGATAGGGGAGGCTGTGTTGATGGCAGTTTCTTATGAATATGACGATATCGTCTCCACCAAATTCTCCATCGTTGTTCAGTGGCAGATAGATAAATTGCAGTAGGGCGTCGCCACCATCGCTTGGATTTCTAGCAGTTCACATCAGATGAAGTTCGAATCAAATTTACAGATCAGAAATGATATGACATTCAAAATTCCCCAATGAAGACGAATCTTAAGAAGAACGCAGCTGATCCCAAGTCAAATCAATCAAGACATCAAACATTTTAAACTTTGGAACATGAATTAAACCTCTGAATGATCATCAAATATAGAGTATTTATAGTCAAATCGAGCATCGAATGACCAATCTAACAACCCTAAGATCTCACCTCATTTGAGCATCCAAATGTTCAAAATACATCAAATGATCAAAAGGAATCGCCCGTAACCGTCTGGATGGGAGGAGTGGTTTGGATTTTCCATGTATTTACAAGACCGCCACTCCTCCAATCTATAAATAGCTCATACTCCATATGAGGGACACTTTTGGAGGCTGTGAAGAAGGAGAGAGCCCAAGCAAGAAGGAGGAGAGCTCAAGCTCAAGATCCTCGAAGAAGATCAAGATCACCACCGCCTGGTGCCAACCACCACGCGGCCACTCACACCTCGCCAGCCACCTAATCGTCACATTTCTAATGTTCCCTCTATATTTCTGTTGTTCCTATATTTCAGAATTGTTCCTTTGAAGTTCTATGATCGCGGTCAGCCATCATTTATGACTATTATTACGACCATTGTTACATATTTGTCCATTTCTTGTATAACATCTTGTAATCCGTTATCGGAAGATTACGTACCGAGGGCATATACATGGTGGAACATTTTCTTTGGGCGGGCGTGGTTTTCCTCTTTTGAGGTTTTCGTTAAAATTTAGTTCTCGCTCACTCTTTAAATACGTGTGTGTCTTTGGACTAATCAACAAGCTAAAGGCGTAAACTTTCACTCTATGGTCGGTCTTACGCATAGCGGTTTGGCCGTCACGTGGGAAGAGACTCCCTCAATCATACTTTTGCGAACACACACATCATGGCCAATAGAGCAATCTTACGTAATGCAGAGCCTCTCGCTCTAACTCCCGTCACTCTCGAAACCAATCCTTGAATCGGGGGCGTCAAGCTTAGCCCCACTTCCCCACAATGGGCATGACCACTTGGCGAGCCGCACGAATCTCTTTAGAAGAGCGTATCGCGAATGGAAGAGTCTCGAAATGAGATGATCCGACTTTTACGAGGAACAACAACCTCCATCACGGCAAACACGCCCCAAGATCGATTATTACTGCGGGAGGACAATATCTTTGCTCTCTTAGGCGAAGTTCCACCATCTCAAGCGATCTTTGAACTTCTTGACACCTTTGCCGGTTCCACCCATCCATCCGTGCTCAACCACGCCAATCCGCCAATTATTGCGGTAGCACGGCGCATTCTCACCTGTTGACCTACTTTGCCATGT
The DNA here is from genome assembly GCA_021442155.1 of Cymbidium sinense. Classification (NCBI taxonomy): domain Eukaryota; kingdom Viridiplantae; phylum Streptophyta; class Magnoliopsida; order Asparagales; family Orchidaceae; genus Cymbidium; species Cymbidium sinense. Next base: position 51,842 of record JAKCPB010000125.1, read on the forward strand.
TATACATGCGGAATTACAGCAGCTTGTGCGAGAAGAACTCCATCACAAAGGCGGGAATCATATCTTCTCTCACCGGGTTATCGAGTCTTCCCCTTTGGTGAAGCTATTCTTGACATCCCATCCCGTAGGGTTTAAGCTTCAAGCATTGACCCTTATGATGGAGTTCTTGACCACTTACGAACACATCGACCATTCTGGGACCATCATGCATATCCACAGAGCTCGACACCTTTGCTTTGTGGTCTTTCCGATTACCCTCAAGGACAAGCTTCGCGCAGTTCTCCCTTTGCGGAATCCATCCATACCTTGATGAACTCGCCAAGATGTTTGTACAATGCTCATTGCAAATCAAGGATCATTAAAGATTCCTCTCATCTCTCCCAAGATTCAAAATGAGGAATCCCTTAAGGAATACTTCCAGGTTCTCCTCTCGCCAAATACCCTGAAAATTAACTAAGAGGAGTTTTCTTGAGGACTCCGTGGCCTTTTACTCATCCAATATGTAGACACGGTCCACTCATATGCCGACTTGTTCATCGCGGTGGAAGCACAAATCTCGATGAGGCTACGCCCATCGCAAATAATTGAAGCAATGTGAAAACGTAAAAGCACCCGTGAAATGCACCAACACTCCTATCAAAAGAAGCAACAAGCCGGATCTCCCTCCACGACCCCCATATCAACGAAGTGAACCACGACTTGAAAAGAAATACACGCCGCTGAACACATCTCGTGTTAACCTCCTAATGGCCATTCGAGATGAAGAAAATATCAAGTGGCCGCATCCACTGAAACCAAATTCAAAAATCGAGCAATATTGTCACTTCCATCAAGTCATACATACCATCGGTGCAAACAACTCAAAGAAGAAATTGAGAGGCTCATTCAAGGATATCTACGCCGATTTGTGAAGAATCAATCGACACAAACAAACATGCCTTCAACTAAACAAGGACAATCATCACGTAAACAACAAAACAATCATCAAATGGAGAGATCAAACAATCGGAGGACCAATACTATCTAATCAAGTTCTCGCTATCTCTCAAGAGCCGAAGTTAAAGAAGTCTCGCATCATCATTCCATCACTTTTAATGACTCGACTTAGAAGAGTACATGTTCCTCATCAAGATCCACTTGTCATCGGACGGATCTATGCTATAATGTTAAAAGGATTTTAGTTGATAGTGGGAGTTCTGATGTCCTATTTTACTACATGGCATGGGCCTCGTAGGAAAAGCTCCAACCCGCAGACCATTGTACGGTTTGACAACCGTGCAGTAGAAGGGACGATCACTCTTCCCGTTGTTCTCGGAGAATTCCCGAAATGACTCATTCAATCTTATGGTGGTCAAGTCGACTCGCCTATAACGCTATATTTGGAAGGCCCCTCCTCAATCTTTGGTGCAATCACTTCAATATCTCATCTTAAGATGAAATTTCCAACCCTTGGAGTTGGAGTAGTCTGTGGAAATCAACAGTGGCAATCATGTTACCTCGACAAGCTCACAGCCCTTCCGTGACCTTTAGCATTGAAGATTTTAATTTTCGGATGAAGGAGCACCCCACAAAGTATCACCGTAGAAGACTTACTCTCCATTACATTATCGGATGACCAACCACTACGAAAGCAAGGTAAGTAGATCCCCTTTCAAAGGAACAAAGAGAAAACTATAGATTTCGAGAAATCAAGACATCTTCGCATGGAGTCCGACTGATATGCCAGGGGTTGACCCCAGGTGATCATGCACTCCTCAAGATTAATCCAACATCCAAACCGATCATCCGTAAGAAGCGAGTTTTGCACCGACGCTTTGAGGAGCATGAAGTTAACAAGTTCTTGAAGCGGGATTCATACGAGAAGTATATTACCCTATATGGCTAGCAAATGTTGTCATGGTTAAGAAAACAAATGGAACATGGAGGATGTGACTACACTAACCCAAAAGGCTTCCCCTTCCAATTGACCACCACGCCCGCCATCAAATGCTCGCTCGACGCTTACCCGCTATAACCAAATAAGAATGGACCCTATGGATGAAGAAGCCATTTCAAACATATAAAGGTTTATACCGCTACCAAGTTATGCCATTCGGTTAAAAAACGGTGCTACCTATCGCCTTATGAATATGGTTTTCAAAGGCCTATCAAAGACGATGGAAGTATGTGGATGTTGGTAAAAGCGAAGAATCACAACATATCTCGACTTAGAAAGCTTCAATCTTCTTCGGCGCTTATAACATAATGGCTCAACCCCACCAAATGTGCCTTTGGGTTACATCGGAAAATTTCTGGGTTTATGGTAACCCATCGCGAGTAAGCCAACCCCGAGAAAATTAAGGCTCTGAGATATGACCCTCCAAAGAATATCAAGGAAGTTCAACGCCTAAATGGGCTGATCGCTATCTCGCTTCTTAGCTCGCTCGGGGACAAATACCATTCTTCGTAATATTAAAAGGAGCAAAAATAATAATTTTCAATGGACCATAATGAATGTCAATTTTGAACAACTAAGAGAGTACTTAGCATCTCCCCTACGCCTAAGCCTATTCAAGGAGAAATATTATACTTATATCTTGGCCTCCCCACGCAATAAGCTCGCCTTGACAAGTAAATGGGATACAACGACCAATTTACTACGCCAAAATACTTTCGATATAGAAAGTCGTTTATCCACTGCAGATGATGGCATTAGCCCTAGTTTTTCAAATAAAATTGGCCCATACTTTCAAGCTCATACTATCGGTGTTTACACTAATCTACCATTAAGAGCTATCCTACATAAACCGGAAGCATCTGGAAGATTAATTAAGTGGTCAGTGGAATTGGGAGAATTTGACATTAATTTTCTACCGACCGACATAAAGTCTCAAATACCGAGACTTCATAGTGGAATGCACTGCCCCAACTCCAAATGATATGTCTATCACACGTCCTCAATGGACTCTCTATGTTGATGGAGCTTCAGAAATACCGGCCGAGTCGAGTTTTACTTATTTCCCCAGAGAGTATGGACTTTCTGACTAATTCTGAATCGCATGGTTGAGATCACCAAGACTTAACGATCCATCCCTCGCCTTGTCGCTTCTCAAGTCGAGGTGACTACGATACCATAACCCTCGCAATACGACTTGGTGAAGTCTCCAATCACTCACATACCGGGAGAAAATACTCGAAAGCAGCCCGCTAAGCTTGCTCGTCCTCTGGGAGATCTATTCAAGAGAAAGCATATTGAAGAAATATATTTCCCGGATTCAAGGACCATGGGTAATACAAAGCGATTGATGAGGTGAAGGAACCCTCATGGATGGACCCCATCATGTCTTTCCTGCAAGAAGGAAGCCTCCCCGAAGACCCTACTTGGCCACTCACCTCCGAAGACAAGCTGCAAACTTTGTTATTATTGGAGGTGAACTATATAAACGAGCTTTCTCGGGCCATACCTCAAGTGTCTTCCACCATCGACTATGCTAAGAGAGGTCACTGGAATATGTGGAGAACACCTGGGAGGAAGGCTAGCCCTTAAAATTATAAGGCAAGGATTCTATTGGCTTACATGAAACAAGATGCCACAGGTTCACCAAAAAAATGTGCTTGGTTATTAGGTTGCATTCAAACCTTCCTCACGCCGCACAGCTCTCATCTCTTCAAAGCCCGTGGCCTTTTGCTCGATGGGAATTGATATAATGGGACCTTTTAGATAGCATCGGACAAAGAAAGTTCATCATTCTAGTCGACTACTTCACTAAATGGGTGGAAGCGAACCACTCGCCAAAATCACGGAGGCAAGCTAAACAATTTGTTTGGAAAAATATATATTCGATTGGTCTTCTGTGAAGATCATCACCGACAACGGGACTCAATTTCTTGGAAAAGTCTTTACGTCCTTTTGCAAAGATCTTCACATTCAATTTCTTTGCATCTGGTACATGGCACATCCACAAAGCAGGCGGACCAAAGCTACCAATAGGACTATACTCAAAGGATTAAAACACGTCTTGAGAAGGCTAGGGGGCAATGGGTTGATGAGCTTTCCAATGTTCTCTAGCTTACCTCACGCATCAGCACCCGGTGAGGCGCCATATAACTTGTGTTTGATCGAAGCTATCATACCAGTGGATATCGGGTTCCAAGTCCAAGAGTCCAATTTTTGATCATGGTAGCAATGAAGAAAAACGACGACCTACTCCCGAAACTCGTGACATGGCTACTTGCCGTTGCTTCCTATCACCAAAGGGTAGCGCCACTTCAACGAAGAGTAAAACCTCGTCAATATCATGGTGACTTGGTTCTGAAGTCTCGAAGCTGCAGCAAAGGCCCTCAACGCTAAACTCTCACCTCTGGGATGGTCCATATGTGGTTATAGCAGTCGAGCCGGGAACATTCAAGCTCAAGGATCTAGAAGGAAAAACTACGCCTCGAACTTGGAATGCTAAGAATCTCGAAAATATTATCGGTAACTCTTATTGCATAATTATTGCAACTTTTAGTTTATCGTCTATCACTTCATCCTCGTATACCCCACTTAATGGGATAGAGACTTGTTATTCTTGTTGTTGTTATTGTTGTTGTTGTTCTTTCATTTTCTCTTGAAGCTCATATCGTGTCTTATGATTGTATCATCAAACTTATCAAAGTAAGTGAATTTGTAGCTTTGTTCTAACGGATGTTTTTCTCTTTTTTCCTTTTTCCCCACTTGAGAAATGACTCACGTTATATCTCAATCGAACATGATCAATCTCAAGGGGACTTGATCGAACCTCTTCCATACGGGTTAATGTCATTGAGCAAAACTTCGACAAACAACCTAGGAAAGGTTAAGAGGTCCTTGGTGGACTTCCCGACCTCTTCCATAGGTTAACATCATCGAGTAACACTCTGATGAACAACCTTGGATAGGTCAAAATCCCCAGTGGATCCAATTCGTACATATTAGCAATGTCAAATGATATTCTGACCAATCACCCCAGATGGGTAAGAACAAGACAAGGGTGTATAAAGATAATAATCATAATAAAAATATACATAGATATCATCAAGCATTAATAATATATAAGAGAATCAAGATCGATACATGTAACATTACATAGAACAAACAACAAAGAAAAAGACATCTACAAGCTGATGATATCAGCGTCCTCCTCACTACTAGGAGATCCTCCACGGAGCCACTCACAACTTCTTCATCTTTTGAATCGGATCTTGAGATGCTTGGCTAGGAGATATATCCTCAATTCAGCTCGGTTTTGCGATGTACCACCACGGACTCCTTTCAGAACCCTGGATGAAACCCTCTAAACATTGGCTCCAAGTCCTTCACTTCAACATCAAGTAAATGATTACGAGCTTCACGAACATAGTATTGTACCATGATAAGCAGGAGTTCTTGAAGTCCTCCACCTTCAAGGAGATTTCATTTTCTTCGCCGACATTGCGCTCTTTCTCCAAAAGCGATCTTGTAATGCTTTCTTCTCCTACCTTGAGCCTCTTCTCCTCATCCTTGCCTCAATTAGCTCATCACGGTCTCCACCTCGACGAAAGAAAGTCGACATGTTCATTCCTTCGCTTCACCCCGGTCGGTGATCCTCCAAAGTCGCCACTTCTTTGGCCTTAGCATTCATCTTTCACTCACACTTTGCGGATACTTTACCTTCACAAATTCATTCCACTCATCTAAGGCAACACCGGATGAGCCATCAATCTAACGATTGAGTTACCTAAAAAGAAAATCAGATGTTACATAAAGAATGAGGGAAAAGAAGAAAGGAAGAAAGAAGTAAAAATAATGTACCAATTCATCCGCGTTGGCGTCAAGCATATGTGATTTAATACCTCTTGAGAATTTGTGGCCGTAGCGAACTCCCCATCATGAGTTAAAATAGTTAAACTCTCGAGGCCAAGGCGGGCGAGCATCTTCTCCGTGAGATATATGGCGTGGTCATTTCGGCTTCTTTTTAGTAAGATGAATCATTGTTATCAACATGATTCCGTGACGGGCTTCTCGAGAGAACCCTATGAGTATGAGGAATTACCTCATCACCTTTACTCAACCTCTTCAAGCGGAAGAGTGAGATCTTCTTCGGATGGAAAGACCAACCTTGAACATCCTATCTTCAATTGTATATTTGACAATGTGACGTAACTCATGTTGCAAGCTTCCTACGTCAGGAATATTAAGAGTTGCTAAGATATCATTCTCCAGATATCGGCAATGGATCAGAAGATCATTCAATCTCCCCATCTCTCGAAGTCCCCACTCATTCTTCATAAAAGAATCCATTGGACCAATTTCTAGATGGATGCGAGAAAATTCTATCCAATTCTTTATAGTCAGATAAAACGTCCACAGCATCACATGTGAATCTACACATTCACAAGTATTCAATGTTCAAAGTAACACCAGCTCTCAAGAAGGTAGTCAAACCAAGCGATGACCATTAAAGCTCGAAGCGAGAATTGCGACAAAAGCCATACAATTTTTGAAGATCTCGATCAACTCGGGAGCCAAAGGAATCGCGATCTGCACGAAGAGTCATCTCGAAATAGTAAAGTACCACGGCGGAGGTGAGCTCGATCGGACTTTTTTGGATAATACCACCTCATTTGGGAAGAAAAATTTTCTCACACCATTAAGCTATCGATGTGATGGATGATGGATCCATAGTCGCCACACTATGAGTTTTCTTACATCACCACAAGAATACATAATAAATAAAGAGGGAGAAATAATAATAATAAAAAATTGAAGAATTTTGTGAAACAGCTCACTCACCTCAATATGCGGGGGCATCTTCTTATTTTGACCCCTCGCTCGCCAGATTTGGGATAAAATTCTTCTCTGATCAGAAAGAAACACATTATATGAAGGGGAGGGAAAGAAAAGAAGAAGGGATACATATAGAGAGAGAAAGAAAGAAGCTATCCCCCTCTAATAAGGCTATGAAATTACCAGTCAAACTTTCACATGGACGATGGCTCTAAGGTGCTCCCCCATCATCTTGGCGGTTTTCAACCTGACCGTCCATCCAAGTTAAAAGAAAGCTAATTTTCTACAAGAAAAGTAGGAACCATGAACTTTGATCACCTCAGAATGGACGGTCGGCGAGGCGGTTGATACCTCTTTCGAGGCGGGGACGGCCAGTGGGCCTTGATCACCTCCACGGACGGTCGACGAGGCGATTGATACCTCTTCGAGGAAAAGCGGGAACCGACGTATGTATGCGTGGGCCTTGATCTCCCTAACCGGATGGTCCTGAAGCGGTTGATACCTCTTTGAGGCGCGATGTATGTGATCGCCTCCAAATAATCCTAACTCAAGAAGAAGAGGAGATGGGAAGGGAAAAGTGTGCCTTTCCCTCTTACCCTAGGGGGGTTTTTATAGACCCCCATAGGGATAAAAGGGTAAAAAACCCCAAAAAACCTTCAAAACCGCCAGAAAGCACTGGTCAGACCCGTGGCGAAATGGGGTAACAGCATGGCCCTGCATGTGCCCGCCCGCCTCAGCCCTCAGCCCGCTGCGCCATGGATCCGGGGACCGGCGCGTCGTCCTCGTGGCGTGGCTTGACGTGGCCGGCTGGCAGCCGGTATGGCCGCATCGTGACCGCGTAGAGCGCCTGGCGTGGCCGCTGGCCGAGCGGTATAATAGCGTGGCCCGTGACGCTTGCACTGCGGCGTGGCGCGACGTGGCGGCCGCCCTTGACCCCAACCGACGGTAGCTCATAACCTTCGGTACCGCCAGCGGCAGCGCGCATGGTGTCGCCCGGCCGCCCGCATGATGGCGCCTGAACGCCATCCATGGGTCCCAGGCGAAAACTTCCGTAAGTGTCCGACGGTTCAAACCTCAAAAATATCACGCACGAATCTTACATCTACTTCATAATCGTAATATTATACTTTATGAAGATTTATTCTCCCAAAATGTATGATTCATGGACCGCAAGTTTCATTAAAGAATTTGTTGTTTTCAAGTATTTGATGCATATATTTTTGAATGATCAAGATGATGTCATCCAAAAATAGGGGGGCAACTGATATGACATTCAAAATTCCCCTAGTTGAAGCATGAATCTTAAGAGAAAATGCAAGCTGATCCCAAGTCGAAATCAATCAAGATCAAGCACCTGAAACATCGTCGAAAACTTTGGAACATGAATTAAACCTCTAAATAATCATCAAATATAGAGTATTTATAGTCAAATCGAGCATCTCGACAAGCCGAATCTAACAACCCTAAGATCTCACAATTCCGACCTCATTTGAGCATCCAAATGTTTAAAATACATCAAATGATCAAAAGGAATCGTTCAGAACCGTCCGATGGGGAGGAGTGGTTTGGATTTTCCATGTACATCGACCTCCAATCTATAAATAGCCCTCATACTCCATATGAAGGGACACTTTGGAGGCCAAGTGAAGAAGGAGAGGAGCCCAAGCAAGAAGGAGAGAGCTGAGCTCAAGATCCTCAGAAGATCGCACACCGCCTGACCTGCCGCCAACCACCACCGTGGCCGCCGCCACCGCCGTCAAGCACCTAATCGTTCCTTGCATTTCGCGAAGTTGTTCCTATATTTCGTGTTGTTCTCTATATTTCGCGAAATTGCTCAGATTTCCAGAAGTTCCTACACGCAGCCCACCATCACTGCGTCAAGAACTATTACAACCCGAATTACATACCGTTGTCCCTTTCTTGTATAACATCTTGTAATCCCGTTATCGGAAGATTCACTGAGGCATATACATAGTGGAACATTTTTTTGGGCCAGCCCTGATTTTTCCTCTTTCGAGGTTTTCCACGCGTTAAAATTTCTGGAGTTCTCGCCGCTTTTAAATACGTGTGTGTCGGACTAATCAACAAAGCTAAGGCGAAACTTTCACTCTACCAATCGGTCTTCCTAAGACGTTAACAAGAAAGATAATTAAGAAGACATACATATACAAGAAACGCCAGATCTTGAGTATTCTATTATTTTAGTCCATTTATTGCCCAACTTGGAAAATACGCTTTCTTCTTCTTGTCGAAGATAACACTTCTCTTCAGCATAAGATCGAATTGATTTTTTCATCAAATATGACAGCTCTTCCATCGGTCAATATAATACATAGACGAGCTCATGAAGGAGCTGTTGCCTTTGATGGAAAAATTAATTCTACGTTGAAGAAAAGTCATCTCTTGAAGAAGAAGAAGTATGTTATTCAAATTTGATAGTAATTGAGCAAAAAAAGAGAATACTTATGATTTTAGTGTCTCCTTAACAATTGTTATGTCTTTTTAATTATATTTCTAGTCCATTTGTTTTTAACTTAATTTAATTTTGATGGCGATGATTGATCAATAGTGAATTTAGAGGAGATTGTTCTCTTCTCAGCGCTTGGACTTTTTTTTGTGTCTCCGTTATATTTATATGCCTTCATTAGTATCAAAATAATTTTTAGATACTTATATTTATTATGTAATGTAATATTTTTTTAATGATCGTGATTCTGTTTATCCAATCTAAGGCCCTAAATTTTGTTTATTTAGAATTGTATTTATTCTTGATTCTCATTATCGATTATGCAATTATTATTATTATTGATATGGCTCTCAAAATACCACTAGTCAAAGCACAAATCTTGATGTCGAAAGCTATATGATTTTGAGTCAAAACCGATCGAGATCAAGCACTTGAAATATCATTGGAATCTTTGGGACATCAATTAAATTCCAAAACAGCTCTCAAATATGGAGTGTTTATAGTCAAATCGAGCGTCTCGACGAGCCGGATCTAACGAGCCTAAGATCTTATAATTCTGATTTCATTTGGGCATCCAAATTCTCAAAGTATATCAAATGATCGAAGGAATCATCGAGTCCGACGAGGGTGGTACCTTACATGAATTTACAAGAATGCCCTTCCTCCCATCTATAAATAGGCCTTCATTCTCACACAGGGAGAGTGAAGAAGAAGAGGAAAAACAAGTAAAGAAGAGGAGGTGCTGAGCAAGGAAGAAGAGGAAGAGTCCAAGGAAGAAGAGGAAGAGCAACAAGGAAGAAGAAGAGGAAGAGCTGAAAAGGAAGAAGAGGAAGAGCCCAGCAAGGAAGAAGAGGAAGAGTCCAAGCAAGGAAGAAGAGGAGGAACCCAAGGAAGAAAAGGAAGAGTCCAGGGAGAAGAGGAAAAGCCAAGTGAGGAAGAGAGAGCTCAAGCTTGAAGATCCTCCAAGCAAGATCGCACCCCAAGATTGCCCGCCTCAACCACCGCCACCACCACCGCCGCCACTAATTGTACCTGATTCCCACCGGTTACCCCGCATCTCCACCATCGATACACAACCCGATCATTGTTACTTATTCCTCTCATATGTTATTCGTAATCGATCGTGAAGACTTTGTACTCAAACGATACATAGTGGAAGCTTTTCGGCTAGTGGTTTTTCCCCTCTTTCGGGGCTAAAAAATTGAGGTGTCTCTTGTTCGCTTTAATTATCTCTGTGTGCTTCTGGACTTCACAATAAGGCTAGCGAACTTTCACTCTACCATGACTGCTTTTCTAGACGTGCTTACCCTGTGGGATGAAAACCCTTCAACCATACTCGTGAACATCCACGTTATGGCCAATAGCACAACACTGTCACAACGAGCCTCCCGCCCAACTCCTCTCAAAACCCATCCCGAACCAAGGACGCCAAGTTTTGCCTCACTCACGATGGCATGACCATGTTGAGGCGAACGGGAATCTCTTTGGAAGATCGTGGTCCGTCGAATGGAGGAGTCTCAAAATAAGATGATCCAAATTTTGCAAGGACTACAAATGCGCCACGGCAAACATATCTCCCCAAGATCGAGCTCGGAGGAGGTCAAACGCTAATCCTCCCGATACTAGTTCCTCGCATGGAGACCGTAATGATCTCCTTGACATCTAGTTCCACTCATCCATCGCTACGCTTCAACCGTTACTAATCCACCGACGTTGTTGATAGCTTCACACATGCTCATCTTGTTAATCCGCCAGCATTCGCAATGTAAGTACGACGCTTAATACAAGATGAATTTCACCTTCAAGACAGAAATCATCTTCACCCACACGGTTATGAGGAGTCCTCACCTTTCAAGCCATTCTTCAACGCCCACCCCGTAGTTTCAAGCTTCCAGCATTGATTCCTATGATGGGGCAACTGACCCACACGAACACATCGACCATTACAGGACTATCATGCATATCCAACGAGCTCCTGACACACTACTTTGTCAGGTCTTTCCTGTTACCCTCAAAGGGCAAGCTCGCACTTGGTTTTACTCCCTTCCAAGGGGATCTATCCGCACCTTTGACGAACTCGCCAAGGTTTTGTGGAATAGTTCATTGCAAATCGGAGAATCATTAAAGATTCCTCCCATCTCTCAAATTCCGAATGAGGGTGAATCACTTAAAGAATACTAGATTCTTCTTAGAAGCTCCCCAAATACGGATAAACCTTGAATTATTAAGAGGAGTTTTCCTTGAGGGCTCCGCCCGTGGCATTTTATTCATCACTAATGCACGCCCGCCATATGCCGACTTAGTTCATCGTGTGGAAGCACAAATCTCACCGATGAAGCTATTCATGCCCATCGCAAATAATTTGAACAATCAGAGGAAAATGTAAAGCATCCCATAAAATGCATGACCCCATTAAAAAAAATAACGCTGGATCTCCTCCCCGACCTCCATATCAATCGACTCAAACGAACATGCCTCCAACTGGGGGGCAACTCTTGATCTCAAAAGATTATCCAAATCAAAATTCTGGATATCTGATTGATTATTAGTTCGAAAAGCAAGTCAACAATACCATCGAAAAGGCAAAGATAAATGGTCAACTTTGGCTACAAGCTCAAACAAATATTTAATTGACCTCTTCCATACGGTTTGCGTAATAATATTCACCAACAACCTCAACAACAAAAAACATCTTTGGTGGACTTCACGGCCTCTTCCATACGACTATCAAAAAACTTCGACAAAACCGGGATAGGTCAAAAAGTCCTTGGTGGACTTCGATGTCTTCCATATATAACAATGTCATCGAAAACTCGACAAACAACCCAGATAGGTCAAAACGTTCTTGGTGGACTTCCCATGACCTCTTCCATACGGGTTAACATCATCGAGTAAAAACTCTGACTAACAACCCATGATAGGTCAAAACGTCCTTAGTGGACTTCTCGCGACCTCTTTCATACGGGTTAATATCATCGAGCAAAAGCTCTGACAAACAACCCAGGATAGGTCAAAACATCCTTGGTGGACTTCCCACGGCCTCTTCCATACGGGTTAATGTCATCGAGAAAAACTCGACAAACAACCCAGAAAGGTCAAAAGGTCCTAGGACTTCCGCCTCTTCCATCGTTAGCGAATAATATTCACCAATAACCTAGAAAGGTCAAAACTTTGTACCCACTCACAGTTAATGTCATCGAGTAACACTCGACAAACAATCTCGGATGGGTCAAAAATTCTCGGATTCATATCTTTAACATGCAAGTTGACAACATACTTATCAATCGTTGAACCATCATTGAAGTTTCAAGAAATCTATTTCAAGAAGTACTAATCATAATCACCGGTCATTCCGAACTACCGACGCCGACACCACTAAACCTTTGCCAATCCCTCGGCGCTAACTACGCTGACTACCGTGGCACGCTTCCCGACTATCGCCGGCAATCTCCGTGGTCACCACCATCGTTGGTCATCTCGCATCACATTCCGCATTCTGATACCGCCGCTAGCCGCCATTCCTGGTTGCCGCCAATGTACCATCATTGCCGCTAGCGCTATTCACCGCCGCCATTATCACAATCTTCGCTGGTTACCACCATTCGTTGCCATTTCGCTGACTATGGCACTCCGCAATTGCCGACCATGCCGCTTTACATCGCTGACCATTTGCCGCCATTAACTGGCGAATGGTAGCTCGATGCTGTTATCGCCATGAATTATCGTTGGTCATTGGTTACCACCATCTTTTGCTTATTATCTCATGGCACGCAGCCACTATCGCCGACTCTGCTGCCATATTGCTGACTATTCTGCTGCCGCTTAATCATTAATGCCAGCTATACTACTGGTCATCCGCTGCTGACCATCGCCATTCATCACACATCTTCTTATTACTTCGCTGATTCTGACACTCTGCAATTATCGACTACTGCTGCTATCATTCACCACCCCGTTAACGCTAACGCATATGGCTATCGCTGATCTTGGCTGGTTACCGCACTACCATCCGGAATCTCTGCTGGTTACCACCATCTTTGTCATATCCGCTGATGACACTGCCATGATTATCGACTACTCTTGCCGTCGACCACCCCGTGGCCATAACCACTACCGGTCATCGCTGGCTGACTACCGCTTGCCGATCATCGCTGACTATCGTGCCGGCCATCGCTTTATCACGGAATCCGCGGCTATCTTTATCGCTGGTTATCTCCCACCATCATCGAGCATCTTCGCTGCCCGTCTGATCGCCTTAACCGGACGGTTAACGAGGTAAACTGAACAATACATACTGTGGGCTTGATCGCTTAACCCGGACGGTCCGACGAGGATAAACTGAATCACGACGATACCATTCGCTCCGGGGCGACGAGGCCAGAACGGAACACGACGATGGGCCTTGATCGCCTCCTAACCCGGACGGTCCGACGAGGCCGGTAAACCGGAACCACGACGTATACCGTGGGCCTTGATCGCCTCCTAACCCGGACGGTCCGACGGGGCCGGTAAACCGGAACCACGACGTATACCGTGACGCTTCCTACCCGGACGGTCCACTGGTGAACTGGAACCACGATGTATACCGTGGCCTTGATCGCCTCAACCAGACGGTCCGACGAGCGAAACGGAACCACGATATACCGTAATTTGACGCCTTTAACCCGGACGGTCACGACTGAACCGGAACCACGACGACACCGAATGGTCGCCTCTAAACTCCGACGATGTAATCGAACCACGACGTATACCGTGGGCCTTGACGCTTCCTTGACGCAACCCGGACGGTCAGGCAAACTGGAACCACGATGACATATGGGCCTTGATCGCTCTAACGACGGTCCGACGAGGTCGAACCGGAACCACGACGATAGGTGGATCGCCTTAACCGGACGGTCCGACGAGGTCAGAACGGAACCACGACGATACCGTGGGCCTTGATCGCCTAACCCGACGTCGACGAGGTCGGAAACCGGAACCACGACATACCGTGGCCTTGATCGCCTCTAACCCGACACGACGCGAAATAAAACCAGACGATACCGTGGTCTTGATCGCTTCCTAACCCGACGGTCCACGAGGTAACTGGAACTACAACGATAGGCCTTGATCGCTTTAACCCGACGGTCGACGGTGGCCGGAACCGGAATTATGACGATACCGCGCTCGATCGCTCTAGGACGGTCAATAAGCCGAACCGGAATCCACGGTAAATGCCTTGATCACCTTGATCGCCTCTAACCGACGGTCACGAGGTCCGGAACCACGACGATAGTGGCCTTGATCGCCTCTAACCCGGACGGTGAGGGTAGAACCGGAACCACGACGTGGGCCTTGATCGCTTTACTAACCCGACGGTCAATGAGTCCGAACCGGAACCACGATGTATCAGCCTTGATCGCGCCCTAGATCGCCCAACGCTGACGCTTCTGACTCCAAAGGACCCTCACTAAGAAGAAAGGGAGAGGGAAAGGTGTTCTCCTCTCCCTGGGGGTATTTACCGGGCAAAAGGTAAAACCCTCAAAAATGGCTCAAATCCTTAAAATTTCTCATGGCAAAGGCTCATGTCACGCTCATGCGCCATGCATGCTACATGCTTCATGCGACGACGGCTCATATGGCGCGCACCATGCCATGACCTCGGAACTACAAGACCGCTAGATCAGATCCTGGCCTTCGCTCAACATTCACCGGGTCGTTTATCAACTGTCAATAATACATCTCTGACCCGAACCATCAACGGACGCATGACTGAACCATCCGCGGAACGACCTGAATGCCACCGATGGTTCAGAGCTGCCGGGCGTAACCAAACCGGACCGTTCCACGACCGGCCGCGACGGCCAGCTCGACGCGAACTCCGACGACTGGCCATGCCGCTTCGTATCGAGGCTGCCGCTCAGACTTGACCATCGCCCATATTGTGTAAGACCTCAAGACGCTCCCTCAGCGCATAATGCGACGGCGCGTTCCCCTAAATGCTGAAAACTTTCGTGAGTATCCAAATAGATCCAGAACTCAAAATCTCATGCCTACGGCTACACATCTACTTCATAATCATAATTTTGTATTTTTATGATGATTTCTTCTCTCAAAATGTATGATTACGTTTGCGCTTTGAAGAATTCATTATTTTCAAAGCATTACACATATATTTTTTGGATGTAATGTCATCCAAAAATAGAAAGATATTTCTCAAAATATTAATTCCAAAGCACAAATCTTGATGTCGATATGATTTTGAGTCAAACCATCGAGATCAAGCACTTAAATATCATTGAACCTTTGGGACGTTAATTAAATTCCAAAACAGCCTCAAATATGGAGTGTTTATAGTCAAATTGAGCGTCTAATGGACCTCGACGGATCTAGCCTAAGATCTTATAATTCGACTTCATTTGGGCATCCAAATTCTCAAAATACATCAAATGATCAAGGAATCATCCCGAGCCGTCCGATCGAGGGAATGGTACGGACTTACATGAATTTACAGAATGCTCCTCCCATCTATAACAGCCTTCCTCACATGAGAGGAAGAAGAAGAAGAAGAGAAGCGAAGAAGAGGAAGAGTCCAAGCAAGGAGAAGAAGAGGAAGAGTCCAAGGAAGAAGAGAAAGAGCGAAGGAAGAAGAGGAAGAGAGCAAGGAAGAAGAGGAAGAGTCCAAGGAAGAAGAGGAAGAGTCCAAGCAAGGAAGAAGAGGAGGAACCCGAGCAAGGAAGAAAAGGAAGAGTCTGCGAGAGAGAAGAGGAAAAGCCTGAGGAAAGAGAGCTCAAGCTTGAAGATCCTCCAAGAAAGATCACCCCAAGCAAGATCTCCCGCCGACGGCCATCAACCACCGCCAGCCACCGTCGTCACTAATTATTACGATTCCCACTGCTATTCTCGATCTCCACCATCAGAATATACAACTTGATATCTACAGTTATTCCTCTCATATGCACGTAATCCCTATCGGAAGACTTTGTACTCAAACAAATACATAGTGGAAGCTTTTTGGGCTAGTCGTTTTTCCCCTCTTTCGAGGTTTTCCACGTTAAAAATTCTGTCTTCGCTCGCTTTAATTATCTGTTTTGACTTCACAACAAGGCTATGATAAACTTTCACTCTACCGGTTTCTACGCAACAATTATTATTATCAAATATATTTTATTTCGAATTAAAATATAAAAAATAAAAATAAAAATGATCTCACATGACAATTTATTATTTTGTTTAAACCTTTTGCTATGCAATCGGCCTTTCTACGAAATAGTCAGATATTTTAATTTATTTTGTTTTATTTTCTTGGTTGAAGAAATGAGGTATCAAATTAGAATGGGTTGTGATAAGTTGAAATAAAAGCCTGTGCTGCACCAATAGTATAAATATTAAATTTTATTTTATCTTTAAAATGATATAATTTAAAAAAACTGATAAATTATTCACTCACCTACGTCATTTCAACTGCGATTAATCAATGTTTTACAACAAATTATTTTTTTCACTTTGTTTATAATTTTTAATATATTTTAATTAATAAGAAGTAAAGAAAACAATTGAATTGAAACAAAATAGTGGGAATACTTATTGCAATAAATAAATAAAATTATGTTGCATGTTGTAATGAAAGTTAAATTCACTACAAATCATTTTGAGCTAGTTTATGTCCATTTATCTTTAAGCCTGCCATTTTTTTAATATTCTTAACATAATTTTATATTCTTCATTAATGAGAACATTATCTATCCTTCATTGTACATGTTCTCACCTCACCACTCAAATTTATAATCATTTCTTAATATGACATTTCTATTTTCACAAACAATCATTTTAATCTCATCATTGAACTTAAATATCAATGATTTTTTTATTGTTAAATATTTAAATTCATATCTTTTACTAATTTATATGATGACCTCTTATTACACTACTCTTAAGATACATCTCTGATTAATTATTCAGTTAAACTCTAGAAGTTAGAATCTCATATATCTCCATTATTTAATATAATAGATCCAACATAATTACATTTATCATATCTACATATCATCATATCTTTTACTAATATAGAATGATAATTATAATTATATATATTGATTGATTGATCCTAATTTATGAGAATTTTTGCTGAAACATAAAAAATAATGAAAATAATCATATCTTAACATTAATTAATCATAAATATTAAAGCACAAAACTCACTAATATTTTGTGCTTATCACTCTCCAAGGTTAACTTCTCATCGTTTTCCTCTCCAAAGCTTTACAGTTTAGGTTTGGAATCAAATATCTATTAACTTTGCCATTGTTCTAAATAAATAGAGGAATAAGTTGATCTAGTTTGATGTGCTTGATCAAAATATGTTTTATTGTGAATATTCAAAATGTTTACGCCATTTTCATTATCAAGTTTTTTTTTTTTTTTTTGCCTCCTCCATTGCAATAATTCACTTCTTCCCTAATCATAAGAATTTTTATTCAACATGACAAGCTATTGAATTTTCCCAAATATTGCATTAATAAACTAGCTAAATCTACATAAATAATAATAAATCAATTAGAGACTTAGAAGTTAAAAACCTCATCTAAAAAATAAAAACATCTTTGTTTCACTCATAAAATAAATTTGACTAGGTATCAATAAAGTAAATATCAATTGCATCATGCAACAACATTAACATAATTATTAAACCATTTTGCAACAAAAAAAAATTAAAATGAGAAGGAAATTTCAATCAAACCACTTTCATTATCCATGTAAATCCAATAGTTGAATCTAACTAGGATTTTCATACCTTAGAAACCTAGGGTTTGCACCAAAAGAAGTGAGGATGAAAGAAATAGAGAGAGTGCCTTGGAGGTGAGATAGCCATGTAGAATGCAAGACAAGCTTTTATGTGAGAGATTGAAAGATTTTAATCTTAGTTGAGAATTTTTTTCCTATGAATTTTGAGTCTAGCAATTTAAAGTTTAGTTAACAAGACAAATATTGAATGCCATAAAGCTTAATCATTTGTATTTATTTAATTTTAGCTAGTTACCTATTATTATAAGCTGAGAGCAGATTATATTAATTAGATAAAAAATATAATTAACATTAAATTTTGGTTATTTTTATTTCAGTTGTTATTTTAGATTTAGGCTAAAATTATTGGATACTTTAATGTATTAATATGTTAGTCTATTCCTATAATAAATGTATGCTTTGGAAATATGTAAAAATGTCCCTTAATATAATAAAGAATTGTCAACATAAGCTTTATAGATGACATCAACTTTCTTAAAAAATATCCTAGTTAAAGCACAAATCTTGATGTATGTGAACATCACTTAGAATCAAAATCTTAATCTTTCAAACTCTCTTTGTTCATCATAGAGCTACTATCAAACATCTTGATTAGATCGAAAAATCTAATTGAGTCACTAGCCTAGATTAAGCACTCAAAATATAGTTGAAAACTTTAGGATATCAGTCAGATCCCTAAATAGCTGATAAATATGGAATATTTATAGTCAAATCGAACGTCTTGATGATCAGGATCTAACAAGCCTAACATCTTTTAATTCTGACTTCATTTGAACATTCAAATACTTAAAATACATCTGATGATCAAAGAGATCATTTTGAGTCGTCCGGTGGAATGGTTCGGATTTTTTCTGTATTTACATAAATGTCACTCCTATAATCAATAAACAACCTCTCATTCTTCACATGAGAGGAACCCAAGCCAAAAAGATGAGAGAGCTCTGAAACTCGAAGAATCTCAAAACATAATCAGCCATCTATGCGTTGGATCGCCATCGACGCCAACCGCCATCACCGTCGATCATCGCCGCGCCCGGTCATCGTCACTCGACCACTGGATCAACGTTGGCACCGCTTGGTCACCACCGCCGCTAGTTGCCCGCCACATCGGAATCACCGGCCACCACTGTTGGTCACCGCCGGTCACCATCGTCATAAACGCCATGCACCATCTTTCAATAGTTATCATCGGATCATTAGACTACTACCAAGGCCTCGCGCTAATTGAAACTTGTCACAAAACTTACTCTTGTAAGCTATCTTCTCCAACTTTGGATAAAGATTAATAATTGTAACAAAAGCGATATAGTGAAATTATTTGCTGGCCAGTGATTTTTCCTTCTTGGAATTTTCACATAAAAATTTTGATGCCTCTCAAACTTTTTTATAGTGTGTGTGGAACTTTTGTGCAATGCTAAAACATCAAATTCTCCTACTCTACTGACCCGAATCTTCCTGCATGCAAAAGTTTTGCCATCTGTGTGAAAGGAATCCCACAATCGCAATCTCTATAAACACATACACTGTGGCCAACAAGCGCAATACTCGCAACAACGGATCCTCCCGCTCCAACTCCAATCATTCCCGAAACCAATCCTTAAACCAAACCAGGGCAAGATTCGCCTTATTTCCCCGTGATAGGCATTGCCCTATCGTTGAAGATGCAATAGGAATCTCTCTAGAAGATCATGTTTGCTGAATGGAAGAGTCTTAAAATGAGATAATTCAACCTGTACGAGAAACACGACAACCACTACTGCAACAAACGCATCTCTCCTAAGATCGATCATTAGTCAGGGGAGGTCAAAATGCTTACACGGGGCCTTCTCGCCATCAGGCTGAAATTCTTCCACTTCCAAACGATCTTGACCTCCTGACTAGTTCTACTCATCCATCACTTGTGGCTCAATTGATCGCTAACCCACCAGTTATTACCGATGGCTTTACACGTTCTTGTCCTGCTGGTTCCTCCCGTCATATGTGCGACATTACAACGTTTAATGCGAGAAGAATTTCACTTTAAAGATAGAAATTTTCTTTCCTCTCATTGTGGCTATCAAGAGACTTCACCTTTAGTTGAAGAAATTCTTCAACATCCTATTCTAAAAGGTTTCAAGCTTCCAAGCATCGATTACTATGATGGGGAAACTATATGAACACATCGATCATTACGAACCATCATGCACATCCAACAAGCTCTTGACACCGCTTTGTCGTTTTTCCAATCACCCTCAAGGTCAAGCACTTGATTCTACTCTCTTCAAAGGGATCTATCCATACATTTGACAAACTTGTTAAGATTTTTATATAACAGTTTATTACAAGCCTAAGGATCATTAAAGATTCCTCTTATCTCTCAGGAATTCGTCAAAATGAAGGTGAATCACTTAAGAAGTACTTTAAGAGATTCTCTTTAGAAGCTTGCTAGATACCAGGGGTGGACCCTAAATTACTAAGAGGAGTTTTTCCTTGGAGGGCTTCGTCTTGGGCCTTTCTACTCATCACTAATGTGTGATAAAATTTGCTCATATGCCGACTTGGTTCATCGTGTGGAAGCGTAATTTTTTTGCTAATGAGGCTATCAATGCACATCGAAAGAAGTTCGAGTAGTATATGGGGAGCAATCATGGACTAAGGGGAGAGCCCTTATTATAACCTCGAAAAAATTTTCACATAAATATTTGAGGAATTGTTATGATATAGAATCTCCTTGTCCACCTACTTGATTATCAGTCCTAAGATAAACAAGTCAAGATTGGGGAACAATTCCGATTGCACTAGTCAAATGATGATATTCTCGCATAATTATGATTACAAAGCTCGTATCTTCTATCATCTAATTTTATATTAGATTTATGATGAGTAAGACAATATGAAGAGGCTTTCTATAAATATATAAGATGTCATAAGAAACTCTTCCGCGAGATCAAAATTCTCTATACAGTCTTCAACTAGATTTCTACTCCTTGGGCAAGATTATAACTTTGATCCTGAAAGTGTAGTAACGTTCTAAATACAAACCATATTTTCATCTTTGATTCTGATACACTGGCAATCACCTTATTCCAATCATGCGTATAATCAATCCCAGAGAGATTCAATTCGACCAATTTCATACAAGTTAATGTCATCAAATAACTCTTTGACAATTAATTTTTCAAAAAAATTGTTTGATAATGATCTACATTCGCCTCCTTAAAATAATATTTATTATGTTACATTTTTTCTTCAACCAAGAAAAAAATAAATTAATTAAAATATCTACCTATTTCATAGAAAGGTCGATTGATTAGCAAAAGATTAAAACCAAATAATAAATTATCATTTGAGATCATTTTTATTTTTATTTTATGATATTTTAATTCTAAATAGAATATATTTCATCATAATAATAATTATTACATTTTGGATAAACATAATCAAGAATATATACAATTCTAAATAAATAATTTTTTATGCCCTTAACTTGCATAAATAAATCATGATCAGCAAAATAAATGAATAAATAAATAAAACTCATTTACAATGAATAAGTAAAATATAAAAAATATTTTGACACCAAGTGAAGACATAAGAACGATGAAGACATCGAAAAGTCCATCGGAGAAGATGGAACAGCTCAAGCGTTGATTTTTTTTTTTTGAAATGGGTATACCCCCCCGTCTTGTGGATGAGGATCGTTGTAATATCAAAAGGCATTTATCACTGGATTAAATTCAGGCCTCGCGAGAATCACCGAGGTTCCCACGCACAACTGAGATGTAGCCGTAAGACATTAAAGGTACAGGGAGGACTAATTCCTCTAGATTCATCATCAATCAATCATCACGATCCCATTTGTTGCCTAACTTAACTGTAGTAAATGTTCCATTTCCTCATCGAAGAAAGGATTTCTTTTCAACGTAAGATCGAGTTGATTAATTTTTCCATTGAAGAAGGCAGCTCTTTCGTCAGTCAGTACTTAGAAGAACATGGAGAGAAGAAATGGCATCAAAAATTCCATCTTGTAAACTCAAGGACAAATCCATGGCAAAACTATTGCTTGAGCCATGAATAGAACTGCTTGATGGGCATCGAACCAAGTCGAGGGGAGGCTGCATGAATGGCGATTTCTTCTTGAAATTGTTTCAGTCAAATTCTCCATTGCTGTTCAGGAGCACAATGGGTTGGGTTGGGTCATGGAGGATTGCTTTAGGAGGCATCGAAGATGAAGCAAGTTCGGACGCTGGAAGACAATTTTCAGGAGGGCGTTGTCATCATTGCTTTGATTTGGTGCAATTCACATAATTCTTTATCTCATCATATGTACCAGAAAACTGAATGCTCACTGGTCTTCCTCCGAGAAGACCTATCGTCTTCGATGAAAAATCAACTCAAACTTATTTTGATTGTGTTTGTGATGATTGATGGATGAATTTGGAGCATTCAGTTTACTAGTAGGACGGACAATAATAAAATTATGTGAATTGCTACAAATCAAAGCAATGGCAGCAACGTCTTACTGCAAATTCTGTTTCAGCTTCCGAACTTTATCATTGATGCCTCATGCAGTGCTCCTCCATGATCCAACACATCCCACTGCGCTCGAGAACAACAGTGAAGAAGAATTTGGCGGGGAGATGATATCAATAAGAACCACCATTCCTATAGCCTTCCCTAGCCTTTAATCAATGTGCCCTCCCGAGCAGCTATAATCATGGCTCAAGCAATAGTTTTGCCATGAATTTTGCTGCTAATACTAAGGAAAGAGGAGGAGAGCCTCTGCAGCCCGGCATCCGACTCGAAAAGCTTGCCGATCGTCGTAGAATGGAGTGCTCCTCTGTCGGATATCTGCATTATATGGAACTCTAAATTCTAAATTTGGTTTTATAAATTTGCGGTCCTCTTTGCATGGAGGCTATTAAATAGGAGATGACCAATTGTTTTATTTTATCACAAGCCTTAATTGGGAGAAAATATTATGTGCGGAATCCGGACGTAGTTTTACGTCCATACACCAACCGGAATGCAACACGTGTCATGTAATAAAATATTATTTTTCTTACTTTATAGCGTTGTAATGCAATGACGTCGTTAACATTAACCCGACCCGGCCCGGCCCGGCTCATCTCATTAAAACAGCAGGAGAAAATATTACGGACGACGATTCAGATTCCGAGCCTCAGAAAATTTTAGAAATTTTCATTTTTGTGCAGAAATTTTTCTCAGCTCCCTCTCCCGGCGTGCGTCCAACCTTCCCCTAGAGATTTGCTAAATCTTGGGCACTAAAAATTATAGTATTATAGGCCACTCCATGAGGTATTTCTTCCTGCATTCTTGAACTTTAAGAATTTTAAGGTTTTCAGTTATTCATCGAATAGAGCACATTTGAGATCTTTAAAGCAAAGCTGCTTTGCTTTTATTTTTTATATATACTCTATATTCTCATGAGATTACACCACATTTTTTCAAAGTTTTTAACTGTAGGCCTTATCATATGTTTAGTATATCCCATTGTAAGATGTTTGAAGATGTTTCATAAAGAATTTGATAATTTTTATTTTTTATAAGTACTCTTTGTACTCTCATGAGTTACACCATTTTCAAAATTCATTTGTGAGGCTTGTCATATGTTTAGTATATTATATTATAAGATGTTTGAAGATCTTTCATGAAAAATTTGTAACTTTTTAGAGCTATTTTGCATGTGTACTCTTTATACTCTCATGAGTTTACACCTTATTTTTTTTAGTTTTTTCAACTATGGGCTTATCGTATGTTTACCATAACCTATTGTAAGATGTTTGGAGATGTTTCATGAAGAATTTGCTAGGTTTATGAGCTATTTTGTATGTATAGTCTATGTACTCTCATGAGGGTATACCTTATTATTTCAATTTCTTTAATTGTGGGGCTTATCATATGTTTAGTATATCCCATTGTAAGCTGTTTGAAGATATTTCATGAAGAATTTCCTGATTTTAGAAGCTATTTTGCATGTGTACTCTATACTCTCATGAGTACACCCCATTTTTCTAAAATTTTCAATTTTGAGGCTTGTCATATATTTAATATATCCTATTATAAGATGTTTGGAGATGTTCATGATGAATTTGCTGGTTTTAAAGTTATTTTGCATGTGTACTTTTTATACTCTCATGAGTGTACACCTTATTTTTTTTTATTTTTTCAACTATGAGTTTGTCATATGTTTATCATAACTTATTGTAAGATGGAGATGTTTCATGAAGAATTTGTTAGTTTTTGAAGCTATTTTGCATGTGTACTCTTTGTACTCTCTTCCTATTTTTCAAAATTTTCAACTATGAGGCTTGTCATATATTTAGTATATCCCATTGTAAGATATTTGGAGATATTTCAAGATGAATTTGCTAGTTTTCGGGGATATTTTATGTGTATACTCTCTATACTCTCTCTTAGGGCACACCTCATTTTTCAAAATTTTAAATGTGAGCTTGTCATATGTTTAGTATAAACATATCCTATTATAACATGTTTAGAGATGTTTCATGAAAATTTGCTAGTTTTTGGAGCTATTTTGCATGTGTACTCCATGTACTCTCATGAGGATACATATTATTTTTTCAACTGGCTTGTATATGTTTACCATAACCTATTGTAAGATGTTTGGAGATGTTTTATGAAGAATTTGTTTGTTTTTGGAGTTGTTTTTTGCATGTGTACTCTTTATACTTTCATGAAAGTACACTTCATTTTTTAATTTTTCAGCTGGGGCTTGTCAATGTTTAGTATATCCCATTGTAAATTATTTAGAGATGTTTCATAAAGAATTTGTTAGTTTATGCTATTTTTTGTGTACTCTATGTACTCTCAGGGTATACCTATTTTCTAAATTTTAATTATGGGGCTTGTCATATGTTTACTATATCCTATTTTGAGATGTTTGGAGATGTCTCATGAAGAAATTGCTAGTTTTAGAAGCTATTAATCATGTGTACTCTCAGTCTCATGAGGGTATACTATATTTTTTTAATATTTTAACGTGTCATATGTTTATCATAACCTATTGTAAGATGTTTGGAGATATTTCATGAAATATTCTTGATTTTAGGAGTTATTTTACATGTGTACTCTCTATACTCATGAGGGTACTTCCCATTTTTCAATTTTTTCGTAGAGCTTATCATATGTTTACCATAACCTATTATAAAATTTGTTTAGATATTTCATGAAGAATTTGCTAGTTTTAAGAGCTATTTTATATTTGTACTCTCTATACTCTCATAAGGGTACACTATATTTTTTTCATTTTTTCAACTATGAGGTTTGTCAAATATTTAGTATATCCTATTGTAAACTATTTAGAGATGTTTCTTGAAGAATTTGTTGGTTATATGAGCTATTTTGCATGTGTACTCTATACTCTCATGAGGTACCCTATTTTTTAAAAAATTTTAAGCGTGGGGCTTGTCATATGTTTATATATCCTATCATGTGAGATGTTTGGAGATATTTCATAAAGAATTTACTAATTTTAAGAGCTATTTTTGTATGTTGTAATCTCTCAGACTTTCATGAGTACACACTCCATTTTTTTTTCAATTTTTCAACTATATGGTTTGTCATATGTTTACCATAACCTATTGTAAGCTATTTGGAGATATTTCATGAAGAATTTGCTTGTTTTAAGAGTTGTTTTGCATGTGTACTCTTTATACTCTCATGAGGGTACATCATATTATTTTGGTTTTTTCAACTGTAGGGAATGTCATATGTTTACCATAACCTACTTTAAGATGTTTGGAGATATTTCATGATGAATATTTTAGTTTTATGAGCTATTTTGCATGGGTACTGCTCTCATGAGACACCCTATTTTTTTCGCTTTTTTAAGCTGGGGCTTATCATATGTTTACCATAACCTATTGAAAGATGTTTGGAGATGTTTCATGAAAAATTTCTTAGTTTTATGAATTATTTGCATGTATACTCTCTATACTCTCATGAGGGTACACCTTATTTTTTTTAGTTTTTTCAACTGTGGAGCTTATCATATGTTTATCATAACCTATTGTAAGATGTTTGGAGATATTTCATGAAAAATTTGCTAGTTTTAGGAGCAGTTTTGCATGTGTACTCTCTCTGCTCTCATGAGAGTACACTTTATTTTCTCAATTTTTTTAGCTATTCTACCCATTCTTTAATTCATATGCTAAGTAGATGGTATTACAAGTTTGTTTGGAGACCGCTGGAATTCGAGTCGCTTTGCATTTGTACTCTTTTACTCTCATGAGAGTACACCCTATTTTCTCAATTTTTTCAAATATTCTCTCTGTTTGGAGATAAAATGTTCAAGAAATTTTGGTAATATAACCTGACTCTATTTAGGGAATATTCGTGATTTAAAGTACAAAATATCAACAGTATATTAAAAACATAAGCAACATAAGTCGAAGTACAAAGATTACCTTTAAAGTACAATATAATAACTACTAATTGACATACTTTCAATCAAATTAACATTAAAGTATATACAGTCAAAGAACACATAACAACTAAATGATATCACGCATTAAAATATTTTCCTGTAATGATATCCATCATCAGCTTAGTGTCGTTCAATCGACTGACTGATTATTGAGCTTGAGTTAAATTCCTAAAATTGAACAACGTATCAGTTACTGATATGTAACAGTAGGAATGAAGTGTTATACCTGCATACCTCTTAAAAGCACTCTGGCATAACAGAACAGTGTGTCGCAATGGGTGACCCTACATGATCTCCACCCTCGCACTTATCCTTTCGTGTAACATTAAAAATATAATGGTTTAAAGTTTACCAATAATATTTAAAGATTATAAATTGAGATAGGTAGAAAATTACTCATGGCTTTCTTATTTCTCTCTCATTATCCTTTCAGCCTTGCATTGGAAACACCCTTTTGGCCGATGCTTAACTAAATCATTTAAAAAGTCAGTTCCTTTATCTATTGTAGTGGACTTCTTCTTCTTAGTTATTTTGTTAGTTGGAGGTAAATTCCCACATAATATAAAATTGACATTATTAAATAGTTTTTTAAGGAACCCAGCATATACTCCTCAGCTTTCTTATTACCTTATGCCCTGGTGCTTATTTGATATGCATATCGATTGATGTGATTTTGAAAAATAATATTAGTTTCATTTCCATCATTACCTTGCACATCTTTTAAGTTCCTATAAGCACTATCAAAGTAGATATCCCTCTTCGCTCTAGTTGACCATCGCATGAAAAAAAACTTCTCTGAAATGCACATAATATCTTCCCTCGACTAACTGAATGCTGCACAAAGCAGCCCCATCATTTCAAATTTTTTATAACTACAACTTACATTTACCCGTGTCTTGTCAAAATGGACAGTCCATGTTTTGGAAGAACTTTTATTCTCTAAGTTTCTCACTAAATACTCCATGGGATTATCATCTGACACATTTGCTGCTAATCCACCAACTCGTTGTAAAAAATTCTACTTCAAATATTGTATAATGCTTTCTTTTGTAAAAATAGCAGCTTATTTCAGAATTAGACTAGTCTTAACAACAGAAATAATTGTTGACTGGCTACACTAATCATATTCATTTCGTCGCCATGTATCCATAACCTTCTCCAATCCCAAGAGACAATCTGTGATTAAACTTGTTGATTTATAGATTTCATGACATACATTATTCATGGACTCACTACGTACGTTGATAAGATACCCATATAGAATGAGTCTTTATAAAATGTAGTGGACCACTTACATCTAATTTTATATAGCTCACACAGCCAATCATGATCATGCAAGTTGCCTTCTTCTAGCATGGTAGACCAAGCTTGCTCAAATTCTTCCTGTAAATCACACTTACTCATGCATGTATAAAAGAGACTTTGTACTATCTTATTACTATTAAAGTAATGTACCATCGAAGGAGCTATGACAAGTATGTGGTAATGCAATTTCTATAGCTCTCGCCATTGCCTGATCTTGATCAGTGAATATTTTTATAGGATGACTATCATTCATTAATCGGAGAAATATTTTGAATAGCCATGTGAATGACTCAATTGTCTCTTCTAATAAAAATGCTACTTTAAATAAGATATTTTTCCAGTGATGATTCACTCCAACAAAAGGTGCACAGATAAGATTATATTTATTGAGTTGATAACTTATTTCATAAATTATGGCATCCCTAAAATAATCATATTATATACTTGACATGTCATTGCTAAAAAAAACTAATCAAGCTGCCCGACTCATCAACTTGGACATCCCATGCAAACATTCCATCCTCTGCTTGCCTTTCCTTGAATAGTTGTATTAATGCATTACTATCATCATTCATAATCCTTAATCTTCTTTCTTTTAGGATGTAATTGAAAACATCTCTTTTTGTGAAACCAATATTCTCCATGCCGCCAACTTCCTCACTAAGATAGCTAAACACATCAGGTGCTCTAATTCTAGCCTCTGTCATTGACTTTAACTTAGCCGCCTTCTCATCGATGATGCCTCTGTATGATTTGAGAAGATGTAGGTCACCCGACTTTGCCAATGAATGATTCTAACTTTCTATATTTTTTTAACCTTCCAATTCCCATCTAAATCAATAGAAAATCTAATCATGGCTGGATAATAACTCCTCGTATCTATTTTCTAAAATTTGACTGAGCAGTTTAGATTGACAACTTTCTTTTGACCTACTTTTACACATAAAAAATTCTTTGATTTTAAATTCTTCGAGTTCGACCAATAACTAGTATGATCCTTCCCAACACTAAATTCAGTTTGATGTACAAAATCACAATATAATGTATATGCCTCCTTTTCATTGTGAACAGTGGTGCCGAGGAGTTTTCCCACAACTGGGAATTAGACATAACGATTTCATCATCCACCGGTCATTAACCTCATTCACTGATAGACACAAATATGTTTCATGGAAAATAGCTAGAAAAATTATCAAATTCTTCATGAAACATCTCCAAACATCTAACAATTGGATGTACTAAGCATATGACAAGCCCCACAGTTGAAAATTTTAGAAAAATGGGGTGTACCCTCATGAGAGTACAGAGAGAAAACATGCAAAATAATCCCAAAAATCACCAAATTTTTTATGAAATATCTCCAAACATCTTACAATGAGATATACTAAACATATAAGAAGCCCCATAGTTGAAAATTTTAAAAAATAGGATGTATCCTCATGAGAATACAGAGAGTCACATGCAAACTAACTCTAAAATTAGTAAATTTTTCATGAAACACCTCCAAACATTACAATGTTATGGTAAATGTATGACAAGCCCCACTATCAAAAAAAAACTAAAAATAAGGTGTACCTCATAAGAGTATAGAGTATACATACAAAATAGTGCCAAAAAAACTTGCAAATTTTTTATGAAACATCTCCAAATATCTTACAATATGATGTACTAAGCATATGACAAGCCCCAGCTTAAAATTTTGAAAATGACCCTCATGAGTATAGAGTACACATACAAAATAGCCCCAAAATCACCAAATTCTTTATGAAACATCTTCAAACATCTTACAATGGGATATACTAAACATATAAGAAGCCCAATAGTTAAAAAAATTTTGGAAAAATAGGTACCCACATGAGAGTGAGAATACACATACAAAATAGCTCCAAAATAACCAAATTCTTCATGAAACATCTTCAAACATCTTATAATGAGATATACTAAACATATAAGAAGCCCCAAAGTTGAAAATTTTGAACAAAATGGGGTGTATACTAATGAGATTACAGAGAGTGCAAATGCAAAATAGCTCCAAAAACTGGCATAACCTTGCTTTGCTGACCACCCCCTTCATGTTATATGTGATGAATTATGATGTTTAAAACAAGAACAATTATACATAAGAGATATAAATCATCTTCCATCATATCATAACTTTCAAGATTTCTCACCGGTTGAAACAATTCTTCAACACCCCATTTTGATGGAATTCAAGCTTTTAATCATGAACTCCTATGAGGGGTCAACTAATCCCTATGAATATATTGATTAATATAGAGTATTATACACATTCAACAATTTCCTAATATGCTTCTTTGTCAAGTCTTTCCTACTACTCTTAAGAGTCAAGCTTGCACTTATTTCTACTCTCTTTCATGAGAATTACCCTAATTTAATAAACTCATCAAACTTTTAATCAAGCAATTTATTGCAAATTAAATGATTATTAAAGACTCCTATCTTTCTAAAATTTTGTCTACTTAAGGGATAAACTCTTAAGATTCTTTTTTAGTTCTCTTGTAAAGCACAACAAATTTTATGAGTTGATGTAAAGTTACTTTGAGGTGTTTACTTGGAGGTGTTTAACTAGAAATTTTTTACTCATCATTGATGTAAGAAATAGTTCAATTTTATATTGATCTTTTACTTTTCACTAAACTTATTCCATCCTTAAATGGTATAGTAAAAAATTTAGTGAATGAAAGCCTCAAAAATATATTTATATCAAAATCTCTTTAAAATAAAAATAAAACATTAAAAGGCATAAAAAAGTTTATAATTTTCATTATAAACTATGCTATGAGGGGCAAAGCCATAAAAGGCATAAAGAATGCTCTCAATAATGGAGCACTAGAGCTTGGAAAGGGGGTTGTGTATTGCATATTTAGGATAATATAACATCTTTATACAAAGAAGGATTGAAACCTATGAAGACAGGTTGTATCGCCTATTCAAGATAATTTCACTCCTTTTTATAGAGAATTAGAGCTTGCAAAAGGGGTTGCATACAACCTATACATATGATATTAAATATTTTTTGAGGATTATAAGTGCATGTGAAGGAGGAATTAAATATCACCTATATATAAGAGTGAATGATGTCATTCAAAAAAATTTGAACTTGAAAGAGAAGATTGAGATGAGAGAGAAAACATTCTCCCATATGAATACGACACTTCTATAAATATACATGGATCCCACACACGACGGACACCAACACTCATCCAACATGCCTCTGACACATTGTTTGAATGAATAATTTATAAGGTTTTGAAATGGCTACCTATTAAACTTATAGCTCCCTTTCAAATTCAAAGAATCATTGGACCCAAACTCATATGCAAGTTTATATTTGAACTAATCTTTATCCTTCTAAATTCTAACATGGAAGGGATATAAAAACTTTTAACACTTGGTTTCATATGTAAGTATTGGAATGAGACAAATCTACATATATCTCATAATATAATGAATGACACGTAGATCTATGCTTGATTCATAATCTCTCTCCAAATCTCTATTAGAGAATCCTTTAAGGTAGATACTACACTTGATGTTTAGCAAGTGTTTTGAAAAGGTTAAATGTATATCCTATAAAGATGGAGATTTTGATTAATGATAAATTGAAAATGGGGTAAATCTACATCGCTCGTAACATATGTCCACTTGATTTGCAAACAAACATTTTTATATACTTGATGATACATGCTTGATCATTTAGAACAAATGTTCATTTGATTTGTAACAAGTATTTGAGAAAATTGAACTCATATTTTTCCAAGAACATATCTCACTTATTTTATGACAAGTATTTATATGAATCAAAGCTCTTATGTTTTATAAAATGGATTTACACTGGATTCATGATTTCTTCTAGGTATCAAATCTTAGATATGACACATATGTTATTTCAAATATAATTACTTCAACTTAGACATCTTAATGTTCATACAACCTTCAAAGAACAGATACTTGTATGTATGTTGAAGTATTCATTAGATCAAACATCTAGAAAAATATGTGAATCATATGCAAAAAAAAAATAGATAACTACAATCCCTATTTTGGTCTTAGGACCGGGTCCGAGTTAACAAAACCCAAAAATTCATATCAAAACTTATGCTTGCAATCGACACGTTTTCATGCCAAACCAAGTACTTCAACTTAGTATCTAAATGTCCATACAATATTTTAAGAGAAAAGATACTTGTATGTATATTGAAGTATTCATTAGATCAAACATTTAAAAAGATATGCAAGTCATATGCAAAATGAATGAACAGATATCTACACCCTGATTTGGTTTTAGGAACGGGTCTGTGTTAACAAAACCTAAAAATCTTATTATAATATTATAATAATTTCAATCTGATTAAATCTGAGAAGTTAATTCTGCCATATAATTAAAATAAATGGATCAATTGACAAAGATTCTTAAGTTTAAGCTTTCAAAAGGAAAAGTCTCAAACCCGATCATCTATGCTCGCTAGAGTTGATAAGGTTTGGAGGCTATAATTCTTGAAGTAATGAATTTAGACGATTTTCATCAAAAAATATGCGAGTTGACAAAGTCATCGCCTAATAATATATATGATCGAGAAGCGATCATTATTAAAGTTGTAAATGATTAATCATTACATGTTTAAATCTAAATTATTGATAAAATCATTAAATATTCAAATAAAAATAAATGAAATTAATTGTTTAAATTTAAAGTTAAAACATCAACTTCTCAATCGTTTATCGAGACAAATTAAGAAGACTTTTGCTCACAAAGAGCTAATGTCAAATCAATATAACTATTTTCACACTCAAATAATCTTAAGCTTAGACGTATGCGTCTCTGTCCACATGATTTTATCGCAAAATAGCACAACATAAATGACGACCAAAAGCCCTCGACTCTGTGGTTTGTCGCAAAATGACACCACTAAATTATCACATAGCCGCAACCCATATGTTCCCCAACGGCTTTACTCATTGAGCTATGAATTATAGAATGTGTTTGGTTGAGAAAAAAGCCCTATATTAGCTAAGGTTGACTTATATTTGTCTCTTTTAACAAACTCCACCCCAGGTCTACAAGGACACCTTGGACAAGAATTCATTGGTCAGGTGGGGTCGACTACCTCCTCACTAAGCGAACTGGGACAAAGGGATGACGGAACCATGGGATCTATATCGAGTGTGTCATCGTTCCCCCAACCAAAAGCTTTCAATTAAATAATAAATCTCAAAATATTCTAAACTCCACTCACTGCTATTATACACTTGTTATTTAGCGATTCATCGGCTAGCCTTAATTGAAAGTGTTCTCTCAATATTGGGAGGGGTAATTAACTATAGGTGCTTGCATAAAAATCTGAACCGATCTAAAGAACAAAATGAGAGCGAAATCTTTGGGTAGCGTCTTATCTACTATTCATCTGCCTTCTGAAAACTTCAACGACACTTAAATCACTCTTTTCATCTCAAGAGGTAGGTGATGAATTTTCGGATCCCACAACAATCAGATTAGTAGTCACTACTTTCTAGACTAAAGGATTAATGGAGGGATAAGGGATCTCACGCCGGAATGAAGATCAACAACACAAATGGTCTTTTGTAACCTATTATTCAATGATTAATCTGAGTGCATCAAAGTTCAATCAATAACTTTGAATCTTTAAATTAGTCCAACAAAAGATTGACCATTTATCGAGGATTCACCTATACATATGTATGTAGAGTCATTGTGGGAGAAAAAGCTGAAAGTATACTTATGTTTGAACAATGAGATCATTGGACTTGCAGCACCTCCCACTTTCTTGGAACCGTTGGTCATGTGGTGTTCTCATTTTGAATTTCAATCTTAATGTAGAAGAAATGACTATATATATATATATATATATTTATGATGTAGTATATATATATATATATATATATATATATAATGATGTAGTTGGATCAATCTGGATGGTCTGAAGGTGATGGTACAGGTGGTGAAAGGCAGGATGGTTCCCTTCTGCTTATGTGGTGAGAAGACAAGATATCCCTCCAAATAAGGTTCTCCCCCATGACTCCTTTTAAAGCCCTAACTAATGAGATATTTTTATTATGCAGATTCAGCTTTCAGTCTTCTTACATACGGAACTCTACTGAAATGGAAAAATATACTCACTCTATATGATTCATTTGTTATTAAAAAAGTCTTATTATTTGTTGTAATATAAAAAAAATGGAAAAATATGCTCACTTTATATTCTTTGTTTTCTTGCATAAATAGTTATGTTCATGTATTGCTATTGGTATATATATATATATATATATATATATATATATATATATATATATATATATATATATATATATATATATATATATATATATAAAGAATTATTAACACCCAATTAAAGAAACTTATTAGTTAAAATATATTATAAATTACAAAACACAAAAAAGTAATTAGGGTTAAAACATTGATTAATCGCAGTTAAAATGACGTTGAATATATTTTAAAATTATATCATTTTAAAGATAAAATAAATTTTAATATTTATATTCTTGATTCAGCAGAGGCATTTATTTCAACTTATCACAACCCATTTCTGATTTGATACTGATTTGCGTTTCTTCCCTTATAATAAAATTTATTATTCAAACAAGAAAATAAAACAAAATAAATTAAAATATCTGCCTATTTCATAAAAAAAACCCGGTTGATTAAGTAAGAAATTTAAACAAAAGAATAAGCGGTCATTTGAGATTATTTTTATTTTTATTTTATTTATATTTAAATTCTAATTAAATAATAATAATAATAATAATAATAATAATAATAATAATAATAATAATAATAATAATAATAATAATAATAATAATAATACATAATGGATTAACAAAATCATGAATAAATACAATTGTAAATAAACCACTATTAGATCCTTAAATTGGATTAACAGAATCATGAACATTAAAAAAGAAAATTGTATATTACATAATAAATCCAAGTGTCTAGAAGTTATTTGGACACTAATGAAGACAAAAATATGATAGAGACACAGAAAAGTTCATCGAAGACATCAGAGCCCAGAAGAAGAAGATAAAGTTCTCTGAATTCACTATCGATCAATCGCCATCATTAAAATTAAATTAAGTTCAAAACAAATGGATTAGAAATATAATTAAGAAGACATCTATAAGAATTGTTAATAAGAAATTAAAATCGTATGTATTCTCTTATTTTTGTTCAAACTTAGAGAATATACTTCTTCTTCTTGTTGGAGAGATGACTTTTCTTCAACATAAGATGAACTTGATTTTTCCATCAAAAGAAATAGCTCTTTCATGAGCTCTTCAATGTATTGTATTGACTGATGGAAGAGCTGTCGTCTTTGATGAAAAAATCAACTCAATTTTATACTGGAGAGAAGTCCTAACTCCAATCAGAAGAGAAGAAGCCGCCTATTTTCTAAGTTCAACAATAAATGGACTAAAATAAGAGAATATTCAAGATTTGAAGTTTTTGGTATATATATGTCTTCTTAATTATCTTTCTGATCTGTGAATTTGTTCCGAACGTCATCTGATGTGAATTGTTAGAAATCAAAGCGATGGCGGCAACAACGCCCGACTTCCAAATTATCTTTCAGCGACTGAACAATAATGGAGAATTTTCATATTAATAAGAAACCGCCATCAATATAGCCTCCCTAGCCTTTGATCCCCCCGCCCCTGCCCCGCCGGCCGAGCAGCTCTAATGAAACATAGATCGAACAACAATTCTGCCATGGATATTTCCTGGTAACACTTCCCGAAGCGAAGGAGGAGCGGCCAGAAAAGCTGGCCTCGATCGCCGTGGAATTATATATATATATATATATATATATATATATATATATATATATATATGTGGAACTCTTAAGTTCTATATTTAGTGTGTGAACCATACCTACAATGAGATGGGAGGTTGACAGTGTTGGTTTGTTTTCCAACGCACGTTAATTAAATGGTTGACGTTCTTTTCAAATATTTTAATAAAATAAAAAAATTATAATAAATTTTTATTTAATAAAAGAAATAAAATATATTATGTTGTTGATATTTCGCTTAAATCTTACTAGTCACGAATTTTGATGTCAAGAAGTTGATCCTCAAACCAACAAAGACTTAAAATATTATTGAAAAGTTTGAGATATAAGTTAATCCCTACATAGCTCTTAAATATAAAGTATTTATAGTCAAATCGAGTGTCTTGACGAGCCGGATCTAACAAGCCCAATATCTCATAATTCCGACTTCATTTCAGCATTCGAATACACAAAATACATCATATGATCAAGGGAATCATCATGAGTCGATGGAGGTGGTTCGATTTTGCGTATTTACAAACGTCACCTCTTTAATCTATAAATCCTCATTCTTCACATGAGCCAAGCTAAAGAGAGTTTCTAAAGCTTGAAAATCCTCCAAGCATAATCGCGTTACTGACGGCCGACCACCTCCGTTGCCGCTAACCACCGCCGCTACCGCCACCGCCGCCGCCAGGTCATCACCTTCGCCGACCATCGCCGCACCATCCGTCATTTTATCCGCCGGCCATCCTCACTACCGACGCTCCACCAATCGACAATCGCCACGGCTGCCTTCATCGCTAACCTTCGCTGCGCCACCACCATTGATCTCACCGCCATCAACTATCGCCGCTATTATCACCACATCGTGCCGTCACTGCCGACCATCGCCGTCGACCACCGTTTTGATCATCGCGCACTGACTACCGCCATCGGCCATAATTATCGCCGGGCATCTCCGCCGGCCACCACATCGACGACCGCCATCGCCGATGACCCCATTGTCACCATCATCTATTACTACTGCAGCACACTCTAACCATGGTTATATAGTTGTTGTTGCCTGATTCTGGGATTCCCATTGTTAGCCATTCTTATATACAATTCTGTAATCCCATTATCGGGAAGATTTTGTACTCCAAAACAAATACATAGTAGAAGATTTTTACTGGGATAGGCCCCATGGTTTTTTTCCTCTTTTCCACGTAAAATTCTGAATTTTATTATCTCCAAAGCTGGCGAAACTTTTTCTACCGCAACTAGCACGCAATGGGCATCATCTGGGAACCGATTCTCATTATTTCATCATGTATGATCAAGTTTCAACAAGATCAAAACCACCGGGAGCATTTCAAGCTTTAAGGAGCATGCGAAGAATGAAGACTCATCAAACTTTGTTCATTTTATCTAAACCGAGGGCAACTCTTAATCTAAGATCACCCATTATTAATATGTAAGCATCTAATCGATCGAAGAAACAAGTCAAAGTTGGAGGATATTTCAACATTGAGAAGAGATATAGCTTTGCAAATTATGATTTTCCAATCATACTCATGGAAAAATAGACCAAGCTAACGAGCAACTTTGGCTACAATCACAAATGAATATTTTTGATTCTTCTTCCATACAGTTACTTTGACAAACAACCTCGGATAGGTCAAAATCTGGATTCAATTGATCTCTTCCATACAAGTTAACGCCATCGAAAGACTCGATAAACAACCTGGATAGATCAAAACTTCACACTCCAGTTAACGCCATCGAACAAAGACTCGACAAACAACAGGATAGGTCAAAAGGTCCTTAGTGGACTTCCATGCTCTCCATACGTTAACGCCATCGAAACACTTTGACAAACAACCTCGGATAGGTCAAAATCCTCGGGACCTCTTCCATTTGTGTTAACGCCATCGTAACACTCGACAAACAACCTTGGATGGGTCAAAATCTCGGATCCAATTCAACCTCTTGCACACGTTAACGCCATCAATACTTTGACAAACAACAATAGGTCAAAATCCTCACGATTCAATTGATCTCTTCCATAGTTAACGCCATCTAACAAAGACTCGACAAACAACCTCGATATAGATCAAAACTTCACACTCCACAGACGTCATCGAGCAAAGACTCTGACAAACAACCTAGGATAGTAGACTTCCCTTAAGCTCTTCCATACAGGTTAACGTCATCGAGTAACACTCTGACAAACAACCTCGGATAGGTCAAAAATTCTCAGTGGATTCAATTTGACATCTTCCATACAAGTTAACGTCATCGGGTAACACTCTGACAAATTACCTTGGATAGGTCAAAATCTCATTATTCAATTCGTTCTTGCGTTAACCATCGAAAAACTCAACCTGGATATGTCAAAAATCCTCACGGATTCAATTCGACCTCTTCCAGTTAACGCCATCGAAAACACTTTGAAAACCTAGTCAAAATTCTCAACTGATCCAATTCGACCTCTTCCATACAGGTTAACATCATCTAGTAACACTCTGACAAACAACCTCGGATAGTTCAAAAATCCTCAGCGGATTCAATTCAACCTCTTCCATATAAGTTAACGTCATCGGTAACACTCTGATAAACAACCTCTAAAAAAATCCTCAATTCGACCTCTTCCATAACGCCATCGGTAACATTCCGACAAACAACCCTGGATAAGTCAAAATCCTCGGTCCAATTGACCTCTTCTATACGGCCAACGGGTAACACTCGACAAATAACTTTGATGGGTCAAAAATTCTCGGGATTCAATTCGACCTCTTCCATAGTTAACGCCATTAACACTCGACAAACAACCTTGGATGGGTCGAAAAATTCAATGACATCTTCCATGCGTTATCGTAACACTTTGACAAACAACCTCGGATGGGTCAAAAATTCTCGGCGGATTTAATTCGACCTCTTCTGTGTAGGTTAATGTCATCAAGTAACATTTTGATAAACAACCTCGGATGGGTTAAAAATCCTCAGCGGATTCGATTCTATCCCTCACATGCAAGTTACATCAAGTAACATCATGGAGAATGATACTTTGAAATTATCTATCGACAGGTTGCTCGAATGACGGTTCTAATTAATGCTTCTCTGCCATCTTGACAATTATCAACTATTGAACCATCCAAGTTTCAAGAAATCCAATTTTCGAGAAGAAGTAGGAACTAAAACCGCCGGTTGGTCATCACCGTTGTCACTACACCACGCCGGCCACGCCACCATCCATCTCCGCTGGTCACCATTATCGCCGCCATCTCGCTGACACTGTCTGCCGCTGCGCCGCATTGCTGACCATCTCGTGGCCAACCACGTCGCCGGTTACCACGCCACTATCGTCGGCCATACAACTGGCCAATTATCGCCGCCATCTCCAGTCACCATCTTTCGCCCTTATCCGGTGGACTACACGCCGCCGCCACCGCACCACCGCCACGCCCCATCGTTGTTCATTATTAACGCTGCCGTGCCATCATCATCGACCGCTGCCATTCACGGAGCCCACGATGTATGCTCTTGATCGCCCAACCCGCCACCAGGTAATCACTTTTTGAGAAAATCGAGCTCGTATGAACTACGGGCCTTGATCGCCTCCGAACCCGGTTAGTCCGACAAGGACAGTTGACGCCTCTTTCGAGGGAAAACCGGAGCCTCACCATATGAACTATGGGCCTTGATTACCTCCAAACCCGGTCGGTCTGACATGGGCAGTTGACTCCTCTTTCGAGGGAAAACCAAAGCCTCGTTGTATGAACTACGGGCCTTGATCGCCTTCGAACCCGGTCGGCCCGACAAGGGCAGTTGATGCCTCTTTCGAGGGAAAACCGAGCTCGCCGCCAGATGAACTTGATCACCAACCCGGTCCGACAATGGACCTCTTCGAGGGAAAACCGAGCCTCATCATATGAACAACGCCTGATCACCTCCGACGACCTTCTCTAAGAAGAACAGAAGATATGAGGAGTGTGTCTTCACCTTAGAGTTTTTATAGACCCTCTTAAAGGTCAAAATCAAAGAAAACCAAACCGCTCAAAACCACTCAAAACGGACGAAAACAGACCAAAACGGGCAAAAATGGATGTTTGCCGGCACGCTGGACGCTTCGCCGCTTCACCTGACACGCCTATGCGCGTCTGACCGTGGTTCGCTCATCCCGCTGGCTTCGCGCATTCGCCATTCGCCGCTTCTCGCCCACACAGTTCGCTCGTCATACACCCACGGACCGTCGCGACCCACTCATTTTAGGACGGCGAGGCCGTGCTCACATTATCAGCGACGCGCTCGCGGGCCAAAGTGCCCACGGCCACATGGAGCGCTCATGCCGCGTCAGCCACCGCGCCTGGCGTGCCCGGTAAATGTCCGGGGTCCATAACCCAAATCTCGTATGCACACATCCGCGACCCTGCACCCGCTTCCGTGATCATAATCTTGTGCTTCTATAAAGATCTGTTCTTTCAAAATGTATAATTAATGGACCCACAAATTTCATTGAAGAATTTGTTATTTTCAAGTATATATTTTAGATGATTGAGATAATGTCATTCAAAAATAGAACCGATATGACACTTAAATCCTACTAGTAACGAATCTTGATATCAAAAGCAAGTTGATCCTTGAAACTAATCGAGATCAAGCACTTAAAATATCATGGAAACTTTGGGATATCGTTAAATCCCTAAATAGATCTTAAATATAGTGTTTATAATCAAATCAGCTGACGAAATGGATCTAACAAGCCCAAGATCTCATAATTCCAATTTTATTGGAGCATTCAAATATACAAAATACATCATATGATCAAGGAATCATCAGAGTGGTTCGATTTTGCATGTATTGTAAACGCCACCTCTAATCTATAAATACCCATCATTCTTCACAGGGAGGTGCTAAAGAGAGGAGAGCTCAAAGCTTGAAAATCCTCCAAGCATAATCGTGTTAATAACTTGACGGCCGCCGACCACCGGTCGCCAACCGCCGCCGCCGCCGTTGCCAATCACGGCCATCATACCATCACTATCGCCATCCGCCACACCACCGGCCGCCGTCACCACCGAGGGTAAGAGACAAGCATTGTAAATCTAGCTCTATCAAGCTGGACGAGTCGAAGCCGCCAAAGTGATTTTCTATTAGTAGTCAATACATTCAATCAAAATCAAAAAAAGAAATTATTATACACTACACACTACATCCTGATTCCACAAATTGAACACAACAGCAACAACAACAATAACAACAACAACAAGCCTTAATCCCACTAGGTGGGGTCGGCTACATGAATCCCTCGTCTCCATTGTGTCCCATTGTGTCAAATTCTCATTTAAATCAAGTATACTAAGATCATTTTTTTATACATCTTAATGATTCCATAAATTGAACACAATGAAGTTTAATTTGATTAATTTGATGATAGAATGAAAAAAAGAGGACGGGTAGAAAAACTTCTTAGATACCATGGAATCCGGTCTTTCTGCCTACTATTGGATTTGAACCAATGACTCTCCATATGAAAGCAATACTCAAACCACTAGGTTAAGTAGGTCATTTATCACCACAAAAAGCTCTCCATCACTTCCATGGATTATAGGTCAAATATGTTTTAGATGCATGGAAGCGGCGAGTTCCATTTCAAATAAATAAATTTAAAACAACTCTTGGCAATTAAATTTTTTTTTCCAAATTATCCATTAATGGCTTCATCTTCTCCTCCTCCATCCAATGGCAAACTTGACTACTACTACTACTATTTAGTAATTAGCGTTGAACTTGTTGAAATCATAGTCCCCGTCCCCAATGCTATCGCCATGGATTGCTGCTCTTGGCTTCGCTGCCCATTTTCTCTCAGCAAGTGGCATATGCTCAATTTCAACCAGGATGTTAACGTGGAAATATCACAGCGAAGAATTCCAGCATTCAAATATCACAGCGATGAAGAAGAAGAGGTTAGGCAGTTAACGCCATGTGAGCATTTGTTTGATGCCACTTATATTGATATGTGGCTCAGCTCAAATAGTACTGAGCCACATAAAGATAATTATAGAGAGAGAGAGAGAGAGTTTTATTACGAAAAATCTTGAAGAGAAAAAGTTTACACTTTGCTTCTTTGTAACACAAACAGATTTAAAGAAACAATAAAACCCAGA
Organism: Cymbidium sinense; assembly: GCA_021442155.1. Lineage (NCBI taxonomy): Eukaryota > Viridiplantae > Streptophyta > Magnoliopsida > Asparagales > Orchidaceae > Cymbidium > Cymbidium sinense. The sequence goes on from JAKCPB010000125.1 coordinate 93,591, forward strand.
ATTTTTTTAAAAATCTCAAAAGAAAAACTAGCTGAAAAAGCTTCCACTATGTATCTATTTGTACAAAGATCTTAACGGATTAGTATTAAAAAATGGACACAAATAACAAAAATAGACAACTGTTGCATTGATACGATGTTAATGACGATTAATGTGTTTTAGCCGATGAAACGATAGTGACGGTATGATGACCAGAACAATGGTCACAATGATGCGGTGGTATATCACGGCGGGTAAGTGCATGCTATGATCTTGAAATCTTCTCCTCTCTCTCTGCTCCTTCTCCTTCATTTTACCTCCCTCATATGAAGAATGACTATTTATAGATGGAGAGTGCCTTGTAATACATACAAAACCCGTACACAACTTCATGACGGCTCAAAATGATCCCTTGATCATATGATGTATTTTGTGCATTTGAATGCTCAAATGAAGTTGAATTGTAAGATCTTTAGCTTGTTGGAACCGCCGAGACATTTGACTATAAACACTTCATATTTTATTTAGAGATTTAAGCGATATCTCAAAGTTTTGAGGATATTTTAAGATCGATCTCGCCAACTTCGGACGCCTTACTTTTAACATCAAGATTCGCGCTTTACTAATAGTATTTTAAGTGTCATATCGAAAGAGGCGTCAACCGCCTTGGTGACGGTTTATCACACTACTGCATTTATGTCGTTCCTCGAAGAGCGCCAACCGGTCACGGACCGGGTTGAGGCGATCAAGACTACAAGATTTTACGGTTTCCTCGAAGAGGCGATAATGACCGTCGGAGGCGATCAAGACAGATTTGCCGCCGTTGTTCCGCTTTTCCTCGAAGAGCGAACCGCCTCTGACGGCCCGTCGGTTTATCAAGACCCGATTTTCGCAAGGCTCCGCTTTTCCGGAAAGAGGTGTTAAGACTCCGTCGGGAGGTGATCAAGACGTAGTTTATACCGCGACTCCGCCTCGAAAAAGAGGTTAACTAACCTCGCCGACCGACCGGATTGGAGGTAATCGAGACGATAAAAGATGGGTTGACGGCAATGCTCGATAGTCGGGCGAGATAACCACGGCTGGTGAAAGAGATTGTGACGACGACCGACCAGAATATGACGGGTTAAGTGTCGGTAGACGAACGCAATGGTAGAATAGCGTGGCAAAGTGAAGATTGATGGTAATAGTTTTAAGAAACATCTCTCACCAATTTTAATTTCGACGTTGTTTTTAACATCAGATTCGTATACCTAATAATATTTTGTCAAGTTTATTGACTGAAAAGAGAGTTGAAAATGCCCGCCAACGATAGAGTGATATTTGGCTGCATCTGTTGATTGGATCTTGTCATAAAAAATGGTATATGTTTAAATTTAAGACAAATAGGTTGTGACTTCAGCTACAATTTAATAGCATTTTTCGTCTTTGCCG
>JAKCPB010000125.1:97500-174780 GCA_021442155.1 Cymbidium sinense
ATGAAGTTACTAGCATATCATTTTCGACGGGCTAAGTTGATCATCATGCTTCTATTTTAAAATTTTAAATTCAAGATGTGTTATCAGATGGTTTTGACAATTTTAATTTTAATGGGTTTTAATTTGAACTTAAATTTAGGTAGATCTTGTCCCAAACCTATCTACTAACCTAAGTTAAGATGAGTCTATATATGGTACTATCAAGCATGTTATACAAAATTTTTAGGGTAAATAAATTATCTTTTCTGAATTTCAATTTTATGAGTGTGAGTTGGACAAGTGATCTATTCAAGTGTGTTAACAAGTGCAAAATATGATTTTGAGGAAATTTAGCTCAGATTAGTGTGATGCCCGATTTTTTTCTACTTTTAGTAAATTTATTCCATAAAGTTTTAAGACCAATATTCCTTACATACTCCACAACAACTTTGTACATTTTACTGAATGTTGGGATATTTTTTAACCATTTGAAACATTAATTAGCTCTTATCATGAAATATTTGGTTGGCAAAACCAGCAGATATTTCCAATTCTTTGACCTCCTTTACAAGCTGTTCTATCTTGTCAAGAATCTCAACCAATAAAAAAACTTGGATCAATGCAAACGTTATTGCCTTTCATTCCATTTTCGAACCGTTACGGTTTATGCTATTTATAACAAAAGATAAACTAAATGTGAATAAAAACTTATAATTGAAGATCAAGAACTTATAGTTATTTTAGAAATTCTTATGTGACTTTTGGAGAGACTTTCATCTTTCGATTTAACTAAACTTCTATGTATGCATTGAGGTTGTCTTGGAGAGTTGTTTTCTTTCTCTGAATTCAAGCATTTGTTTATGTGGATTTCCTACTCATTATATGTGATAAGAATGTAAGGTTTGTCTTAAGATTTATTTCCCACTTTTATTAGGGGTTGATCCGTTATTTCTCATAATGCGTATGTAGCGTGATTGTAAATCATAATCTTCTATTTTTTCGACATGATGGCGAGGAGCACCACCCACCCTAGACGTCACACGTTAGGAGGCCACCCACCATTGGAGCACCTTCCGAGGTTCATCCTAGTATTGCCTCGCATGCATCGAGCCGCCATCCCGATCATCGTAAGTGGATTTTTTTTAAGAATGTGTTACGTCGCTTACCTTTATTTGACGTACTAAGATTTTTTTTGAGCACCGTGAGGCCGCATCACACTTGCTTATGCTGAAGGAGTGGCCCATTACATGCAGGAGATTCATCGATGCGCTAGACCAGCTGGGCCTGCACTGTGTGAGTCAGCTACGCTTCATCCGGCTGGATCATCAGTTGCTTACCGCTTTGGTTGAGAGATGGTCGCCGCAGACCAATACCTTCCACCTACCGTAGTGAGATGACCGTGACGCTTCCGTGACGTGGCGATTCGGACTACGGATTGATGGGCCACCTATCATAGTCCGACAGGATTGGCAGGAGAAGAGATGGGTCAATGACACGATGATTTGTTAGACGACCATTACTGTGTGATGTATCATGATCCGATCACCCGCATATCGTCGACATTCGAGGATGCGCGCATTACGCATGCCAACAGGTGGCAGGTGGACTTTCTATAGGAGTCATATGACAGATGAGCCGAGGATTTTACCGATGCGGCTTATATTTTATTTGATCGCTTTACCGCGATACATCTGGTTTAGAGGTCCACGGATTTACTCCGGAGGATGGATTCTTTAGCACGATGTCATAGGTGGAGCGCTTTGGCTCATCTATATAGAGAGTTGCACGAGTCGACTAGACCCAGCAGGGCCAACATGGTTGGTTGCCTACACCTCCTTCAGATTGGGCTTGGGAGCATATTCATGTGGGTAGGTCGACTTTACATGTACCTTATCCAGAGTTGTCTCTGCCGGTTTGAGGTACGGTTGTTAACTACGCTTTCAATCTATGCAGCTTATATATATGTTAAAATTGTTTGCTGTTTTCCGTGTGCAGGTGGAATGAGAAGTACGTTCGCCAACAGCCAATAGCGAATGTTGCAGTGTATAAATGAGCTAGATGGCAAAAACACAGTTGGAGCAGTACCACTTTAGTCTAAGTAATGCCGATTATGTTTTAACATCAGCTTATCACAGTGATGAGACAATGAGGAGATCACAAAGACATCTATCGGTATGCTCTATAGCTCGACATAGACAAGACGAGTCCCTCTTATCACCGGAAGAGGGTTGAGTGGTATTTACTAGAGTGTCGCACCGCTCGCCTTATTCCAAGAGTAGATGTAGCCCGTTGACCCTACTTTCAAAGGGTTGATGGTGGTAATGATGCGACTGGGTTGAGTACCACCACCACACATAGCTTCTTGGGAGAGCGAGGATTGCCTTATCGAGGCTAGATGAGGCTAGAAGACCGCTAAGACATGCGGTTCGGATCATGCTTCTTGTACTTACTCGCTGACAGATCACCACTTACTACGCTAGAGCCCTGGAGTGTCTTTATGTAAGTTATGATATAAGTAAATATTCAATATTTTATAAGTGATAATTTTACATTCTTTTTTTTTGTTTAGAACCATATCGCAACCCGGACATATTTCAACCATACTTGTTGCCGATGATCACCACTTACGATGTCGATAGATACGAGATGATATCAGAGACCTTGATCGGTGCATATAGGTGACACATATTACAACGGTGCCAACAGAGTGACGACGATGACGGAAAATGTACCACCGCCAATGTTATAGCACGATGACCGTAGTGACGATGTTTTGCATATGCTACAAGTTCGCTACTTGAACCCACGTTGTCATCCATTGAAAGAATCTATTTGGTGGCCCGACCTTCTACGAAAGTTAGGTGGCTGCAACGTGACTAATCCATGCTCTTCACTGAAAGATGGCCAATCAGAGCGATCTGGTAGAGTGTGAAATTCATTTATGTATGTCAGTTTATACAGCTGCAGAGTGTAGTACTGTGACACGCACGTGAGATGGTTTAACCGTCGAAATCCCAATGCAACAATGACATGTGGGCATGGACAATGATATGATTGTTACGCCACAATTACAAACAAACACACAATGTAAACGCCAACAGGTAGGACTATCGCCGCACATACAACCGTAGTTCTTCTCGGGAGGTAACTGCTTGAATTGTACATTATTTACTATGGACCACGACAATAAGAAATTGCAAACTCCGTTTACTTGCAAAACACATACCTTCGGGAATGTCATTTGGAATTTCAATTTCATCATTTAGGGAAGTTTAGATGGCCAAAGTAAACATCGTTGTCCCATCAGAAGTTTACATCCGGACATACTCGGGACAACATTTGACTCTCATCCAACATTACAAATGAGTGATTTCTCGCCAGGTATGTCATATTCTCAGTTGTCTTTAACAACCGCCATCATCACTAATAATTCGACTCACTACTGAGCCGCTACTCATATCGATACTCATCTCCAAGCAAGACTCTCGGCACATACGGTTCATCTCAACGGTAATCGCATCAATGCCACATAACTTATAAGTTGAACTAATTATCATATTAATTGTTACAAGTTTAATCGGATAAATTATGATGATAAACTACCCGGGAATAAACTCATCGAGCCGCGTATCCCGGATGTTCTTGCGCGAAATTGTATGTGTTAGCGGTATATCTATTGGCCTTACTACGATGATGTGGATGCAATATTAACATCTTCCACTTATACAACACCAACATCGACGGAAGCCGCCAAGTGTAACTTCGAACGCCATCGCCGATACATACGCTATAACCGCTACTCACCGGATAACACTGTTAGAGTGACGGTGGCGCCCCGATCGATGTGCAAGCTTCATAAGTTGCTTCAATGCCGCAGTGTGTGGACGCTGAACCTTAATTGGACGATTTCGACCTCCCACATAACTTGATCAATTGCTCATCGATACTCGCCTCCATAACAAGATTTAAAACAAATTCTCTATTCATCTTGCACTAAAAAATGTAGAATCACTAAGGGAATTTTTCTCAACCGAAATGGAGCGCAAAAAAATAGAAAGCTAAAGTTGACTTCCAACAACGGTTGGTAAATGAGAGGGAAGTAGAACGTCGCCAAAGCAAATGCCGGAAAAATAAAAGTTTCTATCGAATACGACAAGACGCAATGCAGGTCGATCTACGGCGGCGGAAGTTCAAGAGGCTCGAGTTCGCGATTCACGGGAGAGCGGAGTGTCGCTGGGGAGAATCGAGGAAAACCGAGGAGCTAGGTCGACGGGCCGATCGCCCTAAAATAATGGAGCCAGCCCAATTAGTGGCAGTTCAGATATTGAAGCCGCCGCAATTAGGGCGACACCACTCTTCACGTGTAATGCCACGCCGAACGACGTATGCCGCCACAATAGCAATTATACCTATTCTTAAATTTTTTTATTGATACTCAATTTGCTAATTGATTTTAACGGTACCTATTTTAAAAAATTGCCTAATAAAAAAGCCCGTGGGAGGCGTGTTGATGTCGCTTATTAATACGATGATATCGTCTCCACCAAATTCTCCATTGTTATTATGTCGCTGAAAGATAATTTGGAAGTCGGACGTTGTTGCCATCACTTTGATTTCTAGCAATTCACATCAGGTGAAATTCGAAACAAATTCACATATCAGAAAGATAATTAAGAAGACATACATATACAAGAAACTTCAAATCTTGAGTATTATGTTATTTTAGTCCATTTATTGTCGAACTTGAAAAATAGGCTTCTTCTTCTTGTCGGAGATAAGACTTCTCTTCACCATAAGATTGAGTTGATTCTTCCATAAAAACGACGGCTCTTCCATCAGTCAATACAATACATAGACGAGCTCATGGAAGAGCTGTTGCCTTCGATGGAAAAATTAACTCCATCATACGTTGAACAAAAGTCATCTCTCTAGCAAGAAGTATGTTCTTCAAGTTCGACAATAATTGGGCAAAAATAAGGGAATACATGCGATTTGAGTTTCTCCTTAACAATTCTTATGTCTTCTTAATTATATTTCTAGTCCATTTATTTTTAATTTATTTAATTTTGATGGCGATGATTGATCGATGATGAATTCAGAGGAGATTGACCTCTTCTTATGTGCTCTAATGTCTTCTTGGATGAGCTTTTTCTTGTGTCTCCATCATATTTATGTCTTTATTAGTGTCAAAATAATTTTTAGACAATAGTATTTATTATGTAATGTAACATTTTTTTTAATGATCATGATTCTATTTATCCAATCTAAGGACCCAACTTTTGTTTATTTAGAATTGTATTTATTCATTGTTTTGTTTATCCATTATGTATTATTATTATTATTATGAAATACATTTTAATTAGAATTAAAATATAAATTAAATAAACATAAAAATGATCTTAAATGGCCACTTATTCTTTTGTTTAAATCTCTTGCTTAATCAATCGGCCTTTCTTTGGAATGGGCAGATATTTTAATTTATTTTGTTTTATTTTCTTGGTAGAAGGAATGAGGCAACACAATAAATATTATTATAAGGGAAGAAATGCAAATCGGTATCAAATTAGAATGGATTGTGATAAGTTGAAATAAAAGCCACTGCTGCATCAAGAATATAAATATTAAAATTCATTTTATCTTTAAAATGATATAATTAAAAAAACTGATAAAATATTCACTCACCTTTAAAATGACGTCATTTCAACTGCGATTAATCAATGTTTTACAACAAATTATTTTTTTCATTTTGTTTATAATCTTTAATATATTTTAATTTATAAAAAGTAAAGAAAATAATTGAATTGAAACATAATATTGGGAATACTTATTGCAATAAATAAAAATAAGTAAATAAATAAGATTATGTTGCATGTTGTAATGAAAATTAAATTCATTTTTCATTTGTTAATGCATAGTGTTATCTAAGTTAAATTCTCTACAAATCATTTTGAACAAGTTTAGATCCATTTATCTTTAAGTCTGCAATTTTTTTAATACTCTTAACATAATTTTATATTCTTCATTAATGAGAACATTATCTATCCTTCATTGTACATGTCCTCACCTCACCATTGAAATTTGTAATCATTTCTTAATATATCAATTCTATTTTCACAAACAATCATTTTGATGTTATCATTGAACTTAAATATCAATGATTTTTTTATTGTCCAATATTTAAATTCATATATCCAAGCCAACCTAATTGTAATTTTATGAAATATATCTTAAAATTTATATGATGACCTCTTATTACTCTACTATTAGATTGATTTTATTATGACCTTTAGATTATAATTCATGTGGTTCATACTTTATTTATCATTTTTAAGTATTTCTTTATAAATAGTTCTACAGAAGTCTATAAATACCCCTTAGTTTGTTTAACAGCTTTAACCTCTTCTTTTGTGAGGACTTTTTTAACTCCTACTTATAATTCTTTTTTTTTTTTTTGGGATATAGTGAATTCTACCCTTTTTCAAGGTCAATAAATACCCCATAAAGATATTTTCCACAATCCCTAATTTGTCACAGTAGTATTTGTTGACCTTACTTTTGAGAGTAAGCTCTCAACTTCCTCATCATAGATCTAGGACTTTTGCAGACACTAAGAGCTCCTTAGTCTTAAGACACTTCTAACGATTAGGTGAACAATTAACCTAGGCTTGGAGACTTAGAGGAGTTAGCCATAGGAAGAGGTTATACCTTGAGGATTTAGGAAGACTTGCCTACCCCATAGCCTTAAACCCAATCATTGCTTCCTTCTTCCAAATCAAACCTCAAATTCAAATCTAAAATCATAAATCCAATCTCAAATCAAATGATTGAAACCCATGATTGAATTCAAATACCAAATCCTTTCCTAAGTCCTTTGATTTTATCTTATGGACTTAGCCTTAACTAAATTCAAATCAACCCCAATTCAATTGATTTTCTCAAGATCATAAATCCAATCTCAAATCAAATCCCAAACCCAAATCATAAATCAAATCCAACTCCAAATGATTGAAACCCATGATTGAATTCAAACTCCAAAACCCTTTCCTAAGCCATATGAACTATCTTCATATGCTTAGCCAAAACATCCTTCAAACCAAATCAAATTTGTTTAATTTCTTTATAAATCAATCATTCCTTCATTTATATTAACAAATATAAATGAAACTCAAACTCAAACCATTCAAATAAAATCAAACTAAACCAAACCAAATTAATTTTCTACTTAAGCCTTTTTGACCTGCATCCCTCAATTTGGTCAAATTTGCTTCTAAATCACTCTAGACTCAAGTGATTTTCTCATAAATCATTTATATCTTCATTTATATTCACAAATATAAATAAAATATAAATCCAAATGGCTAAAACCAAACCCAAATTGAATCAAATTCCTAATTTTAGCCCTTTTAGCTAATTTCTTGAACTTGGCTAAATGATATCCAAATCAACTCAAAACTCATGGATTTCTTCATGATTCAATCACTCATTCAATCATTATTCCAAATATAGACACAAACTATAATTATCAATCCAAATCCAAGTCAACCCAAGTCAAGCCCATGTTGACCCCCTTTGACTTGAAATTGTCATATGAACCAAAATCTATAGGCTTCAAACCACTTGCAATTGGATTTATATTTCATCCTAAGTCCATATGTGAGTTCAATTAAACTTGAATCAAGCCATGATCAAGCCAATTAACCCATTTAGGTCCACTTGACCCAAAGTGACCTAAAAGACCTTTTCGAGCCAAGTTTTAATCCAACACAAATTGGATTGAATTAAGCCCATTCAAACCCTATATTATGACCAACAGGCATCCTAGGTTAATCAATTATCTTGAATTGGGTCAAACCAAATTAACCTTTACCCAAATGAAACCCAAACTAGCCAAAACTCACCATATATCAAATTGATTGAAACCATTAACTCAAACCCACTCATAATCTATGATTGAACATGACCAAACCCTCAATTGAGCCAAACAATGTCCAATTGGCCATTTGACCTAAGTTGACCCAAATTGGCCTAAAAAGCTAAAATGGGTCCAATCATGATTTAATCCAAATTGATTGCAATCGATGGTGCAAGTTCATTCCAAATCAATTATTGAACTTGACCAAAGCCATGATTGAGGCCAATTTGACCAAATTGGTCAACTTGACCCAACCTAGCCCAAATTGACCTAAATGGTCAAATTGGCCAAAATCTAAATTAAACTCAAATTAAATCAAACCAAAGCCTATAATTACTTTCAATCAACCAATTGAACTTGAATCAACACCTAACCCAACCCAATTTGATCAAATTAATCAAATTGATCAACTTGACCCATTTGACCCTTTTGAATCCAAATGAGCCAAAATCAAACCTAAGCCAAATTAATCAAAACCAATTGAACCAAAACATCCCAAATCATCATGAACATAACTTGGCATTGATTTTCCCAATTTGACCAAGTAGTCAACCCAACCCAACCTAACCTAAATGAGCTTATATTGACCATATGAAGCCAAATCACCCAAAACCACTTTTTGGAACCTTGGTGGTGACCTAACCCAACCCAAATGGACCTGGTCAGCCAAAGCCCAAGTCCATTTGTGACCCAACCCAAGGGGATTAACCAATGGATACCCTCTCTTTACATTAGATTCTTACCTTAAATGGCAGAGTCCACTTTGCCTTCCCATGACAGTCATCAAAGTGTCAAATAAGGCATTCCTAAGACACGTTAGCCTAACCTAAGCCACCTAACATCTGCCATGGACCAAAGGACCCAAACCAAGCCACTCCCTCTCATGGCCAAACACCCCATGGGCAAAGGCAAGGATCAATCCCACACAATCTCCTCATATCAAGCCTTGAGACTCTCCGACTTCCTCAACTCTTGCATGCCACGGAGCGACGGTGACCTCCGACACTGACGCTAATCGGTGGATTTTCAGAAATCAATCACGTTTGTCCATCATGTGTAATTGAGGGGTATACCCCCTCAATTTGAGCGACAAATAACACAAATTGCTTTGTGTGAGTTTCTAAGTGATTTTAAAAACCTCTCAAAGCTTCCTTGAGTGTTCCTGGAGCTTCCTCAATTGGCATTCCTCCTCCCTGAGCAAAGCCGAAATAGGACACCATCCTTCCGAGCAATACTCCTCCTCTACTTGATCAAACACAAATTTCTTGCACCCATACCATCCTTTTACTTCGTCAAAGCCAACTGAATCATCTTCAAGCCTTCCAGAGCATCGAAGATCAGAGTTCGATCAGAGCTGAAGCCTCTTGCGTGCATTTCTTGATCGACTGAGAGCTCTACACCAAATGAAATCCCAAGCTTCTCAACAGGGCCTAGTCTCAACAAGGCTCTATCTCCGTCGATCCTACCACCAAACATTAGCTCCGGTGAGGTAATTTTACAAACTGAGCCTTATATGAAAAATTTCTTGATATTTTGTGTTTAAATTCGAATGTCGTGCATTTTTGACAGTTAGATATGTGCGCCCCCCCCCAAAGGTGTGGGATGAATTTGGAGGCAATCCAAGCTCGGGTGAGCTTAGATCGAATGAGAAAAGACAGATGGAATTCATCTTTCGCCACTCCCAAATGGGATAGATCATGAGCCGTCTGTTTCACATGATTGGAATGAATTGGCTCTGATTAGATCCCGTGTTAGATCCCTTGATTCCTTTCCTGAGTTAGCGTGTCCACCGCAATCCGCATCAACAGCGGATGGGACAACTTAAATAGTCAATCCCGTCATGCCACGTGGAAAGCGCACCGCATCAGCCGCCATGTGGCCCTACGGGATTAAGGCTTTAATTAGGCTTAAATAATATATTTTTAAGGCTAAAACTTCTAAAAATCATAACTAATCCTAGGAAAATCCAAAAAATACAAACTTTGGCTCATTTTAAAGATATTTCAGAGTAGAATCTAGGAAAATTATTATTAATTAATTTTGAATAGTCATTTTGGCTTAATTAAAGTTTAATTGGAAATCTAATTAGCTTAATTACTCCTTAATTAATCACCCAATTAATCTCAAATTTTTTGTGGATGTTTAGGGATGACCTCCCTCTAATTTTATAGGTTGCTTCATTGGAGAATTAATTAAGCCTTAATCACTCTTTAATTTAATTAGTGATAATTATGAATGAACAATGACTTAATTAATTATTTAAGCTAATTACCTGCTGAATAGTGAGCTTAAGATATTTTGCTAAACCATTCCAAGTTTTCTTCACTTTTGGAATTTGATTAGTTAATGATTAATGAGGTTAATTACTTAATTAATTAATTAATCTCCAAGATAAAATTAGAGCTTTAAGTGATCAAATATGGGACTTAGGGATTGAGATTAACATCATCTTGATCTCTTTCCTTAAGTTAATTCTATTTCATTAATTGAAAATGCTTAATGTTTAAACCAAATGGATTAATGAAACTTAATTTATAATCCATTCCTTCACATCTAATCACCTTTAATCAGGGTAGCTCTTTAGTTCAATAACCTAAAGAGAGAGCTAATGAAATTATGGTTAACTCACATGTGTGAGAAATCATAAAAGTAGTTAAGTGAGATCTCTTAAGCTTAACTATTAATCATGAGCATTGCATTAGGCCCATTTCATTTCTTAGAGCATTACAAATTTACTTTTCATGTGGTTGCATATCATATTGGCTTATTATTAATTAGTTAATTAACTTAAGGTGATGTAGTGGGTTAATTAATTGACTTAACTCATAAGCTACATAAAATCAACCTAATTATTCTTTATTAAACCAAATTAACTCACACATGAGAATGAGATTAGGATTAACAAACCTCTTTCATATTTCCTTAAATTAAATCAAACATAAAAAATGAAATGACATTAAAGAACTTTGGTTTATTTTAAATAATCTTATTTAGTTTGATTGTCCTTAGACTTAGTTGGATTGAATGAAATCACATGCTTGTGTTATTTTATTTCCTTCCAATTATGCTAAATATTGTATGTCATATGATTCATGCATCCATCTCTTTTAAAATTAATTAAATAAAATGATTTCTTTTATGTCAAATTGCATTTGTTGATTTAAATTAAAAATATGTGTGGCTAGTATCACTATTAAATCTTAAAAAATATTAACAATATATATATATATATATTTTGTAAATTTAGTTATATATGCAAGTGAATATAAATTTAGTGTATGAAATAAAGTCTCTTCCTATATGTTGATTTGCATAAGTAAGAATTATATTAGTTGACATTCCAAGATGATTTAAGGAGTGTTATTAATTGGACATTCCAAGGATGCACGCTTTAAGTAGCCCATTTTCCTGTGGAACAATGATGACATGCCTATTTGATTTTATGCATTTGGATATTAGAATCTAGAGCTTTAATTCATTTACACAAAATAAATAAATCAAATCAAAATACAATTTTTGCATGAATTTCTATTCTTGTAGTTATTTATACATCCACATATATCTAAGGATAGCGGTATATTAGTCTGGACATCCAGGGATGCACGGTTTTAAGTAGCCCCAAGGAGGTTCCTACCTCGTTCCCTTGGTGCAGAATAATGGCGATGTACTGACTTTTATACATATGGATGTGTACTTAGTTAATGAATGAAAACCATCTTTTTTCTATTAAAAAGACATGCATTCATACTTTGTTTGTTTGGTTGAATTAATTAATCATGTGATTTAAGGTTCTTTCCTTATTTTTTGCATAAGAATTTAGATAAAAATTAATATGACAAAATTATTCAACCAAATAAAATGTCAATGCCAAGTATATTTACTCACATTCATCATTTAAGTGTGCTAAGATATAAATTGCATGTATAGATATGCTTAGGATCTAATCATATGCATGATATACATGATGAAATGAATGAACATATGTTTTGTGATAGTAATTCATTCCAACTAACCTTAATATGCATTTCTTATTGAATGAGTTTATTTAAAGTGAACCTAAACTTAGGATTAATTAAAACATGTAATAAACCATTCTAAAAAGGAATTGATTAATTAATTTTCTTTAGAGTGACTTAAGGGAGGGATAAAAGAGAGTGATCCTCTCTTTCTTTCTCTTTATAATATTTAGTTGTTGTGCAGGTCAAATGAAGTAAAAGAAAATATTAAGTAAAATTTACAAATTAGTTAAACCATTTAAAGTGAAACCACCCTTGATAATTAAATGTCTTTCATACTTAAAAAATATTAACTCTAAAGCAGTTAGGATATAACACACATATTAAATTAAGTCATTTTTTTATGCTATGGGAGGTGTATGGTTTGATGTATGTTTTGTTTTATGATGTAATGTTGTGAGGATGATGGTGTATGTGTGTAGATGATTAGGATGGTTAGCCTAATCATATTTTATGCAAGAGATTATGCTCAAGGGATGCTTAAAATAAATATAAGTATTGTTGTGGCTTAACCCCAAGCACCATTAGGACAAGTGGACTACATGTGCGTGTGCTAAGTCTAAATTATTCATATAACTTCTTAGGTTGTATGGTGTGTTTAGCTAACACTATAGTATAGATTTACTTTTCCTATTTTTTTATGTAACTTTGCATTAGGAATTAGGATTAGTGCTATGAAGGTTGGTTACAAGATCAAGATCAAGTCTTATGTACCATATGATCCTATGGAGTTTTCCCAACCAAATGAAAGAAAGAAATGAGTTTAGGCCATACTTTGGTCTTCACCAAAGCTCTCCAGATTTAGGATTTGAGGTTGTTGTTTCCTTGGGGCAACATAAATCCTCACCTCTAAGGCATTTCCACAATCTTATATTGTGAAATTATAAGTCCTAGATTTCTAATAAAATTTCAACTCAAATAAATAATTCTCCTCAATTTCAAATATATAAAGCCCAATCATAGGATAGTTTGGAATGCTCACTAGTATCATGAGCATCCCCCTCATCTCCCTTTACTTTAATAATAAGTCTTTCCTTTCGATCTATCATTTGATCTTTCAAATATACCAAATTTATTGATAGTCTTCTTTGGAGACAATAATTGCCTACTTTAATCGAGAGTATTCCTAAGAATTCACCTTCCTTAGGATGTAATTAACTATGGGGCTTGCCTCCATAGGGAACTTTAGAACCCAATTTAAATAAACCCTGCTTTATTCATCCATGTAAAGTAGGGAAAAAATCTCTAGTACATTCGAAGACTCATCATGCCTTAGGAGTTAGGTCCATCAAAGGTTAGTTTCTGATCTTTTTGAGATAGTACACTATTCCTTGATGTGTAATCACCTCAATACCCTTAGATCTCCCTCCCATATACACACACATACATGAACAAAATAAACACCATAGTATTTTACCAATAAAATGAGATAATGCAGACCTTTGATTACTTATGCTCCTTCACTTACTCCAAATTTACATCTCATTTCTTGTATTTCTAGCTTTTCTCTTCTTCTAAAGTGAAATCATACTAACATTTTTTTTGTTAATTCTCTTTTCTTTATTTATTTGTGCTCATTTTATTATATTTGATAAGTGTTTGTTAATCTCATTCAAAAAATTATCACAAAGGTGAAATTGAAACATACACAAAAACATGAGCAAGATAAGATAGTGATTAAAAACATGTGTAAAAGATTTGATTAACATTTTAATGTGTTTCAACAAACTTTAATTTATTCTTGATGTCATGATCATACTTTTGTTCTACTAATAGAGAAGAAATTAAATACAATTAATTATCATCAACATTTAAGAAAATCTATCTGTGTCCTTGCTTAATGATATATAAACTTTTGTAAAATATTTTGAATTATTTTTTCTTCAACTATATATATATATATATATATATATATATAGAGAGAGAGAGAGAGAGAGAGAGAGAGAGAGAGAAGAAATCAATCTATGTTACTCCATAGATAAATCATTCAGAAAATGGTTAAAAGGTTTTTTAAATCTGATTGTCTTAATGCTTTAATAATATTATTATTGTTTTAACTTAATCTAATCTCATAATCTATAAAATCTACTTAGAGGTTCAATTCCTATGAATGTTTTACTAACCTTTTCCTTTATTTAGCTTTCACAAAATAAGAAGTAGGACCCTTGTTATATGCCAATTAACATTACAAGTATTACTGAGGTTGTCAATCAACTTCTTTGCCTTATAACCTCTGTCTTGTTGTGTTTTTTTTTTCAAGCTTTAGTTTTGTTTATGATAATCATTTTTATTTATTTTTCTTTTTTTTTTAATAAAATTAATTTAAAATATTCAAAATAATTTTTAGTATTTTGAATGTTTTCAAAATAATTATCATCATTGTCAATCGACACTGATCGTCGTTAATCTCAAGTTACTACCACTATCACCATCGGTCATCAACTTGATTGCCACCTGCCTAATAATCCAACTAGGCATTGTTGCTCTAACAATAACTTTTGTCATCATCACATAAATCATTTTATTCAATGCTCATTAAAACAATGAAGTATATTTTTTAAGATGCTAAAATTATTTTATTTCAAATTATAATAAAATAAAGTTAAAGGAAAAGTTATCCCAAATAATCCTTTAATTTGTCAATTTTGATTAATTTTATTTTTTATACGGATAGAGACATTATGAGAACAAATATGGAGCACACACATTCACTAATAAGATTACATGAGGATCACATTAAAGATTACAAGGATTTGTTTTATATTCTTATATACATAATCGAAGTTGAAATCAAGCTTAATATAATTGAAAAGTTTTTGTTTGTATCAATGATTTTAACGCCTATATTGAATTAATTAAACCTTCATGCCTTAGCTTTGTATAAAATCCAACACGCACACAGATAGTTGAAAAGTGAATAAAAAACTCCAAGATTTTTATATGAAAAAATCCCAAAAAAGGAAAATCACGGGCTTAGCCGTAAAATGCTCCACTATATCCGCTCAGAGAGTTTAAATCTTCGACATGGGATTACAAGAATGTTGAAAATCTTGATAATGGGAATTCTAGAATCGTGTTAGCTATCGCGGCGTGGTTGCCGTAACTATGATCTATAATACGTCACGAAAACTTGGTGATGATGAACTGAACCTCTACTTTCTCCCAACTTCTCCTTCTCTCATGACAAGAATGTGGTTCTATTTATAGATTATGAAAGATTTTAGTTATTGTAGCCAAAATCCCAAAACACTCCATCGATGTATATTGATTCATTTAATCATGATAATTTTGGTGATTTAACTATTCAAATGATTTTGATTTGAGTGATTTTAAATATTGTTGTCTCATCGAGCCTCCATTCAACTATAAGCATGCCAAATTTGGAAGTCATTTGATTATCCAATTAGTGTTTCAAGTTACATGTATTTTTGAGCTTGATTTGAGCTTTGGGCTCGATTTGACTCTATTCTAGCTTGTTGGATTTGTTCACCGAAGGATTTACATGCGAACTTAGATTCGTGCATTTATAAATTTTATATAGATATATCATTTGTCTCTATTTTTGGATGAAAAACTCATTTCATCCAAAAATATATTAAGTTTTTAAAAATAAAATCACTTTAGCTAAAAATTATTAGGATTTGTAATTATATAATATATATTATGTGTATCAAATTCATTTATTTATTTACTAATTAGTTATTATATTTATTTTTATATTTTATTTTATATATATATATATATATATATTTGAAAGAGGAACTATAAATTTTTTTTAAATCGTGAAATAGAGAGAGAGAGAGAGAGAGAGAGAGAGAGAGAGAGAGAGAGAGTGATTTTAAAGAGATGTCAAGAAGAGAGAAGAGATAGAGATTTTTTTTTTGTCTGATTCCACACATAATGAGAAGATTTACTTTTAATTTGAAGGTCTCTTTTCAGTATAAATAATCCTCAAGGATAATAAAAATTTACACCTTTACTTTCTTTTCTTTGATAGCCTACCACTGATAACGGTGTCCCCCCAGTTCTCCCTAATCTCGGGTTTCCAACCGACTGACAGGCGTCCGAATTCAAGCTCTAGTGTGCTTCTTCTTTCTTATCTTTGGTAGCCTCCACTAACCAGAGCCGACCCCTCTCAAGTTCTCCCGATCTCTGTTTCTAACTAACTTGGTTGGATACAGATCCCAATTTAGGCTCTAGTGTATTATGCTTTCTTCTCTTTTAGTCTCCACTAACCAGATAATAGCGACCCCTCAAGAAGCTCCTCCCCGATCTCGTGATTTTAACCTTGTTAGTGACATCCATTTTGTGCTCCAGCAGTTTCCTCTTTCTTCTCTTTGGTATTTACTAACCTATATAACTGTCAACCCCTCGAGGCTCCAATTCTCCCCAATCTGGTTTCCAACTAAGTTAGTAGCGCACATCAATTCAATGTACTTCCAAAAAAAAATATAGTGTTTTCATGGGTGAGTATACTTCCACGATATCATAATATCTAAAGATTCTCGAGCAAATCTTGCACAAGATGATGGGTTGTGGAAGCATCAGAGGACAACAAAAATCGACGATTTAACTCAACTATCAATAGTGATACTTTTATAATCTTGAAGAAGTTTTATTTTCCAAATTATTTGGTGGTTATTCCTCCTAAAAGATCGAAGTTTATTCTCCTCCTCAGTACCTTACTATTTATGAGATGAGCTTACTTATGGGTCTTCGATTTCTTTTCTTGAGTGATCGTCATTTTATCGACATTTGAGATTTGTTTATCTCAATTTTCTTCTCTCGCTATGACAATCATTATTAGGTTGATTATTTTCTTTAATGCGTAGACGCTTACTCTGAGGTTTTGGCAAGATGTGTAAATTCACTTGTGATGTGCGTGGTTAAATATATTGTAGAAGTAAATGGATGGATTTTCACACAAAAGATCTTTCAATAAATTGGGGCAATAGATTTTTCTTTATAAAAATGAATGGGGGTTTCTTGAAGAGTGGAAAAATTGAAATAGATATCCTTCTCTGAAGTGTCTGAAGAAGATATATTGAAGGCCCTTAACATTATGAAAGTCAAAGATCTTCAATATGAGACCCGTTATATTAATCAATATGTGAAGGAAGAATTCTTATTCAAAGTTGGTCTTTCAATTCAAATTGGGAGATCTCATGCTCTTATGCTGAAGAAGTCTGATAAGGGTAAGGAAAGATCTGATCCCATTCCCATAGTAGCCTCCAAATGACTAGCAGGAGAATGTGTACCAATTCTTTCCAAGATAAAAAAATCGGACGACCCACAGATCAGATCCTTTGATAAGATTTGTGAAATGATCTTGTCAAAAAATTTTATTCTGGAAGAAGTGTTAAATCACATATGTAGTGGGCACCAATGTGATGATGAGTTGGTAAGAAATTTTCATCATTTTTTTTTTTTTTAACTTTTATCTGTCTTCCTTTTCTCCTCATCTCCTTCTTCCTCTTCTTCTTTTTTTTCAGCTATTGAACAATCTCGAATTAGATGATACCTTGAAGGCATGAAATACTGAGTTTGTGAAGATCAAATATCTCCATGGTGAATATAAGCGATGATACGAGTCTAAGGTTAAAGAAGTTATAACCTTAGAGTATCAGTTGGCCGAGTGTAGGACCGAACTATCAACCATGGCGACTTCCCTTCTTTTCAGCGTCAGGAGGTCGATAGGACTGGAGATGAGTGGATGCAACTAAATAAATCGACTACTAAGACCTTAGAAGGCCAATGCTAAGATACGACCCGAGGCGAGAACAAGGCATTACTAGCACAAATCTCAGAAAAAGAGAATATAGAGGTTGACACCAACATGAAGATTATAGAGAGCTTCAACAATTCCACGACCTTCAAGAGTATAATTCAAGATCAAGTTCAGGAAGCTCACGATAATATCTACGATACTAAGGTGAAGGATCTGGAACGTCAGCTTCTTGAAGAAGGTTTTATTCGTGGTTTTCTAAAAAGCATTCATCTGGTTCATCATGTGCGGATATTGAAGGCCTTTCACCAAATCAAGTTTTGAAGATTCTCTGTGGGAAGACGCAGAGAGAGCTTCTTCCTCATTTTCTGGTGATAATAGCGAAGATGTGAATGTCATTTTATTATATTTTTATTGTATTTGTATTTCAATTTGAGATCTTTTTAGTATATGACATATGATCATGTTTATGTATGTGTCATAGTATTTTTTTATTTTAAAATAAAATGGATGATGTTTAAAGTGATTTGTTATTGATTTAGGCTATATGTTAGAAAGTTATTCAGTGATGTTAGCATATATATTTTAAGAGAAAATCCAACGAGGATTTCTAATTCATCTGAGATTGTTTGTCGAGTTTCACTGACATTAACATGTGAAGTAGGTACAAAGTTTTGACCTATCTGAGATTGTTTGTCAGAGTTTCGTTTGATGACGTTAACCTGTGTGGAGTAGGTACAAAGTTTTGACCAATCTGAGATTGTTTGTCAGAGTTTCGCTCGATGACATTAACTCAGATGATAGGTCCAATCAAACCAATTGTGATCAATTTTTCTCTTGTTATTATTATTTTGATTTATCATTTTTCAAAAAAAATATGAAATATCAAAATATAGAGTTCAATTCAAATGTTACATCGTAAATTCACTAATAATATCTTCGTAGATTCTCAACATTCCAAGTGCGTGAAATAATTTTTCACTCTGATTCTTTAAGCTTGAAAGTTCTTGGTTTAACCATAGCAACCACCACATAAGGTCATTCCCAAAGAGGTGAAAGTTTATTACGCTATGGTTCTTTTCCCGCAGATACCAAACTTCATAGAACTAGATCTCCAACATTGATAGGTCTAGGCTTCACTCTCTGATTGAAGTGGTGTATGATCTGTTGATGATAGACAACATTTTTTATTGAAATTACTTCCCTTATTTCGGGCAATAAATCAAGGTGATATCGGAGTCTTTCTTCATTATTTGTTGCATCAAAAATCTGGACCATAGGACTAGGGATACCGATGTCAACCGGAATAATCTTTTCCACACCAAAACACAAATTATAAGGTATCTCAACATTTGGTGTTCTTGTAGTTGTACGGAAAACCCATAATACATTAGGGAGTTCGTCCACCTATTGCCCCCTAGCCTTATCCAAACGTGTCTTTAAGCCTTTTAGTATAGTTCGATTCGTAACCTTAATTTGACCATTTGTTTGGGGATGTACTACAGCTGTATGAACTAATGGAATATGTAAATCATTGTAAAAGAAAGTGAATCATAATTGAGTCCCATTATCCAAAATGATAAATAATATTTTTCCAAACAAATTGTTTAGCATTGGCTTTTGTGATTTTTGCTAATGGTCCTGTCTCAACCAATTTAGTGAAATAATCTATTGCCATAATGGTGAATTTTTGTTGTCTAGTTGCAATAGGGAATGGCCCCATAATATATATTCCTCATTGAGCAAAAGGCCAAGGGCTCTGGAAAGACGAAAGTCTGACCGGTGGAATGTGATTGAGATTTGAATGCATCTGACAATTGTCACGCTTTTTTACAAAAATCTAATGCATCACTTTTTATTGTAGGCCAGTAAAATTCTTGTCTCAAGATTTTGTGGGCAAGTGCTCTGCCCCCCAAGTGTTCTCCACAAATTACTGAATGGATTTCTCGAAGTGCATACTCTGCTTCGGATGGTGGAAGACATTTGAGATATGGTCCTGTGAATAATCTTTTGTATAATTCGTCACCGATAATGCTAAAGTTTGCGGCTTGTCGTCGAATACGGACAGTGACAATTAGATCTTCTGGCAAAGCTCCATCATGTAAAAAGGCGAATATCAAATCTATCTAAGAAACTTGCCCTGATTTATCAATGGATTGTATTTCCCAAGATCCTTATATGCTGGAAAAATAAATGTCTTATATATACTTTCTCTTATAAATGTTAGAGGATGTTGAAGTGGAGAGTTTTGAAAGAGTATTAGCTCTCGCATTTGATTTCTTGGAATGTGAATGATTTGATATTTACTTATTCGAGGGAGAATATATTTTACTATAAGAAGGTATTGCGTCAGATGATGATTGTGAGTGTTGAAATCTCCTTCAACTTGAGAAACCACAAGTTACGAATCAATGTAAATTATAAGATTTTGAACTTCACAATCAATAACCAATTTTAACCGTGCTACTAAGGCTTCATATTCTGCAACATTATTAGTAGCTGAAAATTTTAAACGTAGTTCATACCAAGGACATCCTGTTGAGAAGAAATGAGTAGAATTCCTGCTCTAGCACCAGGGTTTCTGGATGCTCCATCAATAGATAAAGTACAATATTGTTATATTGAATGAGAAGAATTTATTTCAATAGAATCTTGGATGGTACATTCAACAATAAAATCTGTTAATATCTGAGATTTGATATCTGGCTTGGGCCAAAAGTGAATATCGAATTCTCTCAATTCAACTAACAATTTAACTAATATGCCAGAAGCTTCTGGTTTTTGGAGGATAATTTTGAGTGGAAGTTGTGTATAAATGCCGATAGAATGAGCTTGAAAGTATGAGCGTAGCTTTCTTGCCGAGAACACCAATGCTAAGACAATTTTATCTACCAAAGGATAACATCCTTCTACGTTAGATAGAATTTTACTAATATAATAAATAGGTCATTATCCCCCAGCCTCTTCACGGACCAACACTTAGCTTATTGCATGAGGCGAGATAACGAGATACAAATAAAGAATTTCTCCTAAGATTGACTTTGATAACAATGACGGTGAGGGCAAATATTTTTAAGCTACTTGAATGCAGTTTGGCATTCATCAGTCCATTGAAAGCCATTATTTCGAGCACTCTTGAGTATTTTAAATAACGATAAATATTTTTCTCTCATTCAAGCTAGGAATCGTGATAGAGCCACCATCCCCCCGTTTAGGCACTACACCTCCTTTATGCTCTTTGGGGGCATCATATCTTGTATAGCCTTAATCTTTCCTAAATTGGCCTCGATCCCTCGATGAGTGACCATAAACCCTAAAACTTTTTTAGATGTAACTCCAAAAGCATATTTAGAGGGTTTTAAGCATATATTATACTATCAAAGAAGCTTGAAGCATTGCTCAGTGTCATTTAGATGTTTTGTTCTTTCAGTACTTTTAACCAACATATCATCCACATATACTTCCATAGTACGACTAAGAAGAGTTTTGAAAATTTTATTCATTAGGTGTTGATATGTGGCTCCTGCATTTTTCAATCCAAATGATATTACTCAATAACAATACAATCCTTTGTCAATCTCAAAAGTATTGGCTTCTTCACCATCAGGATTCTTCTTTATTTGATTATATCCAGAGTAAGCATCCATAAAACTAAGCATTTGATGACCTGAAGTGGCGTCGACCAACTGGTCTATATGCAGGAGAGAAAAATTATCTTTGGGCAAAGGTCGGCAGCCAACACATTCTCCATGCCCCATTAGATTTTTCCTCAGGATAGCATTTTCCAACCACATATGATAATGCACTTTTTGTATAAATCCTGCATCTAAAAGTTTATCAACTTCCTTCTCATTTACTTGTAGACAATCTGGAGAGAAGTTTCTTTTCTTCTAAATGATGGGCTTGAAAGCTGAGTTGATTTTGAGGGAATGAGATATGACCCCATGATCAATTCCCTGGCATATCTGTTGGACTCCAAGCAAAAATATCATGATTTTGACACAAAAAGTTGATGTACTCCTTTCTTTCATCCTCAGTGAGTAGCGAACTTACTTGCACTATTTTTTAAGAATATTCTTCTGATAACAGGATGTTGATCAACTCTTCGACTAGCTAGAGTGTTACTTCATCTCTTAAATCAAAATTTTTTATGTTTAATGTTATTGAGGGTCATGGTCGGACTGTCTCAAGTAATAGGTTTGTGCTATCTGTTGATTGTCATGAACCTCACCTATTTCATTAGAGGTTGGAAATTTTATTTTCAGATGAGGTATGGAAGTGATAGAGCCAAAAATTGATCGTATGGGTCTTCCAAAGATAACATTATAGGCTCATTCTGATTTAACTACAATAAATTGAATCAAATGCGTGACTTATTTAAAGAATTCCCCAAGAGTAACTAAGAGTATTATTGTTCCCTCTACCTTTACGGATCAATTGTCAAAGTCATATAATGGCCCAGTAGCTGGTTGCGGTTTTTCTCTTATAAGACCCAGATTTAAGAATATCGAGTAGAATAATACATCGACAGAGCTACCAATGTCAACTAAAATTCTTTTAACATTATAACAAGGATCTCCAATCCTTGCGTTGATAACTAAGGGATCTGGATGTGGAGTTTGTATCCCTTCAAAGTTAGAATCATCAAATACAATGGACTAATCAATTCATGACCTCTTTATTCTTGGCTCTTCGGGTGTAGTGAGTAGAACTTGATAATAAAATTATGGTCCTCCAAAGATAGTTTTAATTTTTCTGACTATTTGTCGATTCTCTTGTGGTTATCTTGGTTGTTGTCTTAGCTGGGGTTGGTTTTGCCCTCTGATAGGATTATTATTATTTCTTTGTTGATTCTAAACAAATTATCAGAGGTAGCCTTGCTGTAATAACATTTTGATTTCTTTCTTTAGATGTCTATAGGCCTCAGTGGTATATCCGTATCCTCGATGAAAATAATATCGATCATGATTTTTTTTGTGTTTGGTCTTACTAGATTAGGCCATTTGATATTATTTTCATTCGAATAGCCATTAAAATATTAGATGCGAGGCATTTAAGGGTCTATATTCTTTTAACGGGAGGCTCATGATTGGGGCTTAGGGGTAGGTTAAAACTTCGCAATCATGCTTTTTTGGTCGAGATACTTGAAGACTGTCATTTGCGTCTTCTTTACACTTTGTAGAAGAATGTTCAAATTGATTCTTGTGAGCATTGATGGCCTCATTCTCCATGATCTGTGATTCTACTCTTCGTATGAGGTCTCCATAAGAAGGAATTGTTTCTCTCATCAATGATGAGTAGAATGGTCTAGGCCTTATACCTCTCAAAAAAACTCTTTGTAATAATTCAAGCCCAACTCTTGAAATTTTTCGAGCTTCACTCGAGAATCTTTGAAAAATACTCTTTCAGTGTTTCTCCTTCATTCTAGCATATTACAGAAAGGTGAGAGGATCCTTAATGGTTTGTCGATTTAAGATGAATTGTTGACAAAGATTTTGGCTAAATGAGAAAATTTGGGAATACACCCCTGAGGAAGGGAATAGAACCATGTATGAACTTGTCCTTTGAGAGGAACAAAAAAAAAACTTGGCAGAGTAAAGCATTGGAGACTTGTTGGATGTGCATAATAGTTTTATAATGATCGATATGCTCATAAGGATCATAAGTCCCATCGTAAGGCTCCATGTTAGGTAGTTTAAACCCCACCGGGATGGGTTATTGAAGAACTGTATCATGCAAAGGAGAAGATTCTTGAATGCTCTGACGAGGAATGAATTGTCTATCTCTTTGAGAAAATTCTTCTTGGACTAGACGCCGTAACTCATTTCTAATAGCTTCAGAATGTTCCAATAAAATGGGGCTAATTCAACCCCATCAAAGAGATAGGGGGATTGAAGGTTGGTCGAACGACAAGAACGGTGGGTTGAACTAGTAGTATCATCAATATCCATATTAGAATGACATACATGGAGAATTTTCACATGATCATGAGGGGGTTCTTCATTAGTTTCTCCAACAAAATCAACTATATCATGTTGTTGATATCATCGATTTCCTTCAAGTTGTGGTGTCATTCTCTGTTGTCCAGCTCCTAGTAAATATTGAAGGATTTGAGCCTGTTGTTCCTCCATTCTTTGTATGTGCTCCTCAAAGTTTTGAACTGTTTCACTTGGCTGGTGATTTGATCTTGTTGGAAAACTTGGTCATTTGACATGACGAAGTTATGAGAATCATGTTCTCACAAACGGCACTAAACAATTGCATGCTAGAAAACTTGTAGCGGTAGAATAAACCTTCATGCCTTAGATTTGTATGAAAATCCAACACGCACACAGATAGTTGAAAAGAGAATAAGAAACTCCAGGATTTTTATGTGAAAAAACCCCAAAAAAGAGGGCAAAAATCCACGAGGCCTAGCCTAGTAAAATTGCTTTACTATATATCCGCTTTGGAATACAAAGTTTAAATCTTTCTGACAATAGGATTACAAGATTATATGTAGGAAATCTTGATAATAAAAATTTCATAATCATGTTATAATAGCTATACGGTGGTGGTTGGACTGTAATGGTTGTTGGTGGCAGTCGGTGACGATAATAGACGATCGATGTCAACGGTGGTGATGACGAACTTCAAACTTCTAGTTCTCTCCCAGCTTTCTCCTAAGTTCACTTCTAGCTCATTCCCCCATCTCATGATAAGAATGAGAGTTCTATTTATAAGATTCTGAAAGCGGTATTTTGGTCATTGTAGCCAAAATCCCAAAACACTTCATCGAACGGTGTATATTGATTCATTTATTCATAGATAGTTTTTTGGTGATTTAATGATCCAAACGATCTTTGATTTGTGTGATCTTAGACTCGTTGGATTCGTCTCGTCGAGTTTCAATTCAATTATAAGCATGCCAAATTTGAAAGTCATTTGATTATCTAATCAATGTTTCGAAGTCTTCATATGTAGCTTTTGGGCTTGAGTTGAGCTCATTTAGGCTCGATTTAACTTTTGATATGACCAAAAATTCCTCTAATAACGAATCTTGATCAAAGCAAGTCGATCGAAATTGAAACTGGTCGAGATCAAGCACTTAAAATATCATTGAAAACTTTGAGACACTAGTTAAATTCCTAAAAAGCTCTCAAATATGGAGTGTTTATAGTCAAATCGAGCGTCTCGACGAGCCGGTTCCAACAAGCCAAAGATCTTACAATTCTGACTTTATTTGAGCATTCAAATATTTAAAATACATCAAATGATCAAAGGGATCATTGTGAGCAGTCCGATAAAGTGGAGTGGTATGGGCTTTGCATGTATTTCTGAGACGCCACCTCCACCTATAGCCCCTCATTCCTCATATGAGGGGCCCAAGAGAGAGAGAGAGCTCTAAAGATCCTCCAAGCACAATCGCGTTACCACTGACCAACCACCGTCGGCCGCTGATCCTGCCATCGCCAATCTTTGTCCTCCATCATGAGGAATTCTACCGTGATTGTTCGCATTTCGCCAATAATTATTCCATGCATGCGCATTGTATTCTCGCATTTCTTCCAATTGTTCGCATTTCTAGATTACATTCACCATCATTCGCTACTACTAGAATCATATAACCTGATCGTTGTCACATACTGTTGTTCCTTTCTCATACAATTTTGTAATCATGAGAGATCTTGACTCAAGGCATACATAGTGGAAGCTTTTACGGCTAGCCTGGGTTTTCCCTCTTTTTGAGATTTTTCACGTAAAAATTTTGGAGTTTTTTTGTTCACACTTTTTATACCTGTGTGTGTGTTGGATTTCACAACGAATCAAAGGCAAAACTTTACTCTCAACTGATTTTCAAGACACTGCCGTGAAAAGAACCCTCAATCACAATTGTGAACATCGCATTATGGCCAATAAAGAATACTGTCACCATGGAGCCTCCAACTCCCATCACTCAAAACCAACTTGAACCAATGACGCATGCTTCTCACTGATACATGACCTCGGAAGAACAAGAATCTCTTTAGAAGATCGTGTCCACCGAATGGAAGAGTCTCAAAATGAGATGATCCGACTTTGCGAGGAACACAACAACCACTACCGCAGAAAACACATCTCCCCCAAGATCGATCATTAGCCAGGGGTAGTCAAAATGCTAATTTCCTTGACGCTGAAGTTCCTCTGCATAGAGACCTCGATGCTGATCTCCTTGACACTGCTAGTTCTACTCATCCATCACATTTCAACCGACTGCTAATCCACCAATTATTGCTGGTAGTTTGACACATTCTCGTCTTGTTGACCCCACTCATCATATTATACGTGCAGAATTACAATGCTTAATGCAAGACGAATTTCACCTCCAAGATAGAAATCATCTTCCCCCTCACCGCAGCTATGAGGAATCCTCACCTTTAACTGAAGCTATTCTTCAACATCCTAGTCCTGTGGGTTTCAAGCCAACATTTATTCCTATGATGAACACCCACATGAACACATCGACCATTACAGACTATCATGCATCCAACGAGCTCACACACCGCTTTGTCGTCTTTCCAAGCATTCTCAAGGGCAAGCTCGCACTTGGTTTTACTCCCTTCTAAGGGAATCCATCCATACCTTTGACGAACTTGCCAAGATTTTTGTAGAATAGTTCATTGCAAACTAGAGGATCATTAAAGATTCCTCCCATCTCTCCGGCATTCGTCAAAATGAGGGTGAATCACTTAAGGAATACTTCCAGAGGTTCTCCTTAGAAGCTCGCCAAATACCTGGAGTAGACCCTAAACTATTAAGAGGAGTTTTCCTTGAGGACTCGGCCCGTGGCCTTTACTCACTCACTAATGAGACACGCCCGCTTCATATGCCGACTTGGTTCATCGGAAGCAAATCTTCGATGAGGCTATTATGCCCATCGCAAATAATTTGAGCAATCTACGTGAAAACGTAAAAGCACCCTCAGGAATGCGGACCATCCCCAGAAAAGAAAAACAAGTGATCTCCTCCATACCCCATATCAACGACGTGAGCCACGGCCCGAAAAGGAATACACGCCACTGGACATATATCGTGTTAACCTCCTAATGGCTATTCAAGATGAAGAAAATATCAAGTGGCCGCATCCATTGAAACCAAATTCAGGAAATCAGGAGCAATATTGTCACTTTCATTGAAGTCGGGGACATACTACTGAGGCATGCAAACAACTCAAAGAAGAAATTAAGAGACTCATTCAGCAAGGATATCTACATCGATTTGTGAAGAATCAATCGACTCAAACAAACATACCTCCAACCAGGGGCAACCGTGACAATCATCACGTAAATAACAAAACAATCATCAAACAAAAGAAAAACAATCGCAGAGGACCAATACTATCTAATCAAGTTCTCACCATCTCTCAAGAGTGGAGTTAAAGAAGTCTCGCATCATCATTCCATCACTTTTAATGACTAACTTAGAAGGAGTACATGTTCCTCATCAAGATTCACTTCATCAGACGTGGATCGGTGACCCATGCTATAATGTTAAGAGAATTTTGATTGACAATGGGAGTTCTGTTGATGTCTTATTTTACTCCACATTTCTTAACATGGGCCTGGTTAGGGAAAAGCTCCAACCCGCTGCAAGACTATTGTACGGGTTTGATAATCACCCTGTGCGAGTAGAGGGGACAATCACCCTTCCTATTATCCTTGGTGAATTTCCTCGACAAGTGGCTCATTTAATCCAATTCATGGTGGTCAAGTCAGATTCAGCATATAAAGCTATCTTTGGAAAGCCCCTTCAATCAATTTTCGATGCAGTCACTTCAGTATCTCATCTTAAGATGAAATTTTCAACCCTCGTTGGAGTTGGAGTGGTCTGTGGAAATCAACAGATAGCACAATCATGTTATCTCAGACAAGCTCAACCACGCCTTCGTGACCTTCAGATCAAGATTTTAATTTTGAGATGAAGAAGTACCAAAGCTTCCTGTAGAAGACTTGTTGCATTATCGATGACCAACCATTACAACAAGGTAAGTTGGATCTCGCTCGAGAACAAAGGGAAAAATACATTTCTTGCGCAGAA
Source organism: Cymbidium sinense (assembly GCA_021442155.1). Taxonomy (NCBI): domain Eukaryota; kingdom Viridiplantae; phylum Streptophyta; class Magnoliopsida; order Asparagales; family Orchidaceae; genus Cymbidium; species Cymbidium sinense. The sequence continues at coordinate 125,189 of JAKCPB010000125.1, forward strand.
ATCAAGACATCTTCGCTTGGAGTCTGACGGACATGCCGGGAGTCGACCCCAATATGATCATGCACTCCCTCAATATCGATCCGACATTCAAACCGATCATCTAGAAGAAGCAAAGTTTTGCACTGGCCTTCAAAGCATTGAAAGACATTACCCTACATGGCTAATAAATGTTGTCATGGTTAAGAAAATAAATGAAACATGAAGAATGTGTATTGATTACACTGACCTTAACAAGGCTTGCCCGAAAGATAGTTTTCCTCTTCCTCGAATTGATCACGGTTGATGCTACGCGACATCAAATGCTCGCTTTTACTGCTTTACAACCAAATAAAATGAACCCAACGATGAAGAAGCTACAACATTTCAAACATATAAAGTTTATACACCAAGTTATGTCGCTTGATTAAAAAATGTCGGGTGTTACCTATCAACACCTTATGAATAAGGTCTTTAAAGACTACTAGCCACAAATGGAGGTATATGTGGATGACATGTTAGTGAAAATCTTGAAAGAATCACAATATATTTCTGACTTAGAAATATGCTTTAACCTTCTTCGACGTTATAACATGAGACTCAACCTGACCAAATGTGCTTTTGGAGTTACGTCAGGAAAATTTCTTGGAATTATGGTAACCCACCGTGGGATAGAGGCCAACCCCGAGAAAATCAAAGCTCTCAAAAATATGACTCCTCCGAAGAATATTAAGGAAGTTCAACATTTGAATGGACGAATTGCTGCGTTATCCCGCTTCCTAGCCCGTTCTGGGGATAGATACTTGTCATTCTTTAAAATATTAAAGGGAGCTAAAAATAATAATTTTAATGGACTGATGAATGTCGTACTTTTGAGCTTAAGGAGTATTTAGCATATCCACCCCTACTATCCAAGCCTATTCAAGGAGAGATGTTATACTTATATCTCGCAGTCTCTTCCCATGCGATAAGCTCAATTTTAGTGTGAGAAGAAAGTGAGATACAACGACCAATTTATTATGTCAGCAAAATTCTCTCTGATATAGAAAGTCGTTATCCACTTGCCGATAAGGTGGCTCTAGCTTTAGTTTTCTCAAAAAATTAGCCCATACTTCCAAGCTTACATATCTCTTACACTCATTTACCATTGGGCCATCCTACGTAAACCGAAGCATCCGGGAGGTTAATCAAGTGGTCCAGAATTGGGAGAGTTTGATATAAATTTTTACCTCACGCTATAAAGTCTCAAGTACTGATACTTTATAGTGGAATGCACCGCCCCAACGTGAGGAGCTATCTACATGTCTTCGCTCTCAATGGACCCTCTATGTTGATGGAGCTTCAGAAAGTACTAGTGTTGGTGTGGGAATCTTACTTATTTCCCTCCAGCAGAATACCTTAAAGTATGGACTTCGCCTAAAATTTTCTACAACTAATAATATGGTTGAATAAGAGGCTCTCATAGTAGGGTTGAGACTCGCCATTGATTGTGAAGCTCAAGACTTAGTGATACACACTGACTCTCAACTTGTCATCTCCCAAGTTGAGGAAAACTTTAATGCTCATAATCCCCAGCTAACACAATACCTCCACTTGGTGAAGTCCCTTCTTGCCCATTTCAAGACACATCAAATCATTCACATACAAGAGAAGAATACTGAGATGCTCTAAGCTTGCTTCATCTGCTAGGGATGAGAAGGCATGCAGAAGAAATACATATCCAAGGGTCATGGGTAATTCAAGCAATTGATGAGATAAAGGAACATTCATCCAAAGAAGAAACTCTTCCTAAAGACCCAACTGCATTCATCTCAAGACAAGCTTCAAACTTTACTATTATCTGAGGTGAACTATACAAACGAAGCTTTCTGACCGGCACCTCAAATGTCTCTCACCTTCGAGGTCGACACGATTAAGAGAGGTCCACTGGATATGTGGAGAACACCTGGAGGAAGGCTAGCTTAAAATTATAAGGCAAGGGTTCTATTGGCCTACAATGAAACAAGATGCCTTGGAGTTCATGAAAAAATGTGCAAGTTGTCAGTTGCACTCTAACCTCCCTCACATGCCGCATACAGAGCTCTCATCCATTCAAAGCCCGTGGCCTTTGCTCAATGGGGGATTGATATCATGAGACCTTTTGATAGCATCGGCAAAAGTTCATCATTTTAGCCGACTACTTCACTAAATGGGTGGAATAAACCACTAAAATTACAGGAAAAATGCTAAACAATTTGTTTGGAAAAATATAATATGTCGATTCGCCTTCCGCAAAGATCATCATGACAATAAACGCAATTCATCGGAAAAGTCTTAACGCCTTTTGCAAAGATCTTCACATTCACATTCGATACACAGGTATACATCCTTAAACTAATGGACAGACTGAAGCTACCAACAGGACTATACTCAAAGGACTAAAAACATATCTCGAGAAGGCCGGGGGGCAATGGGTTGATGAGCTTTCTAATGTTCTTTGGGCTTACCGCACTACATCAGCACTGACCGAGACACTATAACTTGTGTTTTGGCACGGTTAAGCTTATACCAGATATCGGGTTCCAAGTCAAAGAGTTCAATTATTCGATCATGGCGGTAATGAAGAAAAACTGACAAAGACTGGACCTACTCAAACTCATGACATACCCCTACTTTGACCGCTTCCTATCACCAGGCTCATCACTTCAACGTAAGAGTAAAATCTCATCCCATATCTGCTTTGTCTCCTGATGCGTGCAAAGGCCCTCAATGCAATAAACTCTCACCTCTTTGGGATGGCCCATATGTGGTTATAGTATGGTGAATCCAGAACTTTCAAGCTCAAGGATTGAGGGAAAAACTTTACCTCGAACTTGGAACACCGAGAATCTCCAAAATATTATCGCAATTCCTAATTGCATAATTATCGCATTTTTGTCTCGTTTATCATTTCCTCTTCATATAGCCAACCCCACTTAGTGAGATAAAGACTTGTTGTTGTTGTCATTTTCTCTTAAAACTCATATCCGTGTTAAAATCATCTTATGATTGTATCACTAAACTTATCAGAGTAATGAATTTATAGCTTTCTTCTTACAAACTTGTTTCTTCTTCATTTAATCATCTCACTTGAGAAACATACAACTCATGTTATATCTCAATCGGAGCATGATCAATCCCAAGAGGACTTTCCACGACCTCTTCCACACAGGTTAATGTCATCGATAAGACTCGACAAACAACAGATAGGTCAAAAGGTCCTTGGTGGACTTCTCACGGCCTCTTCCACAGTTAACGCCATCGATAAGACTGACAACAACCTAGGATAGGTCAAAAGGTCCTTGGTGGACTCCTCACGACCTCTTCCATACAGGTTAATGTCATCGAGCGGAGAGTTTGACAAACAACCTCAGATAGGTCAAAAATCCTGAGTGGATTCAATTCAACCTCATCCGTACAGGTTAGCGTCGTCGAATAATATTTTGACCAATTACCCTGGATAGGTAAAAACAAAATAAGAGCGTATCATCTAAAAAAAATTGATAGCATTAACATGATGATATAAGAAAGAATCAAGATTCTGATACACACTAATAACAATACATATAAAAAAATGTATTCTCAAGTGATGCTACATCATATCGCTGATATCAACGCCTCCTCACCACTAGGAGATACTCCTTAGACTCACTCTCAACTCCTTCATCTCCGAATCGGAAGAGTCTTCAAACACTTGGAGACATCCTCAATACTACCCGATCGATGTACTATGCGATTCTTTTAGGAACCGGATGAAGCCTCCTCTAAACATTGGTGCTCCAAGTCCTTCACTTCATCAAGTATATGATTACAAGCTTCAATATGGTCTGTACCGAGATAAGCTGAGAGAGTTCTTAAAGTCTTCCACACGCCTTCAAGGAGATTTCATTTGCTTCCGACATTATATGCTCCTTCTAAAGACGATCCTGTAATGCTTTCTTCTCTAGTTCGGGAGCTCTTTTCTCCGCTACAAGTGCCTTAAGTCTTTTCTGAGTCTCCTCACCTCAATCACTCATCACGAGTGCCCACCTCGACACTGAGAGAAAGAGAAGTCGACATGTTCGCTAGCTCAGTTCTGCACCCGGTCAGCTGATCCTCTAAAGTCGCCACTTCTTTGGCTTTAATACTCATCTATTGCTCATACTCGCCTTGCAGATATTTTATCTTCACAAATTCAGTATTCCACTCATCTAAAGCGACACCTAAATGAGCCATCTGCCCTAATGTTTGAGTTACCTATAAAGAAAAAAAATCATCACAAATATTACACAAAAGAAAAGAAGAAGAAAAGAAGAAAGAAGGGAAGACAACGTACCAATTCATCTGCTCGTTGACACCCAGTACATATGTGATTTAACACATCTTCAGGAATGTGCAGCTTCGAGAAACGAACTCTCCCATAATGAGTTGAAACAGCTAAACTCTTAGAGGTCAACTGGGGGCGAACATCTTCTTCACAGATATCTGACGTAGTCACTTCAGCGCATGTCTTCTTTTTCTTTAGGGAAAAAATATTGCAACCACCCTAATTTCGTGACGGGCTTCTTGAAAGAACACTATGAATATGAGGAGACCTTTCATCACCTTTACTTGACCTCTTTAGTGGTAAAGAATGAGATCTCCCTGCCTGGATAGAAAGGCCAACCTTGAACATTCTATTTTCAACTATATATTTGCCAATGTGACGTAACTCATGATGCAAGCTTCATACATCAAGGATATTAAGAGTTGCTAGGATCTCATTCTCCGACATCAGCAATGGATCTGGAAGGTCATTCAATCTTTCTCATCTCTCAGGAAGGCCCCACTAATTTTTCACAAAAAAGAATCCATTAGACCAATTTCTAGATTGATCCCGGGCTAAAAATTCTATACAATTCTTTATAGTTCGATAAGAAACATGTCCCTGGGTATCACATGTAAATCTGCACATTCGACACAAGTATTTAATGTTCAAAGTAACACCACGCTCTCTAAAGAAGATAGCCAAACCGACGATGACCATTAAAGCTCAAAATGAAAACTATGATAAAGTTACACCACATATTTTGAATATCTCAATCAACTCAGGAGCCAAAGGGAATCGCACGAAGAATCATCTCGTAACAAGAAAGTACCTCGGAGGTGAACGCTCGATTTTTTGGCAACAATGGCGACCAACTCATTAAGGAAGAAAAACTTTCTGCATAATACCATTAAACTATCTGATGTGACCGTGGATGGTATATCATATGTAACCGTCACACTATGGGTTTTCTTCTGGCCATCACCCTGTGAAAATACATAATAAATAAAGAGGGAGAAATGACAAAAATTTGAGAATTTTATAAAAGTAACTCACTCATCCCAATGCAAGCGCTCCTTTTGACTCTCGCCACTGGATAGCTTATGATAAAATTTTTCGCCACGATCCGACAAAAAAGGATACACACATATGAAAAAGACAAAAAAGAGGAGAGAGAAGATATTCTCCTCGATGATGCTCATAAATCCGCCAAACTTTCGAGTTTGAACGATAGTTCCTAGCTAACGCTTCTCATCGCATCAATCAATGAATCATCCATTAAAGTTGAGAAATCCAATTTCCTAACAAAAAAGTTAGTATCGCTCCTTGATTTCCAAACCGGACGGTCCGACGAGGTGACGCTTCGGGGAAAATAAGAACAACGACGATGTACGGCCTTGATCGCTTCCAAACCCGACGGTCCGATGAGGTGACCTCTTTCGGGAACAACGACGTATGTACCGCGACCTTGACGCTTCCAAACGACGGTCATGAGGCGGTGACGCTTCTTCGAGGGAAAATCGGAACAACGATGTAATGCCTTGATCGCTTCCAAACCGCACGATCCGACGAGGCGGCCGACGCTTTCGAGGAAAACCGGAACAACGACGTAGTCGCCCTGATCGCTTCCAAACCGACGGTTCGACGATCACGCTCTTCGAGGGAAAACTGAACAATGACGAAATACCGCGGGCCTAATCGACCAACGACTTACCAAGAAGAAGAGAGAAGTACTGAGCAAAAGTGCCTTCTTGGCCTAGGGGGTTTTATAGACCTTCTAAAGGTAAAATCATCAAAATCGCCTAAACCGCAAAACCGCCAAATGGCAAAGCGTTTACGTTTCGAAGCGCTTCATGCTGGCCGCGCAGCCTGCAATAATCGCTCGCCTGCTGCCAAGCCCGCGACTGCCGCCAGGTCGCACACCGACGTCTGCTCAGTTCACGCCACCATCCACGCCGGTTCCCCGTATGTCTCCGACCCCAACCGAAGCCGCCACAGTAGGCGCCTCGAAAGTGCCCGTTCAGACCGGATGGTCCAGAACCTCAAAATTTCATAACCTATACATATTTGTGGTCAGATTCCGCTTCAATACAATCTTGGTTACCACATGAAGATCGTTCTCCTCAATCATGTGGTTAATGGACCTCTAGATTTAGTTGAAGAATTTGCTATTTTGAAGTACTTGGCACATATATTTTTTGATGATTGAGATAATATTATCCAAAATAGGGGCAATTGATATGACCACGAAAATTCCTCTAATTAAACGAATCTTGATGTAGAAAGTAAGGATCGAGAAATTGGGCGGTCGAGATCAGTGCACTTAAAATATCATTGGAAGCGTTGAGACATTAGTTAAATTCTAAAAGCTCTCAAATATGGAGTGTTTATAATCAAATCGAAGTCTCGACGGGCGGTTCCAACAACAAAGATCTTTACAATTTAGACTTCATTTGAGCATTCAAATATTTAAAATACATCAAATGATCAAAGGGATCATTGTGAGCGTTCGATGAGGAGTGCGGGTTTTGCGTATTCTGAGAAGCTCTAATCATAAATGGCCTCATTCCTCATATGAGGGGCCCAAGCGAGAGGAGAGCTCTAAAGATCCTCCAAGCACAATCGTGCCACCACTGGCGACGTTAACCAGCCGTAGATCTCCCATCAATCTCGTTGGTTTTATGCGAATTCTACCGGTGATTGTTCTCGTGTTTCGCCAATAATTGTTCGCATTTTACCGTGTGTTCGCATTTGCCAGAATTGTTCATTCGTGATTTATACGCATTCACCATCATCTGCTACTATAGCTATTACGATCGTTGTCACATATATTGTTCCTTTCTCATATACAATTTTGTAATCCTGTATCGGAGATCTCGTACTCAAACATACATAGTGGAAGCTTTTCTTTGGGCTGGTTTCCCTCTTTTCGAGATTTTTACGTAAAATTGCAGTTTTATTGTTCTACACTTTTTACCGTATTGTGTTGGATTTACAAGGTGAAAACTTTTACTCTACCACAACTAGTTTTCTAGCACGTAACAACTTTATTCCAGTATTGTTGGACTCATCCCACTGAGTCGATTTGCATATATGTTTTTACTTAGGATTTGTGCTTGATTTATAAATTTTATATAGATATATCAATAATTATGCCTATTATGTTATACCACTACTTTCGTAGCTATAGAGAATGGCAACTTTAATATGGGTGCCAATTCGAGTCAGTGGGTTAGGTTCGAGTCACTTCAATATTTGACTGAACCGCCTTATTTATTAAAAAATGTCATAACTAAATATCTAACCCAATTCTTCAATGAAGCGATCCAAATAATCTTTGGGATTATTTTTAAAATAGAACTCTTAATGATAATTAGTTATTTAAGAAAAAAATATAATTAGAAATAGCGTAGTCGTCAATGAAACGGACTGGCGCGATTTCTCGGCTGTTTGACGAGCTTTTTCTGGTTTTAACGGAGAACAGAGAGAGAGAGAGAGAGAGAGAGAGAGAGAGAGAGAGAGAGAGAGAGAGACGACGGGGAGAGAGAGAGAGAGAGAGGAAGATTTTATTTTTATTAATTTTTTAAATAATATAATTATTTAAAATATATAATTTAAAATATTTTTATAAAATATTTAATAACTAAATATTTATATATTTAGTTATTAATTTATTTATTTATATATATAATTAAATATATAATTTAAAATATTTTTGATTATATATATAAATTTATAAATTTATTTAATATTTTTTATTAATTAATATAATTATGTATAATATATAATTTTTTATTAATTTTTGTTAATATATAATATAAAAATATTTAAAATATATAAATAAATAAATAAACAAAAGAATAAATTATATAAATATTTTTATAAACTATATAAATAAAATAATTATATATATATATATATTATAAATTTATTTAGTTATTTATATATTTAAATTATATAAATATTTTTAAGTTATATAAATAATTTAAAAATATTTAAATATATAAATAAATAAATAGTTATATATATATATATATATATATATATATATAATTAGTTATTTATTTATTTAAAAATATTTATTTCTTTAAAATATATAATTAGTTAAATAAATAAATAAATAAATAATTGTAAATTATATAAATATTTAGTTATTTATATATTTATAAAATATTTAGTTATTTATTCATTTATATATATATATATATATTATATATTTATTCATTTCTTTATTTATTTATTAAAATTATTTATTTATTTATTTTTTATATTTTTTATATTTTTTTATATTTTTTTGTTATTATTATTATTAAAGACTTATTAATAAATAAATATATATATATATATATATATATATATATATATATATATATATATATATATATGTATATATATATATATATATATATATATATATATATATATATATATATATATATATATATATTTATATATATAATTAAAATATTCTATAAAATTATTTTAAATTATTTATATAAATATTTATATTTTATAAAAACTATAAATAACTAAATAAATTTATAAATATATATATATATATATATATAATTATTTTATTTATATAGTTTATAAAATATTTATATAATTTATTCTTTTTTATTTATTTATATATTTTAAATATTTTTTATATTATATATTAACAAAAATTAATAAAAATTATATATATACATAATTATATTAATTAATAAAAATATTAAATAAATTTATAAATTTATATATATAATTAAAAATATTTTAAATTATATATTTAATTATATATATAAATAAATAAATTAATAACTAAATATATAAATATTTAGTTATTAAATATTTTATAAAATATTTTTAAATTATATTTTTAAATAATTATATTATTTAAAAAATTAATAAAAATAAAATCTCTCTCTCTCTCTCTCTCTCTCTCTCCCCTCGTTATAAAAAAAAAAAAAAAAAGGTCTGTCTCTCTCTCTCTCTCTCTCTCTCTCTCTCTCTCTCTCTCGCCGTTCTCCCCATAAACCAGAAAAAAAAAAAAAAAATTAGTCGTCCGTTTGACGGACGATTATGCTATTTTTTATATATTTTTCGTCTAAATAACTAATTATCATTAATCTAATATAATTAACTTTACATGTCAATTTGGTTAAAATCTGATATTCACGGATAAAAAAATCAGGTTATTTAAAGTTTATAGGTCAATAATAAGTTTGTAAGTTAACCTAAATCTGACTCAAATATTAAATAAATTAATTTTTTTAGACACGAAGAAAATCTGAAATTAATTGGGCCCGAATGTTGTCCAAAATATATGATTTTCTACTATTAATGATAATAAAAGTCCAAAAAAAAAATATTATAAACTTATAAATTGGTCATTAATTTGGAATAAAAAGTTGTAATATAAGGAAGTTCGTTGACAGGTCCAGCTGGCATTTGAAATATTCTTCCCATGAGATTTTAAAATAATAATAAAATTCTTCAACCCTTATCTTCCTCTTGGGGAAAGCTCATGACTTTGAAATTTAAAATAATAAATAAAAAAAAAAGTTGATGGCCGCAAAAAATTACTGCAGATGGGCCCACATATTAATTGTTAGTGTCATATCGGGTCGGGTCAGGTTGGGCTACTTATCATATATTTATTATAAAATTAGAATTAATCATAAAACTTTTTATATATTTTTAGAATATATTTGCATTTAATGTTGCATTAATATAAAAAAGCTGAATCGGGCTGGATCTCCGGCCCGGCCAGATCAACCCCAAAATTGACCCGCCAAGGAATCGATTTGTTAGTCTGCGGTTCATTATCCCGCTCCGTGATCAGAGAAAGCACCGTTATGTTTTCAGTGCACTATATGCGAGAAGGAGAGATTTTGGGAAGGGAAAGTGTGGGAGAAGACGATTGAATCGGACTGTTCAGAGAATGACAGACAGATCCTGCATAAGATGAAGGTGCGATCCTTTATTCCTTTGAAAAGGTTATTCGATTCGAGATCTGTTGTTTGTTGCGCGGATTTAGTTCGATTAGATCCTGCAAAAATCTTTATTTTTTTGTTTGGAAAATAACGTAGATGGTAGATTTGATTTAGTTGTAAAGTTGAATTTATTGCTTGTCGTTGAATATGATGAAATCATGAACCGATAATCTTTGCCCATTTGATTCGATTGGTTGATTTGGCTGGTTATCCATGGAAGCTTTATAAGGGTTGCTCGGGAGGAATCTTTTAGGTTTTGACTTATGTGATTGAAAAATATGAACAGCTGGAGATTGGTTGATGGGAAGGTATCGAAATGGAAATGATTTACGTTCCAGTAATTAGATTTTTCTTGTCTCGGGCAGAGCAGCTAATACGAACCTAATTCCTTGAATTGGTCTGATCCGGCTTGGTTTGGGTTCTGTTCACTGAGTCGACTCACTGAGTGCTTGGAACCCGGAGTTCTTGATAAATTGGAAGGAATAACTTCGGATGCTTTTCGAGTCGTTGGATGTGTTTGTAATTCGTTGGATCCGAGCCTCGGATCGAGTTTCTCTTGGATGAGTGAGTTAGATCTGGCTTCTTTCTCCACCTTTGGATCTGTGTTTTGAATGTCTTAAACTTACCTCCGTCGATTTAGTGGATTACGATTTCTCCTCGGCTTGATCTTCACTGCTGATCGTTGGATGAGTGCAGTGGAATCAAATGGCTATCAGCGGTTGAAGATCGGATCGAGAGGGTTTAGCCAGGAGAAATCTAATTCACCTTACCTTTTGTTTTGGTCATTGAGCCGTCGATCTCCTCAGAAGGAATTAGGGTTGCGGATGAGGAGAACAGTTTCTCCTGTGAAGAATGGTGGTTTCGGTGAGGAAAACCAAGAAAGAAGAACATGGCGGGGAAGAAGAGAAGAAGAAGGCGAAGAGATAAGTTTCTTTCTTTAAAATCTGATTCCTCTGTTTGCTTATTTCTTCTTGAAGTTCACTAGATCTACTTTTACTAAGTGGATCCACGGTTCTTGCTTTTTTGTTATGGTTGTTATACATTTATCTTGATCGGCACGGCTTTCTTGAGGTCTTGATTCTTGATTTACTGTTGTTGTAGTTGTTTATTAAGCACTTTTTGTTACTTATCTTTGAATAGTCTTTCGGGGAACTTTAATGCTTTTCTTTGTCGGGCTCGTTTGGGAGAATTATCTCTGGTTCTTTGTTATTCTTGCGCAGGGTTGTAATGGCTTTTATTTTGTTATCTCCTCTTCTTACTTCTTTCTGAATCATCCTGAAAAATTTTTGTAATGATTTTGTATTGTTTCTTTGTATTTTGTATTCCTTCTTGAATTCTTATTGTTAATTTGATGGATGATTTGGATTCATATCATTACTCCTCCTACCGACATTGTCCTCAAGGTCAAAATGAACATCTGCCTTCTGTTTCTTCAATTCATTTCTCGAAGCTCTCACATTGATACTTTCCCTCCCAACTATGAAAGTAGCAATTTGATTGTCTGTTAAGTTGTATTCAATGATATTTGGTTTATTAATAAACGGAAATTTTGTCCCTTGTTGTAGACTTGTTTACTTATGCTCTCATGATTATAATTTAGATTACCACAGGTGGATATTGTAGTTCTTTGAATTCACTGGCCGGACTCATCTATTGAATAGGGTTGTATGTAATGAATTCTTTGGTTGCTTATACTCTATATTAGGAATAACTTATTGGTAATTACGTTCAGAGTAGGCATGTAAGGATGTGTTATCTATCTTATATAGGATATAGGTGGTAATAATTATGTATAATAGATAGCTTTCTTGCTTTGGGTTAAATGGTTGATACGAAGTTTGTTGTTAATAATATTTCTTCTTGTACATTGGTTGTTATTTGATTATCATTTGATTGATGTTCTTGGTCATCATTGGTTTGTAATTAATTGGACTCTGAGATATATACATGGTACTTCTCATCACAATTGAAGCATGCCTCTTCTCTTCTATTTGAGTTCTTGTTAAATTCGATTGATATTTCTTTGTTTATGTTGGCTGTGTTGAGTGACATTTGTGGGAGGCTGCATAAAGTAGTTGGGCTCGATATTCTTTGTTTACTTGAAGTGTCTTTGATTGATATTTATCTCATTTGTTTATTGACAATGATTAATTAGCTTGTAATTGAAAATGCATTCGCAGGAAGAAGGCGTAGGGATCTTACTTCCTTTTAATATCGATTTAAGCCCGATTCAAACTTTGTAGAAATTCGTGGAATGTAAATTTGGTTGAGGTCTTCAAACTCATTATAAAGTGTTGCGTGGTTTGTTGTTGAAGCTTAGCTAATTCTCCTCTTAAATCTCACAGAGGGAAGAGCCAAATCTTTGCATAACTTGTTCTTTAAATTGTGGTAGAATACAATTGTTTATTTAATTACATCCATTGATACCAACTCAAAGCGGGTCCATCCATGTATATTGAGGATATTAAAATTTTTTCTCATCGATGTGTTATATAAAGCGAAAGAATTGTTCTGCTTTAAAGACAACCAGGGTTTTCCATTAAATCTGGCATATCTATGAGATATTGACATGGATGTGTGTGTATGTGTATGTTTGGAGAATAGGATTACGAAGGGATGCATCACATGATTTGAGGTTGTTTTTCTCATTTTTTGGCGGTCAATCTTCGATATTTCAGTCTGTAGTGGCGAGGTCATTTCTTCTTATTTTGTTTAGCCTTGTCACACACTCTTAGGGTTTTGATGTGTTTCTTGTTCGCCTTTTTTGAGTGTTGTAGTCAGAGCACCAATATCTGAACTAATTCCTTGAATTGTCGACTTGGTTTGGGTTACGTTCCGAGTTGACTCAGTGCTTGGAACCCAGTTGAGTTACTGATAAATTGGAAGGAATAACTCAGATGCTTTTCGAGTCGTTGGATGCAGCGTGTTTTGTAAGCCGTTGGATCGAGCCCTGGATCGAGTTTCTCTTGGAATTGAGCCGTTAGATCAGTGGCTTCTTTCTCCACCTTTGGATCGTTTTGTGAGCCTTTGTCTTAAAACTTACCTCCGATTTGTTAGTGGATTCGGTGTTCTCCGTTGACGATGTTTTTGCAGGTGATCGTTGGATGAGTCTGAGTGGAATCCAAATGGCGCTGATCGAGCGGTTGAAGATCGGATCGAGAGGGGTTTAGCCGGAGAAATCTAATTCACCTTACCTTTTGTTTGGCCATTGAGCGTCGCGCTCAGAGAAGAGGAATGCGGTGGGATCGAGGAGAAACCGGGTTTCTCGGTGAAGAATGGTGGTTTCGGTGAGGAAAACCAAGAAGAACATAAGCGGAAGAAGAAGAAGAAGAGGCAGAGATAAGTTTCTTTCTTTAAAATCTTGATTACCTCTTTGGCTTTTGATCTCTATTTATATCTTCTTGAAGTTCACATGCCTAGATCTTACTTTTACTAAGTGGATCCACGGTTCTTTTGTTTTTACTTATGGTTGTTATTACATTATCTTGCGTCGCGCGCTTTCTTGAGTCTTGATTCTTGATTTCGCTCTGTTGTTATAGTTGTTTATCGCAACTTTTGTTGACTTATCTTTGAATAGTCTTCGAGGGAACTTTTAATGAATGCCTTCTTGTGTCGTTTGGGAGAATTTATCTCAGTTTGTTATTACGTGCACTTAAGGGTTCGTAACTTTTTGTTATCTTGTAACTTGCTTCTTCTTTCTCTTTAATCATCATCCCGAAGCTCTTTGTAATGATTTTCGTATTATTTTGCTGTATTTTGTATTCCTTACTGTTTGAGTCTGTTCTTATTGTTAATTTGGCCATGGATGATTTGGATTCATATCAAAATCAGTCAATTGATCGTTTGTGGTTTGTGTTTGGCTCCTCTGCTTCGTATACTAACAGTAGTAAACACAAGAAGAAATTGTTTTGGTCATCTCCGTCAATGTGGAAGATGGTTCCTATTCATAGATCAAAGCATTCATTGTATACATATTGAGGATTAGTGAATTTAAGAATTTTTTTATGAGTTTGATTTTTTTTTTTCTTCATCAAGTAGATCTAAAAGTTTCTTTGGCAAAGAATGCACTTTACTGTTATTTTAGTTAATTTTTTCATCCAGTTGTTATAGGCCGCAAGTATCCTACAATATAATCATAAAAGTCTGATCTAGAATTGTTGCATGTCTGAAGAGATTCCTGTTAACCGTGGCAGTATAAAAGCTTTGTTCTTCTCTTAGCCTAGAAATTTTGAACGCACACGATTAAAAAGATAGGGATTTTATTAAGTGGAAAATTCATAAGAAAAAAAAAATCATGGGACTAAGGTCATATGCAAAAAATTGTGTAAACGGTGTAGAGAGGTTATCCAACTCTATGTTGTTGGAGGGATGACAATGCAATTTGCCACGAAGAAAATTACACTGAAGATACATTTGCTGTTGGCCACATGCCCGTTATATGTGCATTAGAGGCAGGTGATGCTAGGGTCGACATTCTTTTTTGAGAGCGATGTCAGCACAAGTAATAGTGTTTCTCTATAGCTTTAGCTTGAACTTTGATATGTCAGCGATACTTAATCTTAAATGCGTGTCATGTACGTCCTGAGTGCCGCATTTGCTAGCGAACTTCGTCATTGAGCATCGCTTGTCAACTGAGATTCAAAAAATTGTAGAGAAGCCCCCAAATAAATTAACTGGAGGCCTACCTATAAATTCGGTGGGGTGGGGACACTATTTTGTTAATTTTTATGTAATTATTTTTCATTGATAATAATGGTGGATATAGATGCTTTAATTGAAAATTACTTTTTTAAAAAAAAAATTGGAAATTTAATTATTTTTTTATAACTTCTGGATAAATTTTAGTACTGGATCATAAAGAAATACTAATCTTAGTTGTTAGAAGTAACATGTTAATTAAGAGGATGATTTTCTTGTGTTCTAACATTATTACATGGATTAATTATTTCCTCAAATGAAGTGTTAATGTGATCAATTTATGGAATTTTGATTAATACCATTAATCTCAGTATTGCATGACACCTGATGAGTCTTAATGCACACATTTACTAGGTATTATTATTATTAGTCAATTAACTTGTCACTAGTTAAATTATTTCATGTAATACTGTTTAATGGTCATTGTCATTATTTGTAACTAGAGAATGATTCAATGCTAAAGCATCAATTGGGATTGACTAAAACAAACAAAAAAAATAGATCAAGCACATATATACATAGAGGAGATGCTAAGATTTACATAATTCAATTGCTAACATGCCTATGCCAATGTTCTCGGGAGGCTAGAAAGGATTTGATGGCCCATTAAAGAAGCTACAACTAGTGGTGAATACGATTTAGGAATACTCTCTAGCTCTTTCTAAATTTCAAATATAATTGCACTAAAACAAAGAAGAAGCTCAATAAACACTACTCTCAAATGCAGGACAATTGCAGCTTACCAAGATACCAACAACCAAGATGAAGCTGGTCGTGACTCTCTCTAATATCATTTTCCAATTTATGATCTTATAATCATCATTTTTATAGAGAAGCAAAATTAAGATACATGCATCATGCACTTCATGATGCCCTGATCAAGTGGGCATGTCAAAGAAGTTCCATGATTAGCTTGTAGGCCCTTGAAAATAGATCACCACTTATGGGTCTAGAAACTAAGGTAGCATATGAATCTGGAGATCATACACCTGAATTGAGACATGAAGAGCGCAATCTTGAAAGCATATGAAATTACAGATAGCAAAATTTTGGAGAAAGCAAAAGAATTGGGAAGGGGAGGCTCTACTGCTGTAACAGCCATTTTAATAGATGGATTGAAGCTTGTGGTTGCCAATGTGGGCGATTCTCGGGCAATAATTTGCAAGAATGGCATGGCTAAACAACTCTCTATTGATCATGAACCCATCAAAGAGCGCGAGATCATCGAGAAGAAAGTTAGTATCATGAATGATACTAACTTTTATCTTGTAAATAGGATTATGAGTGAATTAGTACTCTCAATGAATAACTCAATGCTCATTCGTATAAAGTTCACTTGTATTCTTTCGACTACTCGTGATCGTAAATATGCTGATAATTCAGGAGACGTGCCTCGTGTCGATGGACAACTTGCCGTAGCAAGAGCATTCGGTGATAGTAGTTTGAAGGTGCACCTGAGCTCTGGACACAGATTTTCTCATACTCGCAAGCGATGGATTGTGGAAGGTGCTTTTTCACCATAATTATCCTTTTGTTGATATATTTCTCGTCTTCTGTAATGGTTAATCGAGCTCAAGTATCTCCAGGTGATGTCGAATCAGGAGGCCGTCGATGCCATCAAAGGTATTAAGGATCCTCTGTCTGCTGCTAAACATTTGACAGAGGAGGCTCTTATCAGGAAGAGCAAAGATGACATCTCTTGCATTGTGGTGAAATTTGAGTACTGATTTACTTTTTTTTTTTTTTTTTGAAGAGCTGTTTCTCCTCTGTGTTTGTATATTGTTTGTTGAACTAATTCTAAGTTGTATTTTTAAAATAGAATTGTGATGTTTTCTGGTATTGTTTGGAGAAGATGTGGTGCACTGAATACATAATTGTATAAGTTAATAGGAATGAAACATAGCCTATAGAAACTTTGGCTCTTACGAGAGAGGAGTATAAGAGAGAAATGCATTGGTACTACTTGAGGGGGTTTTGAAGTGGAATTGCTTTGTGTTGAAAGGTATATATGTATATATATGTATATGTATGTATATGTATGTATGTATGTATGTATATAGAGAGAGAGAGAGAGAGAGAGAGAGAGAGAGGGAATACACATTTACATTCAATTCATCATATAAGTATTTGATTACATTCAAGATTAAAGTAAGAAAATACACTATTTATTAATAATTTATTAATTATACAATCTAATTAACCAAAATAATAACACATAATCTAACCCCCTATGATTGCCTTTTACATATATTGTCTCTCTCATTATTGGTCACATATTTTCCCCAACTAAATAGGAGAATAATTTGGATCAAGTACGCTTGGTAACATGCACCAACACAGAAGTTAAGCGAAATAAGACCTAATAAAGGGACCTACAAAAGGACCTTAGAGGATGAGAGGCTGGACTGACCGACAACGAATAAAGGACACTCAGTTTTTTTGTAGTCCTTGTTCCTACACACCAAATAGGCTTCACAGAAAGGCAATAGATAGTAGACCCAATAAGAGGATGCAATTATGGTGGGGGATGTGTGCAACCAATCAGAATTGACATGTGGGCTAGTCATGCTTGGAGTGTGATAATCGTGGGCTTGAGGTTTTGGCAAGTTGACCTTATTGGAAAAATAAATTAAAATAAATAATAAGAAATATATGCTAGAAATAAAATAAAGAGAAATAGATTAAAGATTAAAGATGTGAGTTGTTATAAAATATGCATTATATATAATCAAAAAACATAAAGGAAAAAAATGAGGCATATAGCATATGCTATAAAATCCACAAAAATGAGCCATATAGAACTCTAGCACAAATTTGAATCGAGCTCAAAGCATGAGCTCGAACATGGCTTGCTTATTGGCTCAATTTAAAGCTAGAATTCATATTAATTCATTATATTTTTAAATAGTTTACAAATATTTATTTTTCTTGTTAATATTTAATATTATAGTTTATAGATTAGATATCCAAGTGGCTCAATGAGCCATTGAGTTGAGTTGGTGAAAGATCGAACTCGAGCTCCATTATCTATCGAGTTATAATAGTAGCTAGAGCAACTCGAGCTTGAAGCATGATAAATTTAGCTCATGAGCAAGTTATTTAATTGAGCTCGAGCTGACTCATAAACTAATTTGACTCACTTACACCTTTACCTTTTAGAGAAGCTCCAAAGAATAATCTCCACAAATCAACTTAAGTGTTTTGTCTTGAAATCACATTCTTTGACTAAAAGTTTACTAAAACTTTCTAGCACTCATAAAAGTATCATTTCAACATAATAAATTTTAGAATGCATTAGAATTTGAATCCCAATAAAAAAAATATTCTTATATATATATATATATATATATATATATATGCAAAAAATTTAGCCGAAATCAAAATTAAAGCTAAATCTCATTGTTGAAGAATTAATTGAAACTATCAAAGTTAAAAAAATAAATTTAGGATGAGCAATGGTAGTTAATTGAAAGTGAATGAGCTACGACGATCGAGTAATAATAATTTGAGGATGATGACGGTTAAGTTCATGATGATGAGATCATGATTATCAAGAAATGATGATTTGATAATATTGACTACTAACACTAATCATTGGAGTTAAATGTTAAAAATGTTTGCAAATTATTACTATTTTTTAAAAATCTAGTATTTTTATGCTCTGTTTTTTTATTTGTGTGAAGAAATTTGTGTTAAATTAAGACATAAAATTACTTATATAAGATCACCTTTTTTCACATAATAATGATGTAAATTTTTAAAAAATTTATTTCCATATTGTATTAAAATTCAAACTTGATTAATAAATTTTTAATATTTCTATTATCATGATAATAAATATTAGTTTTTGGATGATAATAATTATTATTTTAAAATAATAATTTATTTTATATATAAATTATTTATGTTACAGTTTTTTTTTTTCAGAAATGTCAAATTTACCGAAGAGTGAAAGAAAACTCCCTCAGAATACATTTCTCTTCCCCAAATTTACCACGAACCTTTTTTGTATCTCCCCCCATCTCTTCGATCTACGGACAAAGTTGACGGTGCAAGTAAAAATGGCGAGGACTGAGGACCACAAACGCTTCTCCTCTCCTCTCTCTCTCTCTCTCTCTCTCTCTCCACTACCCTTTGCACTCGCCTTTTTTTACCAATACCACTCGCTTCAGTTCGTTCCGCAAGGCATGGATCGGACTCCGTCGGAGAGTCGGCGGAGCTCCAAGGATAAAGCGTTGGCCGCCTCCGCCGCTGCCTCTGCGGCGATGATGGAAAACGGAGACTTGGAGGAAGAGGAGGAGGTGGAGGAAAGGATTCAGCTTCCGTCGATTCAGCCGCCGATGATAAGGGGGAGAGGAGCTGGAGGCGGAGGTGCTGGCGGGGCGGCGCACCCGATCTGCCAGGCGGAGAAGTGTACAGCCGATCTGACGGAAGCGAAGAGGTACCATCGGCGACATAAGGTCTGCGATGCGCACGCCAAGGCGGCGACGGTCATCGTCGCCGGACTCCGGCAGCGGTTCTGTCAGCAATGCAGCAGGTTGATCTTTTTCACCTTCTTCTATTCTGTTTTTCTGGGGATTCGATGGGTTGTGGTTGGGATCCTATAAACGATTGCTACAATAATGAAATTGATGAACTCCAATTAGAGATTTTATAAAAATTGTTGGAGGGGTTGAAGAGGAATCCTTGAGCTGCAAATTTACTTACAAGCTGAATACTTTAATTGACCACATATAATGTAATTTCTGGTGCCGAGTTTGTTTTTTTTTCTATTTCTGCCTACTAATTTTGCTTCTGAATCTGAAATTGGTTTGTGGTTTACTGCAATTTCCCCATGAACAGTGCTATATCATCCGATTTTTTTCTCTGAATCCTGTCTCTAGAGACTTGATTTTGAGTAATTGCAGATTAATCTCTCTGATATTCGTATTACGTAGCATTAATCAGTGATTTATTCACCACCACTTCACTCTGAAGCTGGATTTGGACAAAAAGTTTGATTTTTTAGCACTGTTCTTTCTGCCTTTATGCTATGTGCATAAAAGCACCTTAGTAGTTTAATTGAAGAACAACAGTAATATAGAGATTAAGATTTATTAAATCCTGTTAATTCAGGTTTAGTAAATCTTGAAAATATTAATATCTCAAATTTTTTTAGTATGTGAAATGTTGAACTTTGCTATTTGTTTCAGGATTTAAGGTTTGTGAGAGTGAGAAATCTTTAAATTCATTAATTTCACACTATAAAGGCTTGGATTTCCTAAATCCTAAATTTAACTATTAATGGGGGCTGAAATGGAAGAAATATTTTGTATGAATTAAACTAAATCATACTCCTTTAGTGCCTAAAGCTTAATGCCAAACTTCCCTTAAGGTCTGATCTTTGCTCTCATGGATGTTTAATCTCATCTTGTACAAAGCATGGAAGATAATAATATCTATAACGTTTTCTTTCAATTCAAGTTTCCTTTTTTTTTTTTGTTGTTGTTCTGATTCGATATAATCTTTATCCCCTCGGTAGGTTTCATGAGTTGCCGGAATTTGATGAAGCGAAGAGGAGCTGCCGGAGGCGTTTGGCCGGCCACAACGAGCGGCGCAGAAAGAGCTCCTCCGAGTCTCAGGGAGAAGGCTCGAGTCGCTGCTTGCAGGCAGATCAAGGCGGTAAGGCGCCGATTAGCCTCGCCGGAAATCAAAATTACAAGCATTTTCAGATCAGATAAGCATTTATTTGACTGTTTCTGGTTCCAGCATGCTCTCTCTCTTCTGTCACTCTATGGCTTCTGTATGTGTGCTCTAAGAAGTGTATTTATTCAACAACTATGAAGCTCTGTATTATTCCTTATAGTTTGTAGTATTGCTTATAACTATTTCTTGCTATTAAGATTGGTAGAACTCTCTTCACCAACTTGTTATGTAAAATGGCTTTGTACGATATTTATGTATAATTGCTGGGTATTTAAGTTCTTTTAGGGCCATTTTCATACATAGCACATAATTCTTATGTATTTACATATTTAACATCTATAGTTTTATATTTATAAAAATATCACTCAAATCTTCAATATTATATCAAAAATAGCACTCTCGTTAATTTTTTTTTGTGAAATGCATCTTCTCAAGCATAGAAAAAGTGCTATCTTTGTGAATATCAAGTTTTTGACGTTAGATATGTAAATGTATAAGAGAATTATGTATTATGTATGTAAGGCATTTTCATAGCACACAATTGTTATATATTTACATAAACTTTCAAATTTATAAAATTAGCATTCAAATTTTTAATATTACATCAAAAATTAAAGCACTATCATTAATTTTTTGAAGTGAAATATAACGTTTTCAATCATTGGAATAATACTATTTTTATAAATATCAAAATTTTGATGTTATATATTTAAATGCATAAGAATTATGTGTTGTGTATGTAACATTCCCTTTCTCTTAATCCTTGACTTTTAATTATTTTATTATGATAATTACATTAATTACATTTAGGCAAACATAGCTGTTGATTAGGCAGTGAGGAGTAGGGGAGGGGGGAAGGAAGTCTATGTGGAACTGAACATATTAAAGTTCTGATTGCTATAGCCAAAGTACTGATGTCCTTTTTGCCATTATTTTTATGGGACCAATCTGATTTCTTTTTTTTTGGAAAAGTTTGAGGGCCATTAGACCCAATTCATTCCAAAAGTATAAAGGGTTACAATGCAACATAAGGATAAGTGACAAGTGTAAAAAACAGAGCAAATATGCTCCAAGACAAAAATTTGGCTAGGGAGGTCAATTAGACCAAAAAACTAGCCAACCCCATACAAAAATTATGGATGGATCAATAACAATAATAACACGAATAAACACTACCATAGACAGGGAATAAGGAGAACAAAGAAAGCTGGACTCAGACTCAAAATCCAGAATGGAAAGCTAGGCAAACCCGAAGGTGAGGAGCTAGCCGAGAATCGATTACCACCAGTTGAAGGAGACCTGCGATTGCCTTCCCGGCCATCCAGTGGTGTCAAGGATGTATAAGGGCCGCTGACGAACTAGGGTGCTGGGAAGGCCCTTCAAACACTCATCAAGAGGCTTAAGCAACTCAGATGTCATCATCGTCCAGATTAACGCCAAAAATGATAGAAGGAAAAAACCAGTTAGAGAAGAAGTAAGATTAGTCATGGAATATCTTTAATGACCCAATCGTTAAGAGTCTTTTTCACCAGAGGTGGCCATTCATCCTTGATTTTCCAGCGAGAGATTTTATAGCCAACCCTTCTTTTGATTTGGATCGTAAGAGCCAAGCAGCTAGAGAAACATGAAGAAAAAAGCCTGCTATTCCTTTCCTTCCAGATGATATATACTAAGACAGCCACAATGAGGTTCTTAAGTTTCGTTAAAGCTTTATGCTCATATAAATCCTCATTATCCAGAAGTTGATGAAGAGAGGTGCTTAGCAGGAAGAATTTCCCATTTGGGATTACGCTTCTAATCAAATTCATGGAAAAAGAGCAATCAAAAAACAAGTGATTATGAGATTCATATGCATCCTGGCAAAGACAACACCAAAGTGTGGTTCCAATACCTCTTCTAGCAAGCGTGTCAGATTTTAAGTCCCCAAATAGGCCAACCAGAATATAAAGCATAGTTAAGGCCGAATCCTTTAAACCAAATTTCAGTATGCCAATTGATATTGGGAGCAGTTTGAAAGAGAACAGTTCTAAAGTCACGGTTGGATGGATCTCTTATCCCATTCCAAGAGGTCCAGCCCACCCCACCAGAAATAGGGATGTTTTTAATATTTTCAAATAACAAAGAGAATTCAAGATAGGATTCCCATGGGAGGTTCCAGTTTCCGGCAACAATAAGAGAATTAACTTTGGCAGTGAGAGGGAGACCCAGATAAGATGGGCCATTCTGCCCCATTAGATGGTAAAGGGTGTTGCCTCCACACCAAGGGTCAAGGAACAAGGAGGTAGAGTGACCATTGCCAATATTAAAGGAGAAGTGCTTACCATATTTGATACCAATCGTCCTCAGTTCTTTCCAAAGAGGGGAAACTCTTTGCTTGCTAGCAACCCAAAATGAGCCATACTTCTGCTCACACCATTGTGAGAAGAGGTTCTCCTTTCTCAGAGATTTCCATAGCATTTTAAGCTTACTCGAGGAGTTGATAGAGGTCGCAGAGAGGAGACCCGTGCCACCCTGAGTCCTGGGAAGGGTGGTCCGATCCCAAGAGATGGTGTGGAGCTTCCGAGTAGCTCCACTGTGATAGAAGAAGTTAGAGGTAAAAGAGTTAATCCTTTTGATTATACTGATAGGAACTACCATAGCTCTGAACCAATATGAAAGGAGATTATTAATAGATGATCTGATAATTTGAAACCTCCCCCCAAGAGAAAGAAATTTGCATTTCCATCCAACTAGCTAATTTTGCAGTTTATCAAAAAGGCTAGAAAAAAAAACTGACCCTAGGGGGGCCAGACACCAGAGGGAGACCCAGGTATGTAAGGGGAAGAGAGCCGATCCTACAGTTCAGGATTAGAAGGAGATCCTCTAATCTGGGAGTGTTTTTGGAGAAGCAGATGACAGATTTATCTTTGTTTGTGGCTAGACCCAAGTATAGTTGCAGAACCTGAAGAGAGTCTTTCAGAGAGCTAAGTGTAGATCTATCAGCACAGCCCATAACAAGTAAATCATCTGCAAACAGTAGGTGAGAAACCATGCAAGATCCAGAGGAAAAGGGGTTAAAGCGCATAATATTCACTTCTCTATCCATAAGACAAGAAAAAGTATCCATAGCTATGGTAAACAGGAAGGGAGAAAGAGGGCAGCCTAGCCTCAACCCATTAACAGAATTAAACCAGCCTTTGATCTCACCATTCAAAACAATAGAAAAGGGAATGTTCATAATACACCCTTCAACCCAATTTACAAATTTCAAAGGAAAGCCTTTATTCACGAGCCTATGAAGTAAGGACTTCCTGTTTATAGAGTCAAAGGCTTTTTTGAGGTCAAGCTTAGCAAGGAACTTGCATTGTTGGTTAGGAGAGGAGAACTCATTAGAAATCTCACTAGCCATAGCAAAATTGTCAGCTATATCTCTACCTCTAATGAAGGCAGATTGAGATTGATGGATGATTGATGGTAAGATACTCTTAAGCCTGTTTGCCAGGATCTTAGCAATCACTTTGTAGAAGGTGTTGCATAGGGATATAGGTCTGTAGTCAGAAATATTGCAAGAATGTTTAACTTTAGGAATCAATGCAATCAATGTATGCTTGAAACCATTCGATAATTTGGAGGTCTTAAAGTAATAGTGAACCGCCCTTAAAAATTGCTTACCAGTGATCTCCCAGGAGGAGAGGAAGAATTGGGAATTGAATCCATCAGGACCAGGTGCCTTATTTGCGTTGATACTTTTAAGAGCCATAATAATTTCAGTATCACTAACATCAGCAGTCAGCTCCACGGCTTGCCCTGAATTAACAGAGATACCCACAGGGAGGTCCAAAGTAGATACTGAGACATCAGAGCTCCCATTGAACAGACTAGAGTAATACCTACAGATTTCCAAGGCAATCGAATTCTTATCAGTAAGGACACCATTTTCAGTATGAATCTCCCGGATACAGTTAGCGTTCTTCCTTTCTTTAATAGAACAGTAAAGGAATTTAAGATCATCCTCAGCATGAGTCAACCAATGGGCTTTGGCTCTTTGCTTAACCCACAAACTTTCCTTTCTGACAAGCACAGAATATCTCTCTGAAGCCTCTTTAGCATCAAGCAAAAGTTGCACATTACCAGGATCCAATTCAGCTTTAGAAAGGATGTCTAGCTGATCACTTCTAGCAAGATTAATCTGATCAGTCAAAGGACAAATGTCCCATTTCTTGCCCTTGTAAGCTTTCTTAATAAAGGACAACTTTTCAGATAGAAAAAATAAGGGATCTCCATTCACAAAAGAGCACCAAGCATCGTTGGTAATCCGAAGGAAGTCAGTAGAGAGGGACTAGTGGTTTCTATACATAAATCGGTGAGGGGAGAAGAGGTTATGGTGGGGCAAGGTGATGAGGGGAGAGTGATCAGATGAAAGGGGAGGGGGGATCTTGTAAAAGGAATTAGGACAGTACTCCAACCATGAAGAATTACAGAGGACTCTGTCCAACTTGGAGAAAATAGGATTGGATACTTGCTGGTTTGACCAGGTATGGGAAAGCCCCACACTGGGTAGCTCGATCAATTCACAGTCATTTACACAGCTAAGAAACTCAAGGGAGTTATTAAGTGAGATAGGGTTGCCTCCTGACTTCTCCCAACTAGATAGACAGCAATTAAAGTCACCCATTATAATCCAAGGACCAGAAGTACTGGCTGCAATTGTCCTTAATGAGTTCCAAAGGGACAGCCGAGCCTGAGCATTGTTTTCTGCATACACACAAGTTAGAAAAAAGGAGGAATTGCTAGCAGTGGTGAGTTGACCGTGGATAAGTTGTGCATTTGTGACCAAAGGATGATGAAGCATAAGCCATAATGGCCCCTGCCAGCCTCCCGTTAGAGCAATTGGATTCAGATGAAAATAGGAGAAACTTATTATAAAGTAAATGATTCTGAAGAAGATTAGAAGAAACTTTTGTCTCAAGGAGGCAAAAAAGGTCAATATGGAACTCTTGGATAAGACGAAGACAGTCGCGAGATCTACCTTCAGCAGATAGGCCTCTAACATTCCAACAACCAATTACTGGACAGTTCATTGAGAGGAGGTTGTTGAGGGTTTCTTACCCTTCTTCTGTTTACCTTTGTTAATTGAGGAAGTCAAGCCATTATTCTGCTTAAGAATCTCCTCCCCAGAGTATGCCTTGCCTGGCAAGTATGGAGCTTTTCCTTTTATCTTCAGGGTATCAAGACGGGGTGGGGAACCTGCTGCAGATCTTGTCTGCACTCCCGAAGAGTGAGAGTCCGGAAGAGCTTCTGCTGGGATGTCTAGTTCACTCTCCATCTCTGCAGAGGCAGTGGTACAATCTACAAGCTCAGGATTATCGTCTTGAGGGGGAGAAGAGATAGGGGGTGATTAAGGTCGGCCGTGAGGGCACTGTGGGATGCGGGATATGCATCAGGAATGACATTGGACCCTTGGCCAACTGGAATTTCAGTCGGCTGAGAGAGAATACCAGAAATTTCAGAGGAGTTAGAATGTGGTTGAGAATGCTGAGTTCTAGGGAGAGGAGGGATTTGAGTTTTACTTCGACCCCTATTTTCTACCGGAGTCGCTTTGCGAAGGGGACAAGTATTCTCATCGTGAGAGAAGGTATGACAAGTTGGACATGTCGCTGGTTTCCAATCATAAAGGACTTCCTGATTGAATTTCAAGCCATTTAGATTTATGGGAATCGAAGAAGGGAGAGGTGAAGAGGTATTAATTTGCACGCAGATGCGCGCAAAGGTGATGCGGCCTTTGGATGCTGTGAGGTTATCCACCGCCAGTGGAATACCGATCTGGCTAGCCACCTTGGAGAACCCAATCTCATTCCAACAACATAGTGGAAATTGGGGAGTTTAATGAGGGGAGCTCAAATGCTCTTTGGAGGGCCGAAAATTCCAGGTCCACTGTTGAAAGATGAAAGGGCGACCATTCAAGAAACACGGCCCGTTGTCCCACACTAAGTCGTAATCCTCTTTGCAAGTGAATTTGAACAGGAAGAAGTCTCCTTCCAAGGTGAGGAGTTCCATATTGCCTTTGAACCTCCATCTCCTCTTCACAGCTGCCAGGAGAGATCCATAGTATGGTCGCTTTCCGATAACATGTCCCACTAATGACAGTTCCCATTCCTTCTTCCCGGTGGACAGATCCTCTTCAGAAAAACATACCTCAGGCGAGTTAGGGGGGATAAAGGATAGAGCGACAGATTTACTCTGATCATTTTGAGCTAACAGAAGGTCTTTCCAGTTACACCTACTGGAAGATTCATTGGGGCGTTTCCCCAAAGCCGATGCAGTGGAAAGTGAGGAAGACAGAGGGGGAAAGGTAGTATCCAACATGTCTCCCAAAGAGGTCATACTCCAAGAGATACAAAGATGAGAAGGGAAAAAGGAAGAGAAGGAAGAAAAGGGGCTGACCTCCAGCCCGCAGCCGGAGGTCAACAACGGAAAAGGGAAAGGAAGAGTAGGCCAAAGCCGAGACTGGTGCAATCGATCGGGAGGATACCTGAAGGGAGGGAAGACTTACCTGAAGGAACCCTAGCCGCCGCATAAACAACTCTCTATCTTGTAAAATTAATGTTCTTCCCCAATCTGATTTCTTGCTATGGAGAGAGCATCACAAAGTAAACCGATTAAAGTAGTTTGCAAATTCAATTGTTTTATTTATACTGATTGTAATCTATAAATATGTTATTAAAGGGACAGTTTGGGATTAATTTTATTTTATATTTTTATATTATTTTGAAAATATATTTATTTAGACTATTTTATTTTATATGTGATTTTATTTTTTATTTAAAATAAATAAATAATATTTTTAAATACTCAAAATTTTAAGTATTTTTAAAAACAAGTATAATTAAATAAATTTTATTTTAAACAAAATAAAATAAAATATAAATATAAATATAAAATAAAAGACTAAAGTGATCTCAAATGACCCTTAATCTACTTATTGGAGTTGGTCTATTTTCTTATCAACCTCTCTCCCAATGCCTCAATTAGGTTTGTATAAGTGAGTTAAACAGACTCTTTTGAGCTAGTTTGGACTCAACTTAATAAAGGCTCGTGAGTTGCGTTAGAAAAACCAATAAGCTAAACTCGAGTTAGCCTGAACTCGATTTGTCGTCTCGTTAGCTATCTCTTTTAAAATATTATCATAAATGGAATTAGACATAATAATTCTACAATGCTATAGCCAAAGTACTAGTGTCCTGTGCCTATTATTTTGTAGGACCACCCATAATTTTGTAGGACCAAAGCACTTTATTGCTATAGAAATTAAACTGATAAAATAATGGAAATATATATATATATTTAATTTTATTTACATATTTCACATCTAAATTTAATATTTACAAATATAACATTATGTAAAAAAATTATCTATAAAATATAATCAGGGTGGTATTTTTGATGTAATAATAAAGATTTAAATGTTATTTAAGTAAAAATTAAAATAAATATATAAATACTGTTTGCGATATTATGTAGGACCACCCATAATTTCATAAACATGATTCTAAAACTTATTAAACTGATAAAATAATTTTATACTGTTATTTGGCATTTATTATTATTTTTTTATATTTTATTTTTTTTTGTTATTTGGCATTCTAAATCAACTTAATCACTCTCTAAATATAATATTAAGAGTGTAATGCGATAGATATATATTTTCGCATCGCACCGCTCTCCAATTTGACAACCATATTTTGACTGCTTTTAGAAGATTCTGCGATAAAAAAAATTACGTTTATCAACCTGACCTAGCTACATACGATCGCGATCAAAAAGTTAAAATTTGATTTTTATATATACAAAAAATTTATATTCTCATCATAACTTCTTCGAACAACTGAATCTTCTATGATGATACAAAATAATATTTTTTTTATCTCTTGATATTATTATGTATTAAAAAATTTTCTAAACACTTTTATTTATCATAGCAGAGAAGAGATGAATCTCCATTAATTATCTCCACAGCTCAATAGGTTGTTTCTTTCATTTTATAACATTACTTATCAGATGAGAAGATTTATTAAGAAAATGTTGATTTAATCATAGTTTAAAAAAATCTCTATTCATGAGACAAAGGCTCCTCAATGAAGATGGAGCATTCTCCCCTCTACCCTCCCTCAAATCGACTTATAGTTAACTCGAACTTAACTCGATAAATAGCTCAACAACTCGTGAGTTGAGTTTAACTAACCACCAAGTTTGAGCCAATTTTAACTTGTCAACTCAACAACGAGTCAATTTATTTAAAAATATTATCATAACAAACATTCGAAGTTTAATTATTTCATATAATGGCCGAATTCAAACTCGTAGAATTTAATCGGCTCAAAATTTTTGACGAGAATAGCTCCGAGTTCATCTCAACTCATTTATACTCGAGCGAAAACGATGCATGAGTCATCCCCCAACATTCAACTCAATTTGTACAGAATCTCATTAACCTTTATGGTGTTTGATTGTACACAAAATTTGATTCTGATTTGGCTTTATTCACTGTTGTGTTACTATCACATCCCTATACTCAATATAAAGTTTTATTCTTAGTCACAATTGTCACTTTAATTGGTGATTCTTATCAAGCCATGTCTTTTTAAGCTTTGGTCATGTTTTATTTAATGGTGGTTTCAGATTGAAGAAGGCTGCTTCAAAAAGTTTTGAAATTTAAAATTCGCTTGAGAATTACTATTTTATTATTCACTTTAAATTTGAAAATGATTCTAATTTTACTTTAAAACTCTTTGAATATAATTCAAGTTGACTCCATATAAATGTCAATATATAATATATAATATTTATAGTTGGATCTAATTTTATTTTATGGATGGTATTAAAATTAATTTGGAGTATGAAACTAGTTTAAAATCTCTAATGATTTCAGATTCATATTAAAGAATAAATAGATCTGAGAATTAGGAGGGAGAGGCCTTTATACAGTGATGAACTTCAGGGAGTAAAATATGCTTGGCTGGTCTTAAACCTTTACTAAGCCAATGCTTAATGAGATAGCCCTCCAATTTCCTCACCTGAAATGATTTCAGATTCATATTAATAAGTGTTTGATTCTAATTTAATTTGTAGTAAATTATATTTATCTAAAAAAAAATAAGAACAAAATGCATTATTGCATTGATAATTATTTACTCATCTTGCTGAAAAAAAAAATACAAATATTTAACTTGAGTTATCCTTAAAATAAAATAAAAAATTCTCCTTAAAACAAATTTCAATTCAATTCCTTTATTATTTTCATTATCCTTCCCTTTTTATCTCTTTTCGTATAATTCCTTCAGACGAAACGATGATTAATGCTGCATTTTGGAGCAGTGGCATTTGAGAACCTGCATTTTAGCTGCGTTTTGAAGAAATTGTAATATAAAAGTTGTATTTTTTAACATGATCGACATATTATATGCCGTAAAAGATGATTGACTTTCTTAAAATAATAAAAAATTATAATACTCACTGGAGCTTTTAATGCAACAACTTCATTATTATTATTTCTGATAACTATAGCTGCCTTAAACAAACCCTAAATAAAACATACAAGAAATTGGTCGAAAAATGAATGAATGAAAATTGAAAGAATCAATCCTAATCGATGGTTTAGAATCAAGTCTAATAGATGGTTTAGACAAAATAACAACAATTTTAGGATATCATAAAGTTGAAATGAAGCTTTCATGCAGGAATTAATCATTAGCATGGAATT
Source organism: Cymbidium sinense (assembly GCA_021442155.1). NCBI lineage: Eukaryota > Viridiplantae > Streptophyta > Magnoliopsida > Asparagales > Orchidaceae > Cymbidium > Cymbidium sinense. The sequence goes on from JAKCPB010000125.1 coordinate 155,565, forward strand.
TTCCAATGATTTATATAAAATACTTTAAAAAAATTGATACCTTAAAAAAACAAAAAAAAATACCTGCTTCACAATGAAGGGCTCCAAGGAAAGATTTAAAGGTTCTGACAAGATGGTGAGAAAGCCGTTGCGATTTCCATATACAACATCAGTGAAATGTCGATCACCCACCTGATATAATTAAAAAATAATAATATAACATATATGAGAATCATAATGAAACAGAAATGAAATGAAAATTATAGGATTTATATCAAGTACCATGATTAGTTGAGTCGACCAAAGTACTTTCTATGTCTTCGGTTTGGTTTCTTCAATTCTACAATTTTGATAAGAAGCTTTCAAATATTAAGTACTTTGATACAATAAATGTACTATTTTTTACATTGCATATAAGATATATATTGATAAACGCATGAGTCATTTGATGACAAAAATAAAATCCATTTCTATATATGATAAATATAATCATAGACTTGAGCTACTCAACCTTGGACAATTTGTATGATGAGAATAATGGATTTCTAACCTTACAATAGGGAGTGTAGTTATGGAAAGTTCTGCAAAAGAAAGATTGTGCATTACTGCCATATTTCAATACCCATATTAAAGTCACAAGTATGTAAGCTTTCATTCAAAAGGTGCAAGTGTATCAATCCATCATAGATTACCCACCGTCTCTTAGCTCGGTTGGTGGGCGAAGCGGAACCCCCACGCTCGATTCCTCAGGAGGCGCTGATGGAAAGTAAATAGGGACCACACGCTGAGTGATGAATGGCTAGGCATGGGATTAATCACACGACATCCCCACCCACAAGATGGGTGGGTGTTGGGTGGATACCTATTAAAAAAAAATCCATCATAGATTTGGGAGTATAAACTCATGAATGCAGTTCCTATGTACTTTTTCTATTGCATGAGGATTTCATGCATGAAATTATAGAGATTTCCTTTGTATTTTTTTTTTATTGCATGTTGATTTCATCCGGTGCAATTATAGGAATGCTTAAACATTTGAGGCTGTTGAGAGGCAATTTTATTTTTATGGCATTAACAAGCCTTAGATGTCATAAAGATAGACTCTTAGCCATATAAAGGGATGTTGTTGTTTCATCGTGAAGATGGAGCATTCATCAAGACATGAAAATGAAATGTGCTCATAAAAGTTCATTTACCATTCTTGAGAGCAAGACAAGAGTGAGAGGGATGCACCAAAGTGATTTGGTTAATTGATTCCTTAATGATAAGATTATTTTTAAGCTTACAACCATGCAAAAAAGGTGCTTGCAAGTAGAATTAGAAGCATTGATCAATAAGTATGGATGGAATACGGTCATTCAAAAGTCCATTTAGCCATCCCCAACTGAGTAGCATGAGTTGATCCAATTTTATTGCCACACAAATATATTACAACTCACAATGGGATTTTGCTTTGAAGCAAAAGAACACAAGCAAAGTGGCTGCCTTGATTGAAACACATGCGAAGGAGCACTAGGATTGTGTTAAAAACAACCCAAAGAATCTTGTGCTTCTAAAGGTGAACAAAAAAAAAGAAAATTCCAAAGAAATGAAGACTAAAGTAAGAAAAATAACCTAAAATCAAAAGTGTAAGGGAATGAACAAGAAAGAAAAGATCAAAAATCGTGAGATACATTCTTGAATCGAGGGGTTTAATGTTTTCTCACTAGCACCGGAAAATAATGAAAGAGAATGAGAGTGAAACCACCTAGACAGAACAGGCAAGCAGAAGAAAATGATAGGCTAGGCGAGAAAAAAGAGCAGGAGAAGAGTGCAATGAGATAAAAAAAATATTGAACCATGCAAGAAGACAAAAGGATCAAAGCATATATCTATCATTTGATCAAACCATATATCAAAACATATAACAAACTTAATGCAGGCAATGCAAAATTAAGCAACACTTCAAGGCATAAGGATCAAACATACATCTATGGTGTTTTAATTCAAGTAATTTTAATACATGTGTAAATAAATTCACATAAGAATTGAGGGTGAAACCATGATCCTGAACTGTGTGAACAACACATTCTACAAAGTACTTTATAACACCTACAAATTTTGTAGTGGTGTAGTATAGAACAATTACTTTCTTTATCAAAGCACTTGTTTAAGACATTGGATTGACCCTATTCATAACATTATTTTGAGTGCTAACTATTATACTTGAAGTTAAACAACAATTGGTTATATATAGAGAAATCCAAAACTTCATATATTTAACTTAGTAGATAGATGATTCATTTGCAAACTATTTGTTTGAAAGATAGGAGCACAAATAATAGTCTATCCAATTAATATAAGGTTGTTTCAAAGCTTGGGGGACCATTTGCCACAAAAGCATGTGATGGAACCATATGATGCTACATTTCAATAAATTCATTCTCTCATGAATGAAAAGAATATTGAGAAAATTTTGGTGACAAGATCCTCATTAACAAAGTTCAAAATGTAAAAGTCAATTTCAGTCCAATAGCTCATACATAGAAGAACAATGCACAAAATCAAAATGATTGGCTTGATCGGATCTAATTATTTGCTAATGATAAAAAACTTATGACTTTCAAACTTAAAAAACTACCCAAAGACAATCAATAAGGAAGCACACAATTGCACAAACAATTATCGTAGTTCTTAGGTATATCACCAAGACATTTTTTTCCTTAAGATGAACAATATGTCTCTAGAAGAGATTCACTCATCATACTTATAATTACTCATGGTATCAAGGAACCAAACAATTCTTTAATGTAGCCATGAAGGCACTAAAACAAGGGAGGAGACTTGATTTTGCAAGTTTTATCCAATCTTTATCGTTAAGTTTGGCAAAGTTTACTTGATTAATGAAAAGAATATACCACTACTCATACATAGATGGTCATACATTAAGTACATTAACGAGAATAAGGGTGTGAGAAGAATAAACAAATGTTTTACATACTAATACTATTCGTGGATGAGACAAATTCAAAGTAGAAGAACAATTTTCTATGAATCCAAGCTCAACATGCTCCCAAAACTTTAGCCTTCATAGATGGCCAAGTCTTACAATGTCAAATATGAAGCAATTTTTTTGTCCAGATACCCTAATGAAAATTTGATCGAATGAGTTTTTTAAGTTTTTGAATTTCTCGCTAAGATGAGTGAAAAATAAGATTAATCAATCTAACTTGTATTTCACTTATATCAAATCAAATTAAATGACAATTTGATCAAACTTGAGTTGGGATGACCTAACTCAAACTTTTCCATGAAAGATGCTAACAACTTTTAATTAATGTTCTCAAATCTTCCCACTAAACTTGAGTTAAATGCAAAGATCAACAATTCACAAGTATGGGATCATAGTTGAATGTTAAGTAGTCAATGCCTTTAGATAAACTGCCTTAACATCACATGAATATTATGAACATGTGATTACTTTCTTACTTTAAACCAAAATGAGCAAACCTCTCACCACTTTCTAAACTGAAAAGAGCTCTCACACAAATCTTTTAGTAGGTCAAATGATATTACTAAATGATTTCTCAATGAAATGCTTTATCAACCATCTAACCCTCAAACACTAACTGCATTCCTCATCCCATAACTGAGATTCTTAGGTGTAAGAATATATTCAGCTCTTTTGCCAATACCACCCCTTTTATACTGTAAAATATAATAACCAGATAATTATGGAGCAACCAGGATCAAAATATACAAACCATGCCTTATAACATGAATTCCTCCTATTGATTCCTCAAGAGTCCTTGCTTCAGAACCATCAGGATCATATTGATACAAACCTGAAAAATATCCAATCAATAAGCCCAACCGTTTTTTTTTCTTTTAAAAAAAGAGGGGAATGTACTTCAACATCCTAATTGGGGGTTCAAATTTATTTGACTCACTTTGTTTTCTTCTCAAAAGAACCAAAACTCAACGTTTCATCTACCGATATTAAAAAACAATGCATATATAAATAACATCTTTCACTCAATTTCTCAAACAATTAAGTGGGTGAAAACTAATTTCGATTCAATTCATTTATCATTTGAATGTCTATTTCTCACATGTTCCAACTCCTTCAACCAGACAGATCAAAAAAAAAAAGAAACTTTTACCTGCAGAGTTGCTGAAAACCGCAACTTTTCCCCGAAAAACGGTCTGGCATCGAACAAATGATCCTGAAAGCGCAGGCCAGAGGGCGAGGGAGTAAGGAGCAGTTAGGGTATTATCTTTATCGAAGACGACACCGCGAAACCCTAGTCGCTCGAGCTCAGACCAATCGATCCAGCGAAAATCGGGAACGGATAGATGGGGAAGAGCAAGGTGGGGCCTTTTTGTTGCGACGCTCAGAAACGAAGCGACGCCCGTCAAATTCAGGCTTTGGCCCAGGGTTTTCTTCCACCATTGATTCATCTGAAGCTTCTCCTGATTTTTCTTCTAGGGTTTACTTCTCTTGAAATGAGTGTGTTCTCTGAATAGGAATTGAGAGGTGTAGCGCTGGCAAGAAAAAACAGAGCGACCATGGTTACTTTTATTTCCTGTTGAATGTATGAATTTTTATATAGATTTATGCCACTAATGAAGTGTGGTACAAATTTAATAAAATAATCAGCTTTTAAATTTAGATGACAAAGCTGATTTACTTTTAGGTAATCACATAACCCTCCTTAGCTTATTCATTAGAATCTTTAATATTCAACCATGTGATTAAAGATAATATGAGAGATTTTTCATTCACTCTAATTATTAATATTAACAATCATTATTTTTTAAACATCATTATATAATCATTATCATCTAATTATCATCACTACTACTACCTAATCGCCATAACATTACTTCACGATCTATATCGTATCAACTTATCATAATCATTATCTGATCTTACTGATCATTATCATCAACATTCACTATGTAGTTTACTTTTCATGAATAAATATATTTCATTATATACATTTTAATCTCATTATATGCAAGAGAAATTTTTTTATATAGCTTCACTTATAGTATATCATTTTTAATGACTAGCTCTTCAATTTTTCTTTATCTTTCTAGTTTTTCACTATAAATGTATGATATTTTGATGACAACCTTACATTGAATGGAAAACTCATATTCAGAAATATTTAATCAACTATTTATTGTTGAAGTAGCATAAGAGATCTTAGAAACAACGAAGAAATCGTTTTCCTTATTTTGGATACTGACAATCTCTCCAAGCACCTTATTTATTTATTTATTTTCTAATCTCATATTAGCCATTTTGTCAAGGCTTTTTTCCCCACTTTATTTTTTCTCCAAGAAAACACTTTTGCTTCTACTTACTGAAATGCAAAGGTAATAATATCATTCAACAAGAATATAAGATCAATAACCATGTACCTAAAAGCATGAAACCCAATAAAAAAATTTCTAAATACTTGCTTGATTTTACTATTTTGATAATGCACTATGGAGCATACAACTCAGTAAGACCTTAGAGAAACAAAGTCAGTAAAGAGATAAAGACCCATGGATTCTTAAGGTATGTCTTGACAAAGTTTGTCTCGATGCATCCACTTCTTATGATAACGTTCTTTCACATTCACGCGTATTCAACTACCGGAAGCTTCCTCTATAATCTTATTAAACAATTTGGCTATGTTTCCTCACTTACATAATAATCTTCATGTCGAGCAACGCCCCGTAGTATCAATAGGCTCATCCATAAAGAAAAGCCACTTCATTACTGGTTGCTTGTTTTAAGACCATGAGATTAAGCAACCATGACTCGGTGGTGTCGTCGATTCTAGTTTTGTACATAACGCCACCATTGAAAATGATGTCTCCATAAGAATTATTGTTGCCCTTGCGATTACTCGCATTTATGTTTTATAACCGATTGTACTATAGCCTAAAAAGCTCGAAGGTATTCTCCTTGAGTTAATATCTTTCGGATAGACTAAGATATGAAAGCTCCCTTCAATTCCGCCTTCAAGCTTTCACATTATTTGATCACAAATGAGCCAAGAGACGTTGTAAATATTATGATTAGAGCACTCATGTCTCTAATGCTTGAACCATCGATGACCAATGTTGGGCTAAAGTGGAATCTAGTTCTCAAGAAGGAGCATGTCTTGAGATCGGAAGGACGTAATTTTATCGAAAATTTTAAACTAAGCATGATTAAATCTTAATTAGAATAAGATGCTTTTAAAAAAATTTAGAAATAGACACCCATTTAATGAAGCAGACTATGTATTATGATCGCCTTTGAATATCAATTTATTAAATAAAACATTTTTTTTGACAATTCGATATCGACGCTGCTTTTGTTATCTAATTCAAATAACTTGGTATCGAGTAAATTAATGACTTTCATGTTGACCGAATTGAGACAGACGTCTTACATAAGAAATTTTGATGTATCTGAGTTTAGTTGCATTTATGATTTAAATTTCTATATATATATGGCATGCATAAAAGGAACCCTATATATAAGCTCTATTTGTAAAACGAAAACTAACTTAAAGGATAATTTATGATTCTCAGTTTTACATTGTGTATTATGTATATTTTATATGAAGATAATGATTATATTAATTTTATATAAGGAGTATTTTTTTATTTTGATGTCGATATGAATTATCTTGTTTGATTATAGACTTTGATCATATTAAAAAATAGAAAATAAATGTGATGGATGCTTATTTTTTAATTTAATTTATTTTTTTGCATTTTTATAGAGTGAATTATTGAATTTGAATGCTTAGCATTGTATATTGGAGAATTTTGATGCTTGTTATATTAATGATATTTAAATATTTAGACTATTTTTTAAAAATATAAAAATGTAAAAAAAATTACAAATATTTTAAAATAATATGTTGGTTATGATCACCTATAAGATACTACTGATCCCATAAATCTATTAAATAAAGAAATGTGACTAGAGTACTTAAAAAATATAAAACAGTGCTAGAACAATGTACATCAAGGTAACATATAATCTACAACTACAGAGTATGCTAGAGTACATCTAATGACGGCAGTGTCTGCGTGGTGGAAGTGCGTCACTTCCTGGTGTGTAATGTGCAGGCGGTCGCCGGGGACGGTCGCGCAAGTGATGCTGCTGATGCCGCACATCATCTTCACCTGCCGCTGGTCCGGTGTCATCGAGAGGTGTAACATCGGTATCTCGCGATGGTCCCGGCCGAAAGGGTATATGGGGTACACCGGATGTATCTGGCGAGAGTGAGGATACATGGAAGAGCTGCGTGCCGTGATTGAAATGGACAAACATGCCTTCAGAGTATGAAATGGTGCTATAGGGGTAAGTGTATGGACCGACGCGGCATGGACGATGGACTGATCGAATCCTGTAGTATGCTGAGATGCGGACGCCGCATAGAACTAGCATCTCTCTATACCGCTATCGATATGTCATGTCCTTATTAAGTTTTCTCGCATAATTCCTCGTAAGTATTGATCGAATGCTAGAAATCAGTGTCCATATCTCTCCCAAAATAAGCAGAATATATCCCGTGTCCAAGATATGTTCCTCTGTGGAAAAAAAAAAAATGTTGTATATTAAGCATATAAATTTATGAATAGCATAAATTTTTTTAACACCATACCATCTCTCTCCAGCACGAGCATAGTAGTGGTCTGGTAGAGCCCCGAGCATATATAACGAGGCCCGGATCGATACCACCATATACCGACTCACCGCCGTCAATCAGTGGAACTGCACCACGCAACAATGGCATCGTGTTCCGCCTCCCACTGTAATATGCAGGCGGTGGTAAACAAACCGCCAATATCCCTTTCCGTCCATCGACTAAAATGAAGGGTCTATAGGATCGGCATCAACTCAAGTGATAGAAGCTGAGAACGCGATCGGAGATACCACTGATGCGCTAACAAATGGAACCCGAGCCATATCTCACGACGACCAAACACATCCGCCACGTGCGGATCTGGCCATAAGGTTCCCATATCACCTCGAATCATATAATAATTTTTATGTCATGTATGAAATTAAAAAAATAATAATAACCAAAAGTGCAAATGGTCATACCTGGCTTTGAAGCAAACCGTCAAGCTCATCCCGGTACACTCTGACATGAGCAGGTTTCATCTCCCTACGGCAAGTCTCATTCTATCTGCAACCAACACTCAAACCCTCCAACTCAACTGTAGGGTACCTACAATGTGGGTCGACCAACGTGAAATGCTCCTGACCATACTGCGGTAGTGCACATCCCGCCATGTTCATCCGCTTTTGCCTCATTAGCCTCTATATAAGTGTGCCAACACTACGATCCAATGTCAACTTGTTAAATAATGTCGATCCTCTAATAATAGTACGGAGATGTACCTCGACGACGGCATGACAAGCATCCTATAAGAATAGTATTTCGACATGCATCCAACTCAACATCCGATATATCCAAATATGAATCCAAGAATGTCCAACGTAGCCAATATAACGGCATGCGGTCCCGGTGCGTTTGCCCCATAATGAAACGTAGATGTCGATGTGGCGAATGGGATCGTGGTATAGTACATCGCTCGGATGTCTCCGCCGCCGCAAATAATCCGCCATGTTCGCCATCATCACCCACTAATAAATTGCGAACCTATAACAGAGGTCCATCAATGAGGATCATGGCTACATCATGCGCGTCACATCTCATCAACCGCTAGATGAAATGTGTATGCGTGGTGACCATCGCTCCACCAAAGTGTGAGTGGTGATCTAGTCAGTACCGCAATCGAAACACGTAATCCAACCTCTCGTAGTCCATCCATGAACCGGGCAATTAACGCCATTCAGATCATAAGTAAATGTGAAGCGCCGAGAATCGTACATAAGACAAAAGTATAAGTACAACGTAAATTAAGATAAAATGTAAGAAGCATACTTTGCATATGTCACAAATAGTAACAACATACCAAATCGATGTGCACTCTATACCGCCATTAAGCCATTTCGGATACACCTGGCGGACCATAATCGGGGGCATCTCAGGCGACGTCTACGCCGATGCTAATGTCCTCCATCCTCCGCCGCCATATTACACGAAAATTTATCGGCCGTTAATGCATTCAATTTGATAAAATGCACGAATAATCAAAGCAAAGCAATACATCACGCTGAATATAACAATCAATATGGTTAACTAGGTGCACTCAATCAACCTTGTCCTGAGTAATTATAGGGTAATCTGTAGTGATATAAGTCGCTATAAATATTCATTTATAAAAAACATATAATTTATATAAATAAATAATCTTCTACCGATGCATGAGATGTGTCAGGTAATTACATACTATAATTAAAGAAGGCCCTCTGATCATATCTCCATTATTGTCATTTGAAAAGAAAAAAAAAAGCATTTCTATGCACATCGATAACCATAATAATGGATTAAGAAGAAAAATAAGTAAAATTAAATTTCAAATTGAGCTAATTTTTTATAAAATCAACAACTCATTATCTTCATAAATGTGCCATATAATCGAGGCACAATTTTGTTCAATTTTAACTCATTTATTCTTAAGCCAAATATAAGCTCAGAAGAATAATAACTTCCATCAATGTTCAACAAATGCATAATTCGTTTTCTAAACTTACATCAATGTTCAACATTATTAATTAACAATATTTCTTTTCCACTTAATTCCTCCAAACTAAATTCAGCCAAAAGGATCACATTCAAGAAGAAATTAACAAGAATAAGAAAGCTTATGGTGACAAGAAACCATAACATAAGTATAGAAGCATCACTACAATTCCCATTGTAACACGCAGTGGTTGCCGGAGAATATCCAGTCATTCATGCTAATAAAACATAAGGATTTTCCATAGCATCTATGCGATAATAATAGCTAAATTCTAAATCATCAACATCATCACCTTCACACCTTTGAAATCATAAAAGAGATTATCACAACATTATTACACTGTGTATGGCACTAATCATCATAACTATCAAATGATACTGATTCTTAATTTGTATTTCATGGAGGATATCGTACTGATTGCATTTTATCTATATATGAATAGCATTTCCCTTCACTGAAATTTCTTTTTCCTTTTCATTAGGAGATTCACCAACATGAATTAAAATTGGAAAGGAAACGGAGGCACTAGAATTTATACGGTAATAAATAACAAGAATTTGTGTCAACTAGGTAAAATATATCTCTTATGCAGTTATACCTCCAAAAATACTCAACCAAAAGGATCACATTCCAAAATGAAAGAAGAAAAAAAGAAGAAGAAATGAACATGAACAAGATGTTTTGTTGTGAAGATCCCACAATGTAATTAATATGCTACTAAAACTTCATTTGATCATTTGACTCCACAATGAATAAGTTCATGATTTACTAATGACAAATTTTATGATGTTTAACAATGAATTATATATTCATCATGATGAAGATAAGGAATAAAAACAAGAAACATGTATAACATAAATACTAAAGTAGAAAATGCACTTGATAACACACTAGCATTTCAAAAAACCTACTGCTACGGGATCAAATTAAGAAAAGATTTCCACATATTAATACAATAGATATTTGAAAGCAAAAAAGTACAATGCAAAGTTCTAAGTAGAGTGAGTGACGCGAGTACTTTGTATGGCTTCTGCGGCATCCCATGCTTTCATATATGAAACTCTATCAAACTTTGAATCCATTCACCAATGATTTCCTAGGTTTCAAGTCCAACCGACATCGACAATGTCCATGTAGTAACTAAATTGGGAGGTGCATTGTATGTCCTGCTCACCATTGAATGTGAATATGTGTGTGTGACAAACTTGAAATTACCCAAGCACCACCAAGCCTACAACGATTATTGCTAAAATGACGTGAACCTCAACTTAAATCACATGACATATTCCACGTTATTTGTGATTGACAACTATCAAATTTGAGGTGTCTCTTGTCATGGAAACACATTCCCTCAAGTAGACCTGGAATAAAATTATCTTCCAAGAAAATAATTTGATGGGAGACCATCAAAGTTTAGTTCTTCATCCCATTGTTGAGTTGATTGACAAGCTTGGACGTATTCATTGACTAAACATGTGTTCCTCAAAGGTCATATTAGAGTAATCTCTTAATATCACTGCAAAGATTTGGATAATTTTCTTCACCTATCTCACCCTCGTATCATCTGTAACTCGTACTGGGCATTGTTCAGATCCTCATCCCCGATTTGGAGGAGCCACCATCGAATGGTGCTCATCCATGTTTACAAGTTGAAGCAATATGAGTAGCAGAGGTCATATGTCTACATCTTCAGCCGCATATAAATGTAGTTTTAGGTTAATGTGAAAGTTTGAAGATAAACAAGTAGTCAAACAAATTACCATGATGTGGTATATGCGGTAAGTGGTGTTGAGAAGTTTCAATTGTGAATTCATCTACGATAATCATAATGCTTTATCGATAGTTTGTTTCATTTCAATTTCAAATATATAATGAAACGTATTCGCATTGACGAATCGTACTGATCATCTGTGGTGTAGCAATGAACCGGCACCAACAGAAACCTACATATGAGAGACCAAGTCAATCAACTTAGTGACCGCATGATTCGATCAACATCGTAAAATTAGCTGAGAAATATGGACGATTTTTCCGCCATAATGAGGGAAGAAATCATCAATGACGCTAAGTTCCACCATATGAAAGACCGCATATCGCTTTGAACTCATTTCAATCAAATATTTGTACCGGGAAATCTCATTTTAGTTAGCTAAATTAATGGTTATCTTGTAAAATACAAATGATTTATGATCCGCCTTGCAAATAATTTAGATGGCATGAGCAAATGATATTTGATTTTCTATGTAAAAAAATGATAGGTAAGTTAGAATTGATGAGAAGAGCATGACGTTTGTGATTTGTCATGATCAATCTTTCTAATAAACCAATTAGCATCATGTTTTAATTAATGATTGTTTGCTAGGGCATTTTCTATTTAAACATGCATTATTAGAAACCTTATTTTTATTTCTATTTAAATTCTATTTGCTTTGGTTAAATTTTGGTCACCTAATTTTGGTTACCTTTTAAAACATTTCAATGTTAAATATGTTTAAAACATTAAACCCATCCCAACCAAATCAGCAAAAAACATCCATAACCAAAATTTTTTTTTCCCTCAAACAGCTAAATTCAAAATAAGTTGTACTTTGGATAGAAAGAATATTCTACTCACAAGAAAGCCATCAACATATTCCTATACACCAACCGACAAAATTAAACATTTGCATTAATTTTAAAAATAAATGATACCATACAACACTTCAAAATCATTCGACATCCATCGCTCCATCCCATGCCCTAATGATTTTACATTTTCAATTGTTTTAAAGAGTCAATGCAAACCAATTGAATTACAAACAACTAAGATTCAACATAATTTACCAATTAAGTATTAAATAACACATGTTTCTTACATCAAGCAAAGCACACTTTAGAAATTCAATAGATTGGCATCCAACTTGTCACGCTTATTTAAACCCTCATAAGCATGAAAGGCCTTACAAAGGTAGAAATGCAAACATGCAGCTTATGAGCCTTAACAAAGATCTGCCATGATCAATTCACATTTCCATTTAAAATTCAAGGAAAAAAATATGGAGAACAAAAGATTCACTCAATTCTTAAAATTATGCTATGGAATAGTGAAACTTCCGTGCATTTGATTTGCCTTGCTGTTCTTTATACTCAACCATATTTACACTTACATGGGCTCTACTCTCTAGTTTAAATATACAGTCACATACAATCAGTAAAAACAAAACGAAAAGAAAAAGTAACATAAATAAAATGGAGAATAAAATTAAAATAAATAACAACAACATAAAAAAATAAAAATAACAATCAAAACAAAAATGACACCCATTACCCTAAACCCTAAACTATTCACTTTATTCAATTACCTTCACAAGTGATCATGTTACATTTAACTCCAAAGAAATTATTTCTAAGCAATAAGAGACAACATTAAGTTTTGGATTTAAAGTGAGACCGATTCTTGAAAATATTTAATAAATTTTCAATAACATTTACTAATTATGTCAACATATTCATCGAAAATCTATGCAAGATAACAAAAACAAAAAATCTATTATGGTTATTACGAGACAAGGAAAAGATCCTCTACAATCAAAGGTGATAACTAAAAGTTAATCAAAGAAATAAATTTAACGAGATACACAAAATAAGTTAGATCACAATATATACCTAAAAAATACTAAAATACATATCACAAATGATATCACTGCTTTATTTTGAAAAAAAATACCTTTTTTAAACTTCATGATCTAAATCAGGCGGATCGTACTTAATCAAGAACATTAACGCCGATTGGAGAGTAACCTAGGAGAAAAAGAGTCGAGAGATCATCGTAAAAAATTGATCACTACAAATATTATTACATTAATATTATTTCTAAATTTTTTTAAAAGGTGCTTATTCGGATAATTATTTTAATCATGCTTAGTTTAAAAATTTTGCCTTTTTTTATCTGTGTTCCAAACACCGGATCGTGAGGGTATAATTCACTGTATTCCCTGGCGGCGAACCTCTTCTTGATGAGCATGACCTCCAAGGCGAAGCAGCTATTGACGATCATTAACTTGAGGAACTACCTTAAGCATGGCGGTAACATCGTACAGTCCTGATCCTCGATGTGAAGGCTGTTGTAGAGAAAAATTCTACTTTTCTCACAGGAGGATGTCATCATTTTGAAAGCTTTAGAGATGCAAAATAAAGGCGCTGCTTGTGCTGCTCCATGGGACAGAGATGGCAGCCATGGTGGTAAGCAGAGGCGAGATTCTCATTTTCATGTTGACGTCAGTGAGGATTTTAAAGATATAGATAGATGCGATATACAGAGATGAGCTGATTGGATAAAAATTGATCTTGATCTTTTTAAAGGAGATTTTGGGAGGATATAGTAATGAAGATTTCAAATGGCGATTTTTGATTGCTTATATTTGCTTTTGATTATCTATTTTTATATCTTTATATTTTTAATACATGATTTATATCATATTAAATTTGAATCCATTATAATTTCAGAGCCAATTACATGACATATAACTCGATCAACCCATGTGAATAATAAATGCCTTCATGTTGAATTAAATACTTATCTAATATGTTGAAGAATAACTATCATATCTTTTGTTTAATGGAATGATATTATTAGATTTTATCATATTTCTACATTTAATAATATATTTAATTTTTAAATTGCTTGGAATATTAAGTTTTTTTTATTGGGGTGTGGGAGAATATTATAATAAATTGAGTTTTTTTAGCTCTTTCAAACAACTTCAACCTCGCCTGATACTATAAACTGAAATAAATAAATAAAACAGCTGCAATTTTCAACAAATATATTAACAAATATATATCATTTTCATAAACAAATAATATATCAATCCTCAACTAAATCTTAAACATCTTATAAAGCATGGTTATTATCTTTATAATGTCAAAAAATCAACAAATAGCATAAGTTAGAGATTGAACATATGTTGAAGCTTTTTTTTTTTATTCTTTTGATTTGGGCTTCCAATAAAAGGACAAACAGATGGATCAACAAGACAATGCTAAATTTTCATTCCATAATGATATAATGTGTGAGGATCTTCACTGTTTAGTCTCTCATAATATTTGTATTGCATGCATTTCCAGCATTTGAGTCATCACGTGATTATGGCTGAGAGAAGGTCCAAGGACAAAGGCAAAGAAAAGATCGTCGAGGAACTGGTGGCTAAAAAGCCTGATCCTGAAGTAACTCGATTTTCCAAGACAATGCTCAATTTTCATTCCATAATGATACAATGTGTGAGGAACTTCACTTTTTAATTTCTCATATTATTTGTGTTGTTTCTAGCATTTGTGCCAGACTTCGGCGGTGGGATGGGCCAAGGACAAAGGCAAACTAATGATTGAGAAACTGGTGGCAATAACACCTGATTCTGACTATGAAGGTTTCATTGAAGTAACCCCGAGTTCGACTAGGCCTCCTCCCAATGCTAAATTTTCACATAATGATATAATGTGTGAGGATCTTCATTTTTTTCGGTCGGCCTAATAATATTTGTACTGCATGTATTTCCAGTATTCGAGTTATCACGTGATTATGGCTAAGCGAAGAGCCAAGGACAAAGGCAAAGAAAAGATCGTCGAGGAACTGAGGGCTACAAAGCGATCCGAAGTAACTGATTTTCCATGAAAATACTCAAATTTCATTCCATAATGATACAATATATGAGGAACTTAACTTTTTAGTTTCTCATATTATTTCTAATTTTCAGCATTTGAGCTGGATTTTGGCAGAGAGATGGGCCAAGGACAAAGGCAAACTAAAGATCGAGGAATGGTGACTGGCCCGACTCAACATGAAGGTTTTATTGAAGCAACCCGGTTTCATCTTGGCCTTTTGTTCCTCCAAACATGGAATCGAATCTAGAATTGAACTCCAAAGCTAAATTACTTATGGATTTGGAAGCAGCAGATATTTTGCAGAGGGTTCAGAAATATTTGAGATCATTAAACGATCCAAGGCTCAAAATACCTGCCTTAGTCTGCCGCGATTTGCAAGATGTCGATACGTTGATGTCACAACTGTCATACGTTCCTTGGTAGGGCTCAAAGAATGTAATGGCGCCACCGATTGGGAGATTTGCATGATAGCAAATATTTGTCCGAAGACTGTTGAGGAGGCTTATGCACTAATACCATCCTTGATGGCTAAAAAAGATCAGTTTGATGAAGCTCTTGATATTCTTCTATTGACTCTTGCATTAATGAAAGAAAAGGATTTTGAGTTTATGCACTAAGGATTGCTCTTCCCAAGTTGCAATTTGCTGCGTGGTTCAAATACTCTGCTTGTACTAGACGTTGGTGGAAGATAAGATTCATGGGCATATATTGTTGGTTATCTGTATTAACTTTTTTAAATCTATTCAATATATACTTGCCGGCTAGCTCATATTATATTATCGACTAAAATAAATTTTCTTGAATTTAAAACCAATCAATATATTTCTGTTGATAGAATGGAGAGTCATCAATCTTCAAACTACATCTGACGTTGGGGTTTTAGGGTTTTGCCAAGTTACTAACACCGATGAATATTTAACTATCACTACTGAACAATATCTGAGTATTTTGAAAAATTATATTGAAAACTATGAAAAATAGGCTCCCATAATAAACTTGTAGAAATTGAAAATTACAATCTAGAATTCATATTTGATTTAAGTTTTAAAACATTTTAATTACTCTTATTTAATAGATTTAATTTTAGATCTTACATGTCTTCTATGAACATACATAACACAAAAGATAAATAAATATAATTAGAGGCTTAATAAATCCATTAAATAAGCAACTAAAATGGACAAGCCAAATTGTAAAATTTAGAATTTATTTTACATTAAAATCAGAAAAATAATATTTATTGAAAAATATTCATGTACTCGCTAATATTTCTTTTTCGTAAATCAGACTTTAATTCTTACGAGTTGTTTTAGTATATCTTGAAAGGCTCTAAATTAAGCATCTTTGTATAGAGATATTCCTATGCTGAAAGAGGAAGATAACAATTTATTGAGGTAATGAAAGGAAATGCTATTTTTCTGTAATAACAAATTATTGTCATTTCATAAAATAATTACAGCAAGTAATAATATGCCTTACACGAAAATGTTAATTCCTTTCAATACCTCCATAAATTGTTATCTTTCTCTTTCTTTATAGGAATCACATTCTACACATATGTGTATAATAATATAGAATTATTTGTATTAATAAAGATTATATTTTATATAAATGATAATTAATTGGTACAATAAGATTTTAAAATATATAGATACTCATTAATATATTCTCATTGTAGTCAGAGCTTAATTAATAAAATTCTAATAATTATACTTCTATCTTTTCAATCGAAGGTATTTATACTATATTCTATTAATATAACTCTTTCAATACAATCAATATAATGACCAACTCTACATGCTAAATGTATCCTTACCTCTATATAGAAAGCTAATGGGTGAATCAAAGGGCAAAGTCTACATGGCTGAAAAATGGAAATGAACTAAAAATAAAATTCCAATTACATAAATGAACTTTATACCCCCCATGGGTCTGATCTATTTATAAGATGATATTGTTGTGATCATTATAAATTAGGGCTAATTTTTAAAATAAGTATGGTTTAAAACATGATTAGTAATTTAAGTATGTTATAAATAAAATTTAGATATAGGTACAGTTGCCCGTTTAATGGGCGACTTGCTTGCCACGTCGAATTTGACATGGCACTACCGCTTAAGTGCATCTAGTCCGCTTGACTGATTTATAATTACATGGAAGTGTAAGGGTGACTTAAATATAACTATTTTTTTCAGTATTTTGCCAACTTAGTTGGATTTAAGTTTCACTATTATCTGTTATTTGATGAAAATTTTATAAATATGTATGTTTTTAATGATTTACACATATTTTTATGATATATTTTACAAGTATTTGATTAATTAGTAGAAAAAATATAATTTAAATGACTTTTTATTTAATTCCAAATTTATTTATATATAAACTGGAGTCAATTATAAATAATAATGTTTTTAATGATTTACACATAAAATCAAAAGTTTGTCCACATGAATAAGGATAAATATTAATATTTAGTCTAATATCTTAAATGATGGCTATAATATCTTGATCATTAATATATAAAGAGATCATATATGCACATAGATATGTAGAAATCAAGTTACTAAATTGCATGGATAATCATAAGATTGAGAGTATAGATGGTGGAATTATAACGATTTATATATATAATATATATATATATATATATATCATATTAAAAAAAAATATATATATATATATATATATATGCAGGTTAAAGAAATTCTTGAGAATAGTTCATGTAGTTTTACACTTTTCACAATGTCATTATTTTTCAATAAAAATAATCTTCATCTTAAACAAATTTGGAATTAAGTAAAAAAATATTTAAACTATATTTATCTACTAATTAATCAAATACTTGTAAAATATAACATAAAAATATACCCAGATCATTAAAAATATGCTTATTTAAAAAATTTTCATCAAAATAAAATAATTAACAAATTCAGATATTTATGTAATTTGAGATAAAACATTAAGAATTTAATAAAATATTGATCGGGAGAATGAGAGGCTTTATATAAGTATCAGAGGGTTGGAGTAGCTCTAATGGTAGATAATATTGGAACCTAAATCCAACCAAGTTGCCAAAATATTTTAAAAATAATAATTACATGTAAGTCGCTCATTTAATGGGCGACTTCCATGTAACACTATAAGTCGCCGTTTTGGACTGGTAGACTTAAAGCTGACTAGCCAGCATTCAACGCGTTAAAGTCGCCATTAAACGACATTATACATATATCTAAATTTTTATTTTAAGATACTTAAATTACTAATTATGTTTTAAATCATACTTATTTTAAAAAAATTACCTATAAATTATTATAAAACTCTTCATAATAACCCCCTTTGTTCTTTGGAGCCTAAGAAGATCTTTCATGTGCTAAAGTTATTCTTCAGTCTCTTATAATTAAAAGATCTTATCAAACTAATCACTAATCATAAAATTATTGAAACTCTTCATAATATCTGCATTGACAAAACCTCTAATTGAGTGGTTTCATGTCTCAAATCTTCATTCACTCATTGGACGTCATTGGATGATAGTTTTAATGGTTGCTCATCTTTTGACATACTAAACACATTCTTATTACTCTTATCCCCATGCAAAAGTATTGCAATTCTAATATTGTTAATAGACTAAAGTTGTTCTTCCTCATATTATTCACCTAGCTCAATCAACTTTCATAAAACAATAGAAAAATTACAAATAATATTTTTTGCTCATGAAATCACGAATCAATTCAAACTAAAAAAAATGCTAAGAGATATTTTGCGCTAAAATAGATCTAAAAAAAGGTCTCTGCTAGTGTAAATAGAAACACTACTCTATGTAGATTATAACAAAAAGGCTAACTCATGATGTCAGCATTTATGTTGAAAATGGCTTGAAAAATCATATCTTCAAAACTATATTAGCCAAATACGGTTTAGTTATATATATCTTCTATTTAGAAACATATTTGAGATGCCA
>JAKCPB010000126.1:0-161502 GCA_021442155.1 Cymbidium sinense
ACTATTAATCATGAATTATTGCATTAGGGCCTCTTTATTTCCTAGATCATTGTAAGTTTATTTTCCATGCATATCATGTTGGCTCATAATTATTTAGTTAATTACTTTAAGGTGACATAAGAAAGGGTAATTAATTCATCTAATTAAGGGTTCAATTAACCCATAAAATCAACTTAATTACATTTCCTTAAATTAAATTAAATCACTAATGTGGGAATGGGTTTAAAAATAACAAGTGATGATTTCTCTTCTCCTCTTTAAATAAAATCAAATCAAAACTTAATTAATAAAGAAGCTTTGGTTTGCTTTAAATAATCTTATTTGATTTGATTGTCCTTAAGAACTAGTTTGGTTGAATGAATCACATGCTTATATTTGATTGTCCTCTTTCCAATCATGTTAAATTTGGTATGTCATTTCAATTCAAGCATCCACCTTTTGAAAATCAAGTAAAATAAAATGGTTTGTTTTTATGTAAGCTTGCATGTGTTGATTTAATTTAATATGAGTGGCTATTATCACTATTAAATCCAAATGTATTTTTCAAAAACTTATAAATGAATAATAATATGTGTTATGATGCTAGCTATAAATACATAAGAAATGCATGTGCTTATAGCTTAAGTGTATGAATGTTGAGTTCTCTTTCCTCTATTCATATGTTGATTTATATAAGATTGAATGCTAATGGGAATATAGTCTGGACATCCCGGGAACACGAGGCTTTAGCTAGCCCCAAGGAGGTCATTTCATTACCTCACTTCCTTGGTTTGTTACTTGGTTGATGAAATCAAAATGAAGAAATGTTGAATTTGAATTTGTTCTCTATTAAAAATATAAAAATAAAAATAAAAAATAATAAAAAACCCTAAACCCTAAACTAAAACCTAAATGCTAAACCTAAAACCTAAACCCTAAACCATAAAACCTAAACCCTAAACCCTAAACCCTTAAACCTAAACCTAAACTATATAAAACCTTAAATAAATAAATAAATAAAACATAAACTTAAATAAAATAAAATAAAAACCTAAAACTAAACCTAAAATAAACCTAAAAAAATAAAATCAAATAAAAAAATAAAAACTAAACTAAAATAAAATAAATATAAACCTAAACTAAACTAAAAAAAATAAAATACACGTAAAAATAAAAAACATAAATAAAATAAAAACTAAACATAAACTGAAAATAAAATAAAACCTAAACTAAATAAAAACATAAACCTAAAAAATAAATAAAAAATAAAACATATACCCTAAACTAAAAAAAAACCTAAACCTAATACAAATAAAATTAGATGAACATAAACTAAACTAAAATAAATTAAAATAAATAAAATAAAACCTAAACCTAAATTAAACTAAATTGAGCCTAAAACTAAATAAAATAAAATAAACTATAAACCTAAACCTAAAAAAACTAAAATAAAACCTAAAACTTAAACCTAAAAAAAAATAAAATAAAAACCTAAACCTAAAATCAAAAGAAAAGAAAACCTAAACCTAAAATAAAATAAAATAAAACTAAACAAAAAATAAACATTAACTAAAGATAAACTAAGATATATAACCTAAAATAATAAATAAAATTATAATAAAGATAAGATAAATAAAAAAATAATAACTACTAAATTATACATAAACTACCGGTTTTTTTTTTTTTAAAAAACCTAAACCCTAAACTAAACCCTATCACTGGGCCCTGGGCCTAAACAAGGTAAGAACAAGGCTGAAACTGGGCCTAGTGCCCTGAGCTGTTGACCCTGAGCCAAAGCCAGGCTAAACCACTGGGCCAGGCCCTGGGCCTGACCCTAGGCCTGAGCCTAGACCCTGGGCCATACCTAAAAAGGCCACCTGGGCTAAATAAACTATATGAGCTAAACCTAAATGATAAAACCTAAACTAAACCTAAATCTAAACCTAAAATAAAGATAAGATAAACAAAGAGCTAAATTAAATAAATAAAAACTAAACTAAACTAAAAATAATATAAACCTAAGAATAAAATGCCTAAATAAAATAAAACTAAAGGAAAATAAAATAAAAGACCTAAAAATAAACTAAAACCTAAATTATTCTAAAATAAAACCTAAAATAAATAATAATAAAACCTAAACCTAAACTAAAAAACTAAACTTAAAATAAAATAAAATAAACAAAAGAATAAACATAAACTAAATAATAAACTAAATAAATAAACCCAAACCTAAACTAAACAAAATAAAATAAACTAAAATAAACTAAACTAAACTAAAATAAAGCATAAAATAAACTTAAAATAAAAAACCTAAAACCTAAACCTAAAATAAAATAAAAAAAACTAAACTAAAGGGTAAATAATAAAACTTACACATAAAAAAATAAAAGAATCAACTAAAAAACTAAACCTAAACTAAAATAAACTAAAATTAAACCTAAACTAAAATAAATAAACTAAACTAAATAAAAATAAAAAATAATCCTAAATATAAGAAAAACATATAATAAACTAAAATAAATAAAAAATAAACAAAATAAACCTAAACTTAGTGGTTGACTTATATTTTTTTTTAAAAAAAAACCATAAATCTTAAATCCTAAACCTTAAAGCCTAAACTTACAACCCTAAACCCTAAACCATAACCTAAACCCTAACCCAAAATCCTAAACCTTAAAGCATAAACCCTAAACCCAACTAAACCCAAATAATAAAGACCACCCCACCCAAAACCTTAAACCCTAAACCCCAAACCCCAAACCCTAAACTTAAACCTAAAGTAACTAAATAAATAAAATAATAAACCTAAACCATAAAACATAATAAACTTAAACTAAACCTAAGAATGGGAGAACCTTGATGGGGAACATCATAACCAGAGCTCGGACTAGATCTGTGAAGGAGGAGGCGGCAGTTATCGCAGTGGTGGTGGGGGATCTAGAGGTATTGGTGGATATGGAGGTGGTGGTCGGAGTAGTGGTTGTTATGGAGGCGGGAGGAGCGACGAAGGTTATAATGGTTTTTGTGGTAGAGGGAGAGATAGGAGATATGATGGTGGATTCCTCGCTGCTCGAGAGACCGGGGTGGTTCTGATGGGAACTCAAAAAATTGAAGAACAATCGATCCAATCTGCTGCTTATAGAACTATGCCTTTACAGTTGAGACGATTCAAGTTATCTAGGGTGTTTAATTTCCTCTATTCGTGCCCACTTTTTATCTCTATCATCACTTTCATCTTAAAAAACTTAGAGTGTTACTTGGTTGATGAAATCGAAATGAAAAAAATGTTGAATCTGAATTTGTTCTCTGTTAAAAAAAAATCAAAAACCCTAAACACTAAACTAAAACTTAAACCCTAAACCTAAAACCTAAACATAAAACCCTTAAACCTAAACCCTAAAAACCCTAAACCCTAAACCCTAAAACCCTAAGCCCTAAACCCTAAAACCCTAAACTCCCTAAAACCCTACCACCCAAACCACCTTACCCAAAACCTTAACCTAAACCCTAAACTAAATGGCTAAAACCTAAACCTAAACTAAATAAAACATAAAATAAATAAATAAAAACCTAAAGATAAAATAAAAATAAAATAAAGACATACTAAAACCTAAACCTAAACCTACCCAAAAAAATAAAAATAAAACTAAATTAAATAAATAAAAACCTAAACTAAACTAAAATAAAACCTAAAAGAATAAATAAATAAACTAAATGTAAAATAAAAATAAAATAAAAGTAAAGTAAAATAAAGAATAAATAAAACCTAAACCTAAATAATAAACCTAAATATAAAACATTAAAAGATCTAAATCTTAACCCAAAACCTAAACCATAATTAAAATAAAATAAACATAAAACTAAGATAAACTAAAGTAAAATAAATGAAACCTAACCTAAACTAAACTAAAATTGAGACCTAAACCTAAACTAAATAAATAAAATAAAATAAACTTAAAATAAACTATAAATAAAAATAAAACCTAAAATAAAACCTAAAACAAAACCTAAAATAATAAAATAAAAACTAAACAAAATAAAAAAAATAAAACCTAAACCTAAAAATAAACCAAAATAAAATCCTAAACTAAAATAAATATAAAATAAAATAAATTAAACTAAATAAAATAAAAAAATAAATAAAAATATAAAATAAACTAAATAAACCTGCCGGTTTCTTTAATTTAAAAAACCCTAAACCACAAACTAAAACCCTAAACCTAAACCCTAAACCTAAACCTAAACCCTAAACCTAAACTCTTAACCCCTTAAACCTAAACCCTAACCCCCTAACCCCAAACCTAATAAACCTAAATAAACCTAACTAAACCTAAACCTAAGAATAGGTGAGGGCGAGAAACATCAGGTCAACCATGCTCAGTCTAGATCCACGATGGAGGAGAGAAGGTGGAGAGGCATCATATTAGTGGTGGTGGGGTATCTAGGAGGTGCTAGTGGATATGAGGTGGTGGTGAGCAGTGGAGGTTATGGTGGTAGGAGAGAAGAGAGGTTCTGACCATGGCGGTGGCGGAGGAAGAGATCGGGGCTATGATTGTGGATCCTAGTACTCGAGAAGCCGGTGTGGTTCTGATGGGAACTGGAAAAATAGAAGAATGATCCTATCTGGCTTATGTCTATACTCTGAGAGGTTCTAGTTATCTAGGGTTTTATTTGCTCTATCTGCCTTAGAAAACTTGGTGTGTTACTTGGTTGATGAAATCCAAGAAGAAATGTTGAAACTAAATTTGTTCTCTTAAAAATAATAATAATAAAACCACACACCTAAACCTAAAATCTAAACCATAAACCATAAACCATAAACCCCAAACCTAAAAAAAACCTAAACACACCAAACCTACCCTAAACCATACCTAAACCCTACCCAAACCTGACCCCCTGACCCTAAACCCTCCACTCCTCCTAAACCCTAAACCACCACCCCACCTAGGCCCACCCACAAAACAAAAAACACTGAGCTGACCCTAAAGCCCAAAACCTAACTGAGCCTCTGGGCCATGAAAACCCTGGGCCACTGAGGCCTGGGCCACTGGGCCACTGGGCCACTGAGCCTGAGTCCCAGGCCTGGGCCACTACCTAAACCTGGAGCCACCTAGCCCTACTAAACCCTGGGCCTGGCTGTAAACCTGGGCCTGGGCCTAAAAGATAAGATAGATAAAATATAAAGAATATAATATGTAAAAGGCTAAGAAAATGAAAATAAAACCTAAGATAAAACCTAAATAGATAAAAATAAACATAAAATAAAAATAAAATAAACTTAAAATAAACTAAAATAAAATAGATAAAACTAAATAAATACCTAAGCCTAAAATAAACCTAAAAATAAAACCTAAAAATAAATAAAAATAAAACCTAAAACCTAAAACTAAAAAAAACAAATAAAATAAAAATAAAATAAATAAATTTTTAAACCTAAACTAAAATAAACTAAATTAAAATAAATAAAACTTATGCTAAACCTAAAATAAACTAAACCTAAACCTAAACTAAGTAAAGAAATAAATTAAAATAAACCTAAACTAAACTAAAAATAAAACTTAAAAATAAACCTAAAATAAGAAAATAAATATAAAATAAATAAGAAAACCTAAAACCTAAATAAAATAAAAGAAACATAAACTAAATTTAAACCTAAAGCTAAACCCAAAGAAAAAAACTAAACTAAAATAAAATAAATAAAACCTAAACTAAACTAAAAATAAAAAATACCTAAATAATATTAAAACTAAACCTAAACAAAAAAATATAAACCTAAATAAATATAATAATAAATAATAAATAAATAAAGAAAAAACCAACCTACCCTAAAACCCTACCCTAAAACCAAAACCCAAATAACTACAAACCCTAAACCTTAAACCTAAACTGACCTAAAAACTAAACCTAACTAAACTAAATAAAACTTAAGAATAAAATAGATAAATAAACTAAAATAAATAAAATTAAATACCTAAACCAAAAAAATAAAATAAAATAAAATAAAAGATAAACTAGAACCTAAACTAAAACATAGAGAAAATAAAATAAAATAAAACTAAACTAAAATAAAATAAATAAAAAAACCTAAACTAAACTAAAATAAAAAATAAATAAAATAAAAATAAAAAATAAAATAAAAATAAATAAAAAAAAATAAAACCTAAAATAAATAAAAAATAAAACCTAAACCCTAAAAACTAAACTAAATAAAATTAAAATAAACCTAAACCTAAAAAAATAAATAAAATGAGCCCTAAAATAAACTTAACCTAAACCAAAACTAAAAAATAAAATGAGATAAACTAAAAGAAATCAAAAAAAACTTAAAAAATAAATCTAAAATAAACCTAAAATAAAACCTAAAACTAAACCTAAAAATAAAACAAAAACCTAAATAAACTAAAATAAAATAAAACTTAAACTTAAAAATAAAATAAAATAAAACTAAACTAAAAATAAACTTAAATCTAAACCTAAACCTAAAATAAACAAAATAAAAAAAATCTAAACTAAAATAAATAAACATAAAATATACTAAAACTAAATAAAATAAAATTAAATAATAAATAAAATAATTAAATAAACAAAATAATCCTAAACCTACTGGTTTACTTTGTTTAAAAAAAAAAATCCTAAACCCTAAACCACAAGCACTATACCCTAATAAAAACCAAAAAACCTAAATACAAAAAACCACAAATCCTAACCACAAACCCCCCAAAACAAACCCTACCCTAAACCCTAAATTATAAACCCTAAAGCTTAAACACTATCCTTAAACCCTAAACCTAAACCCTAACAAACGCTAAACCTAAATAAAGTAACTAAATAAATTAAAAAGTAAACTTAAATCCTAAAACTTAATAAACTAAACCTAAACTAAACCCTAAAACCTAATAAACTAAACCTAAACCTAAACCCTAAAATTAGCGAGAACCTTGATGGCGGAACATCATGTCAACCAAGCTCAATGTAATGTGAGGCTGAGAAGCGGATGGGGCGTTATCGTAGTAGTGGTGGGGGATATGGAGGTGGTGGTCGGAGCAATGGTGGTTATGGAGGCGGGAGGAGCGATGAAGGTTACAGTCGTGGTGGTGATGGAGTGAGAGATTGGGGATATGATGGTGGATCCCGCTACTCGAGAGGTTGGGGTGGTTGTGATGGGAATTGGAGAAACTGAAGAATGGCCGATTCAATCTATTGCTTATGGAATTGTGTCTTTATAGTAGATGAGTCAAGTTATTTATGGTTTTTGATTTTCTCTATGAGTGCTCATTTTTTATTTATGTCTTCACTTGTGTCTTAAAAAACTTGGTGTGTTACTTGGTTGATGAAATCAAAAAGAAGAAATGTTGAATATGAATTTGTTCTTTGTTAAAAAAAACAAAAACCCAAAACCCTAAACTAAATCTTGAACCCTAAACCTAAAACATAAATGCTAAACCTTAAAACCCTAAACCCTAAACCCTAAACCCTAAAACCTAAACCCTAAACACTAAACCCACAAAACCTACACAAACCATAAACCCTAAAACCTAAACCTAAACTAAATAAAACCTAAAAATAAAATAAATAAAAAACCTTAACCTAAATAAAATAAAATAAAATAAAAACCTACTCCTAAACCTAAAAATAAAATAAAATTAAAACTAACTAAAATAAAATAAATAAATAAACCTACTAAACTAAAAAGATTAAACCTAAGAATAAAAACTTAAATAAAATAAAACTAAATGTAAAAATAAAATAAACCTTTATATAAAATAAAATAAAATCTAAACCTAAAAATAATAGCTAAACCCTAAACTAAAAAAAAGCTACAGAAAATAAAATAAAATAAATATAAAATAAACCTAAACTAAAATAAACTAAATAAAATAAATAAAACCTAAACCTAAACTAAACTAAATGAAATAAACTAAAAATAAATCTAAACCTAAACTAAAAAAAGAAACCCAAAAAATAAACCTTAAATAAAACCTAAAATATAAACCTAAAAAAATAAAATAAAAACTTAAACCTCAAAATATAATAAAAAATAAATAAATTTAAATAAAATAAAAGAAATAAAAAAAATAAACTAAACTAAGAAAATAAAATAAACTTAAAAATAAAACCTAAATGTAAACTAAACATAAAATCAACCAAGTAAATAAAATAAAAATTAAATAAAAACCTAAACCCGAATAATAAACCATCAAATATAACATAAAAATAAATAAAAAATAAAGCCTAAACCCTAAATTAAAAAAAAATAAACCTAAAATAGAAATAAAATAAACCTAAACCTAAACAAAAATAAACTAAACTAAACCTAAAATAAACTAAACCTAAACTAAACTAAAACAAAATAAAATAAACAACTAAAATAAACCAAAATCTAAACTAAAAGAACCTAAAATAAACCTAAAATAAAAAACTTAAAATCTAAACCTAAAAAAAAGTAAAATAAAACCTGAACCTAAACCTAAAAATAAAAATAAATCTTAAACTTAAAAAATAAAATAAAATAAAACTAAATTAAAGAAATAAACATAAACCTAAACTTAAACCTACAAAATAAACTAAAATAAAAACTACTATAAATAAACTAAACTAAACTAAATAAAAATAAACTAAATAAAATATAAATAAAATATTATTAAATACCAAGATGTACTTGATTAATAAAAACTGAAACTGAGCCCTAGGCCCTACACACTAATCACAGGCCCTGGGCACTCCTGAGCCCCCACTAAAACCTGAGCCCTAAACCCTGGGCCCCAGGCCTGGCCACAACTAAAAGCCCTGACCTGGGCTGAGCCACTGGCGCTGGGCTAACTCAACCTAAACTGGCTGAGCCTGACCTGATCAGCAGGCCCTGGCCTGACCCAGGCCCTGGCCCACTGTGCCTGATCCTGGGCCCAGGCCTCAGACTCTGACCAGACTGACCTGATCCACTGATCACTTACCCTGCACTGAGCCAAGGCCCTGGGCCCATCTGGCTGGCCTGGGCCTGGGCACCCAGAACTGAGCCAAAACACTAAACCATAACATATAAATAAAACCCAAAACCTACTACTAAACAGCTAAACCTAAAAAATAAACTAAGATAAAAAACCTAAACTAAAATAAATGATAAAATAAATAAACAAAATAAGGAAAAATAAAAAAATAAACATAAATAAAATAAAAAAAATAGGTTAAATTAAATAAAAATAAACTAAAAAACCTTAAACCAAATCCAAACCCTAAACCACTAATACAAGCCACAAACTTACAACCCTAAACCCTAAACCCTAATGCTAAACCCTAAAAAACCATAAACCCTAAACCATAAAAGCATAAACCCTAAACACTAAACCCCAAACCCTAACATTAAACCCCAACGCTAAACCTAAAGCTAAACTAACTAAATAAATTAAAAAAAATAAACTTAAACCCTAAAACCTAATAAATCTAAACCTAAACCAAAACCACAGAATAGAACCTTGTGGTAGGAACATCACGTCAAGGTTGATCTATCGGCGGGTTATCATAGTGCTGGTGGGTGCGAAGGTGTTGGTGGAC
Source organism: Cymbidium sinense (assembly GCA_021442155.1). Classification (NCBI taxonomy): domain Eukaryota; kingdom Viridiplantae; phylum Streptophyta; class Magnoliopsida; order Asparagales; family Orchidaceae; genus Cymbidium; species Cymbidium sinense. Next base: position 9,529 of record JAKCPB010000126.1, read on the forward strand.
ATGGAAGTGCTGGTCGGAGTAGTGGTGGTTATGGAAGAAGCGAGGCGTTACTGAGTGGTAGTGGTGGAGGGAGAGAGGATATGATGGTGGATCCATACTAGAGATTGAGGTGTTCATGGGAAGCTGGAGAAATTGAAGAATGTCCGATCTAATCTGCCGCTTATGGAACTATGTCTTTATAGTAGAGACAGTTTTAGTTATCTAGGGTTTTTGATTTGCTTTAAGCATGCCCATTTTCTATCTATGTCATTATTAGTGTCTTAGAAAACATGGTGTGTTACTTGGTTGATCAAATCAAAAATAAGAAATGTTGAATCTAAATTTGATCTTTGTTAAAAAAAAAAACCCTAAACCCTAAACTAAAATTTGAACTATAAACTTAAAATCGAAACCCTAAACCATAAAAACCATAAACCATAAACCCTAAACTTAATCCCTAAACTCTAAAACACTAAACCCTAAACCCTAAATGCTAAAACCAAAACCCTAATATATAAACCGTAAACCCTAAACCCTAAAATGCTAAAAACCTAACCCAAAACATAAACCTAAAATGAAGAAAAATAATAATTAAATTAAAATAAAATAAATAAAAACCTAAACTAAACTAAAAAAAATAAAAAACCTAAATAAAATAAGAATTAAACCTAAAATAAAAATAAAATAAACCTAAACTGAAATAAAATAAAAATAAATAAAAACTAATTAAAAATGGAAATAAAAATAAAACTAATTATAATAAAAAATAAAATAAACTAAAATAAATAAAAAATAAACTAAATAAACCTAAACCTACTAGTTTACTTAATTTTAAAAAAAATAAAATAAATAAAAAAGACCTAACCCTAAACCTTAAAACTAGCCCTAAACCTACAACACTAAATCATAAACCCTAAACCGTAAAACCCTAAACCCTAAACCCTAAACCATAAACCCTAAACCTTAAACCTTAAAACATTAAACCCTAAACACTAAAACTTACCCAAACACAACACTAAAACCCAAAACTTAAAAAACAAAACCTAAACTAAATAAAACTTAGAAACAAAATAAATATAAAATCTAAAACTAAATAAAATAAAATAATAAAATAAAATAAAAACCTAAACTAAAACCTAAACCTAAACTTAAAAAAATAATATAAAAAAATAAAAACTATACTAAAATAAAATCATTATAAACCTAAGCTATGCTAAAAAACAAAATAAACCTAATATTAGGAAACCTAAATAAAATTAAAATTAAACCTAAAATAAAAATAAAATAAAACTAAAATAAAATAAGAAAATTAAATAAAACCTAAACCTAAAATAAAAGAAAATAAACTTAAACCTAAAAATAAAATAAAATAAATAAAACCTAAAACCTAAAATAAATAAAACCTACCAACTAAATAAAATAAAATAAACTGAAAATAAACCTAAACCTAAACTAAAAATAACACCAAAAAATAAACCTATAATAAAAACCTAAAACCTAAACATAAAAAAATGAAATAAAATCTAAACATAAACCTAAAAATAAAAAATAAAACCTAAAAAAAATGAAAATAAAACTAAACTAAAAAATAACACCGAAAAATAAACCTAAAATAAAAACCAAAAACCTAAACATAAAAAAATGAAATAAAATCTAAACATAAATAAAATAAAAATAAAACCTAAACTAAAAAAATAAAATGAAAATAAAATTAAACTAAAAATTAATCATAAACTAAACCTAAACCTAAAATAAACTAAAATAAAAAACTAAACTAAATAAAATAAAAATAACCTAAATAAAATTAAAATTCAAATAAACTAAATAAACTAGCTACCAGTTTTTTTAATTTAAAAAAGCAAACCCTAAACTCTAAAACTACTAAACCCTACCCTGACCTGCTAAAATACTCCAAACTAAACTAACGATCCCTAATCCTAAATAAAATAATAATAATGATTCTAACTCTGAGCTCAACCCTATTAAATCCTAAACTACAAAACACATTAGGCCCAACCACAACCCAACCCACAACCTAAACTCTGAGCCACACCCTAAAACCACTGACCTACACCTAAACCCCAGACCCTGACACTACCCAACCGAGCACAGAGCTGACCTAAACTAAATAAAATAAAAAAAAACAAACCTAAATAAAATAAAATAAAATAAAACTTGGCTATAACCTAAACCTAAACCTAAAACTAAAATAAAATATAATAAAATCAAAACTAAACTAAATTAAAATAAATAAAACCTAAACTAATCTAAAAAAATAAACCTAAAAATAAAAACTTAAATAAAATCAAAATTAAACGTTCCTAAAAATAATAAATAAAAAATAAACTAAGTAAACATATACCTCCCAATTTCCTTTATTTTTTTTAAACCCTAAACCCTTAACCCTAAATCATAAACCCTGAATCCTAAACCCTAAACCATAAACCTAACCTAAAGTAACTAAATAAATTAAAAAAATAATCAAGCCTTAAAACTAATAAAGCTAAACTAAACCTAAACCCTAGAATGGCGAGAACTTGGTGGCAAGAACATCCGTCAACAGGCTCGGTCAGATCCGGTAGAGGTGAAGGTGGAGGCGGGATTATTGATGGTGGTGGGGATCTGGATGTCTTTGGTGGATATGGAGGTGGTGGTCAGAGTAGTGGTGGTTAAGGTGGTAGGAGAAGAGAGATTGGGGATATGATGGTGGATCCCACTATTTGAGAGGCCGGGGTGGTTCTGATGGGAACTGGACAAATTGAAGAACGACCAATCAGTTCTGCTGCATTTCAAACTATGTCTTTACAGTAGAGAAGGTTCTAGTTATCTAGGGTTTTTGATTTGCCCTATGCGTGCTCACTCTTGATCTATGTCGTTGCTTATATCTTAAAAAACTTAGTGTGTTACTTGGTTGATGAAATCACAAAGAAGAAATGTTGAATATAAATTTGTTCTCTATTAAAATAATAATAATAACCTAAAACCTAAACCTAAACCCCACAAACCCTAAAACCCTACCTAAACAAAACCTAAATCATAAACTTAAACCCTATCCAAACCAACCTAAACCTAAACCTAAACCATAAACCTCCCTAAATCTTAAACCCTAAACTACAAACCCTCAAACCCTAACCTAAAAACCACACAAAATCCTAAACCCTAAACTCTAACCAAAACCCAACCCAGAAAACCTGAGCCAAACCAAACCTACCAAACTACTAACAAAATCTAGAACCTAAACCCTAAACCTTAAACCTAAAACCCTAAAGCATACTAAACCTGAGCTCTAAACCCTAACCCTAAACACTAAACCCTGGCTCTAAACCCTAAACTCACAAACCCTAAACCAAAATAAAACTGACTAAACTAAATAAAACCTAATTAAAATAAAACCACAAACCCAAACCTAATAAAATAAAATAAAATAATTAAAATAAATTAAAATAAATAAATAAAACTTAAACTAAACTAAATAATAAAAAATAAATCTAAGAAAAATATAAATAAAATAACTAAAATGTAGAGTAAAACATAAAATAAACCTAAAATAAAATAAATTAAAACTAAATAAAATATAAACCTAAAATAAAATAAAAATAAATAAACAATAAAACCTAAACCTTAAAAAAAAAAACCTAAACTAAAATAAAAAAAAAAAAACTAAATAAACTAAAATAAATAAAACATATACTAAACCTAAATTAAACTAAAAAACCCTAAACTAAATAAAATAAAATAAAATAAACTAAACTTAAGTAAAATAAAAATAAAACCTAAAATAAAATTAAAATAAAACCTAAAACCTAAAAATAAAACCTAAAAAAATAAATAAAAAAAACCTAAATAAAATGAAAATATAAAATAAAATAAACATAAAATACATAAAACCTAAACCCAAAGAAAATAAAACTAAACTAAAATATAAATAAAAAACCTAAACTAAAAAAAATAAAACCTAAATAATATAAAACTAAACCTAAAATAAAATGAAATAAACATAAAATAAAATAAAATAAAACAAAATAAAACTAAACCTAAAATTGAAAATAAATAAAATAAAGAAAAAAAACTTTTAACCCTAAACCTAAACTCTAAACCCTAGGCCCTGAGCCACAAACCCCAGGCCCAAACCCTACAAACCCAAAACCTAAACCCTAAAGCTAAAACCTAAACTAAATAAACCTAATAAATAAAATAAATAAAATAATAAAATAAAATAAAAAAAAAATAAAATAAAATAAAACATAAACTAAAACCTAAACTTAAACATAAAAGAAAATTAAATAAAAACTAAACTAAAATAAAATAAATAAAACCTAAACTAAACTAAAGAATAAAAAACTTAAATAAAATATAAACTAAACCTAAAATAAAAAATAAAATAAACATATAAAAATAAAATAAAACTAAATAAAACCTAAACCTAAAAAACCCAAAATAAAACTAAAATAAATAAAAAAAAATAAAATCTAAACCCTAAACTAAAAAAAAAATGTAAAATAAAATAAAATAAAATAAGCCTAAACCTAACTAAAATAAGTAAAACCTAAACCTAAAACTAAAATAAACTAAAACTAAACCAAATGCAAATAAAAAATAAAGCGTTAACCTAAACATAAAATAAAATAAAAACCTAAACCTAAAAAAATAAAATAAAATCCAACTAAACTAAAATAAACCTAAACCTAAAAAATAGACAAAAATAAAAAACTTAAACTAAAATAAAGAAACATAAAATAAATAAAATAAAATAAATTAAAATAAAAAATAAATCAAAATAAAAATAAGAAATATAATAAATTAAAATAAATAGAAAGTAAACTAAATAAACTAAAACTAAATAAACTAAACCTGGTTTGTTAACTAAAAAAATCATAAACCAATCGAAACCACAAACCACAAACCACACCCACAACTCTAAACTTACAACCATATACAAACTCTAAACCCCCAAACAAACCCACAAACCCTAAACCTAAACCTCCACAAATCCCAACCACAAACCACAACCTAAACCCAACCCAAACCCTAAAACTAAACCTAAAGTAACTAAATAAATTAAAAAGTAAACCTAATAAACCTATGCTTAAACTTAAACCTTAAAGCTTAATAAACCAAAACCTAAACCCTAAAAATGGGTAGAACCTTGTCGGTGAGAACATCACCATCAAGTTGGAGATCTATGTGTGGTGGGGGGATGGAGGTCTTTGGTGGATATGGAGGTGGCGGAGTAGTGGTGGTTATGGAGGAGGAGGATGAAGGTTATAGCCATGGTGATGGGGAGGAGAGATCGAGGATATGATGGTGTATCCGCTACTGAGTAGGGTGGTTTTATGGCGGAGAAATTGAAGAAACGATAGTGTCTTTACAGAGATTCTAGTTATTTAGGGTTTTGATTTTCTCTATGAGTGCCCATTTTTATTTATTTCTTGCTTGTGTCTTAGAAACTTGGTATGTTACTTGGTTCATGAAATTGAAAAGAAGAAATGTTGAATATGAATTTGTTCTCTGTTAAAAAAAACCCAAAACCCAAAACCCTTAAATAAAACCTGAACCCTAAACCTAAAATGTAAACGCTAAACCTTAAAACCCCTAAACCCTAAACCTAAACCTAAAACCCTACACTAAACCCTAACCTAAACCCCAAACCTAAAACTCTAAACCTAAACCATACTCTAAACCCTAAACTAAACCACAAACCACAAAACTTAAAACCTAAACCTAAACTAAATAAAACCTATAAATAAAAAACCTAAACCTAAATAAAATAAAAGCCTAAACTAAAACCTAAAACCTAAACTTAAAAATAAAATAAAATAAATTAATGATAATAAACTAAAATAAAATAAATAAAAACCTAAACTAAAACTAAAATATAAAATAAACCTAAGAATAAAAAAAAAACCTAAATAAAATAAAATAAACATAAGATAAAATAAACTTAAAATAAAATAAATTAAAAAACCTAAACCTAAAAATAAACCTTAAAATAAAACCTAAACCCTAAACTAAAAAAACCTAAAACCAAAATAAAATAAAAAATAAACAATATAAAATAAACTAAACCTAAAACTAAAATACACTAAACTAAAATAAATAAAACCAAACCTAAACCTAAACTAAATAAAATAAAATAAACTAAAAATAAACTTAAACCTAAACTAAAAATAAAACCTAAAAATAAACCTAAAATAAAAAACCTAATATCTAAAAATAAAATAAAATAACCTAAACCTAAACCTAAAATAAAAAAAAAAAGAAAACCTAAAAAAATAAAACTAGAAAAATAAACCTAAACCTAAACCTAAACTAAAATAAACTAAAAAATAAAACCTAAAAATTAAATAAATAAAATAAAATAAAATAAAACCTAAACCTAAAATAAAAAAATAAAAAAAACCTAAACCTAAAATAAAACTCTATGAAAAATAAACTTAAAGCTAAAGCTAAACCTAAAAATAAACTAATATAAAACTAAAATAAATAAACTAAAATAAATAAACTAAACTAAAGAAAATATAAATTAAACTTAAATAAAATAAAAAAAATAAAATAAACTAAATAAACCTAAAATCTTGGTTTACTTATTTTTCTTACAAAAAACCATAATCTCTAAATCCTAAACCCTAAACTCTGCTGAAACCTAAACATAGAACCTACAACCACTAAACCCTAAACCCTAAACCTAAACCCAAACCTTAAACCTAAATCAAAACCTTACCTTGCTAAACTTTAAGCCCAAAACTTAAATCATAAACCCTAAACCCTCCTAAACCCTAAACCCCAAATCGTAAACCCTAAACCTAAACATAAAGTAACTAAATAAATTAAAAAATAAACTTAAACCTAAAACATAATAAACTAAACTGAACCCTAAGAATGGTATCTCCTTGATTGAGGTCTAGATTATTTTTTTGGTTGGTACTACTAAGCTTGGTTGCCCTCTAGTTTTGGTGGCTCTCTGCTCTTGTTGATCTCATGCTGTGTTGGTTTTAGGATGGCCTAGTGATTGGCAGGCTTCAGAGCTTGCTTGTTTGCCTTTTTACTCGGCCTCTTTTTTTCCCTCTAAGGGTTTATTGGCTAGTGGTTGCTTGATGGTTGTCATAATTTTCAGCCTTTTGCTTTCGATTTTGGCTATCTAGTGTCATGATTATTAGTTGAGCCTGACTGTGGGCTTTGTTCCATCCTAGGCTGAGTTACTCTCTCTAGAGCTATTACCTACTATCTAATTTTTGTTCCCCTTTTCTGGTGGTTTTCTTGAAGTTTTTTTGTGGTGTTTTCTTGTTGTCTGGATGGCCCATTGGCTAGTCATTTCTTTCTGTTGTGGGATGAACTTGTTTGTGGTTTTGGTTGTTCTTGGCTCTATTGCTATATATGTTGATTCCTGTTGCTATGTTTAGCTAGGTGGCCTTGATGGATAGTTGTAGCTATACTGTTGGTTGGTGGATCTGCATGAATTTTTGGTTTTTTACGTTTGGTCTTTGTTTATTTTGCGTTGCTTTGATGGTGGTTATTTCTTGGCTGGAGCTTTGTTTGGTTAGTTACTTTGCTCTGGCTTACCTAGATGTTTTACTAGTTAGTTGCCTTTTTAATCATGTTGATAGATACTGGAACATGGCTAGCTCTTGACTGTTGGCTAATTCATTTAATCGAGGTAAGTTAACTATGATCGATGTGATGTTTCCCTTATTATACTTTTGGCTTCTAGCACTATATGTGATTGTAACCCTTCTTCTGAAGTTTGGATGCTCATATATTCTATTACTCCTTGAGATGAATGTGGTAGAGCCTTTACTAAGATTTTACCATTTTGTTCCTTTTATGTACTTAGCTTGTCCTTATTTATAGATGCTTATCTCTATCTTAAGTTCTTTGCGGGTTTGTGTAGGTTTTAGGTGGTTTTTGCATGTTAGAAGATTTGAGAAATAGATGGCTTTGGCGCCCTTCTTGGAATTTTGTGATGTTTCTTTCTTAGTTATTGTTATTTCTTTCTTTTGCTTTGGTTTTCTTTATAATAGGCAAGGAATTTATATCTTTAGGCTAACTGTAGCTTTTTGAGCAGTAGTTTAGAGATTTATCCCCTTTAATGACCTTGTATCCCTTTCTTTTTGACAATAAAATTCTCCCACTTTTGACTTTAAAATAGTGGTGGTGGGGGATCTTGAGGTGCTGGAGGATATGAAGGTGGTGGTTGGAGCAGGGGATGCAGGAGGAGCGACGAAGGTTATAGCCATCGTGATGGTGGAGGGAGAGAATGGGGATATGATGGTGGATCTTGGTACTCGAGAGTCCGGGGTAGTTTTGATTGGAACTGGAGAAACTTAAAAATGGACGATCTGATCTGCTGCTTATGGAACAGTTTCTTAATAGTAGAGACAGTTATAGTTATCTAGGGCTTTATTTTTCTCTATGCGTACTCATTTTTTATCTATGTCATCGCTTGTGTCTAAGAAAACTTAGTGTGTTACATGGTAGATGAATTCAAAAATAAGAAATGTTGAATGAATTTGCTCTCATTAAAAAAAATCAAAATTGTAAACCCTAAACTAAAACTTGAACCATAAACCTTAAACCTAAACCTAAACCCTAAACCCTAAACCCTAAAAACAAATCCTTAAACCCTAAACCCTAATTGATAACACTAATCACAATCACTAATCCTAAACTAAACTAAACCCCAACCCTAAAGGCGATAACCTAAACTAAATAAAACATAAAAATATAATAATGAAAAACCTAAACCAAGAAGAAAATAAAAGATAAAATAAAATAAAAACATAAACTAAAACCTAAACATAAACTAAACCTAAAAGACATAAAATAAAATAAAAAAAACTAAATAAAATAAATAAAACCTAAACTAAACTAAAATAAAACCTAAATAAAATAAAAACTAAAACCAAAAATAAAATAAATAAACCTAAAATAAAATAAAAAACTAAATGAAACCTAAACTAAAATAAACCTAAAATAAATAAAATAAACCTAAATCTAAACTAAAAGAAAACCTAAAATAAAAAATAAAATAAACCTAAACTAAACTAAATAAACTAAAATAAATAAAACTTAAACCTAAACATAAACTTAAACCTAAACTAAATAATATAAAATAAAATAAAATAAACCTAAACCTAAACTAAAATTAAAACATAAAAATCTAAATAAAACCTAAAACCTAAACCTAAAAAAAATAAAATAAAACCTAAACCTAAACCTAAAATAAAAAATAAACTAAACCTAAAAATAAAAATAAAATCAAACTAAACTAAAATAAACCTAAACCTAATCCTAAACCTAAACATAAAATTAAACTAGATAAAACCTAAAACTAAACTAAATAAAAATAAAAATAAAATAAAATAAAAGATAAAATAAAATAAAATAAACTAAATAAACTTAAACTGCCATTTTGCTTACTTAACTTTGAAAAATAAAAGAAATAAAAAAACCAGCCCTAACCCTACAAACCCTAAACCTAGGCCTGCAAACTAAAGCCTACAACCCCTAGGCCAACTGAACAAACTTAAAGGCCTAAAACCTAAACCCTAGGCCACAAAACTGGGTTTAAAATGTTAAACCCTAAACCTAAACCCTAAACTAAAATGTAAACCCTAAACTAAATCTGAGCCCTAAACCTAAAACTAAAACACTAAACCACAAATCCTAAACCCTAATAAAACCTAATAAAATAAACCATGGACAGGCCAAAACCCTAAAACCTAAACATAAATAAGAAAATAAAAAAAAAACATAAAAACCTAAACTAAAACCTAAACCTAGCCCAAAAACTAAAAATAATAAAATGAAAATAAAACTAAACAAAATAAAATAAATAAAATCCTAAACTAAATCAAAAATAAAATAAACCTAAAACCTAAATAAAATAAAACTAAACCTAAAATGAAAATAAAATAAACCTAAGATAAAATAAAATAAAACTAAATAAAACCTAAACCTAAAAATAATCCTAAAATAAAACTTACAAATAAAATAAATAACACATAAAACCTAAACTAAAAAAAACCTAAACTTAAAATAAAATAAAGTCAATAAAATAAAATAAACCTAAACCTACTAAAATAAATAAAACTAAACTAAGCCTAAAATAAACTAAACCTAAATAACCTAAACTAAATAAAATAAAATAAAATAAAATAAATAAACTAAAATATGACCTAAAAAAACCTAAAATAACATCCTATACCTAAACTTAAAAAAATAAAATAAAAACTAAACTTAAACCTAATAATAAAAAAATAAAACCTAAAAAAATAAAAATAAAATAAAACTAAACTAAAAATAAACCTAAACCTAAAAATAAAAACTTAAACTAAAATAAATAAAGAAAATATAAATAAACTAAACTAAATAAAATAAAATAAACCTAAATAAAAAATGTAATGAAATAAACTAAAATAAACCTAAACTATCAGTTTACTTAATTTAAAAAAAATCCTAAACTTAAACTAAAAAATATAACTTAAAATAAACCTAAAATAAAACCTAAAACTTGAACCTAAAAAATAAAATAAAATGTAAACCTAAATCTAAAAAAATAAAAAAAAAATATAACTAAACCTAAATAAAATATAAGAACTAATAAAAGAAATAAATAAAAAAATAAACTAAAAATAAACTAAAAAAACTAAATAAATAAAATAAAGTAAAATAAAATAAAATAAACTAATAAAGAAAAAAATAAATAAATAACTAACTTAATAAACAAATAAAATAATAAAATAATAAAATAAAAAAAAATCTTAACCTAAACCACTGAACTAAACTAAATAAACCCTAAAAACCAAATTGACCCTAAACTTGATCCAACCTAAAACCCTGGGCCCTAAACCAAACCTAAACCCCTAAACCAACCCTAAACCCTAAACCCTAACTACACTGAGCCACAAACCCTCTTAAAAAAAAACCTAACAAGGCCACCCAGCTAAACCTAGGCTAAAACTAAACCATGCCTAAACTAAACCCTAGGCACTAAAACCCTAAAATCCTGGCCTAAACACTAGGCTGAGCCCTGACCCAAAGGGACTAAACTCAACCACAAAAAACCTAAAAAATAAAATAAAGAAAAGAAAACTAAACTAAAACTACTGAGCCTAGGCACAAAACTAAACTGAAAAAAAATAAATAGATAAAATAAAACTAAACTAAAATAATAAAATAAAACCTAACTAAAAAAAAAAATAAACCTAATAAAAAAACTAAATAATTAAAAAAAATAAAAAAAAAAAAAATAAAATAAAAGATAAAATAAAATAAAAATAAAAACCTAATCTAAAATAAACTAAAATAAATAAATAATACACCTAAGTAAAAAAAACCTAAACTTAAAATAAATAAATAAACAAATAAAACTTAAAAAAAATAAATAAAACCAAAATAAACCAAAATAAATAAACTAAACTAAACTAAATAATAAAATAAATAAAATAAACCTAAGCTAAACTAAAATAAAAAAACTAAAATAAAAACCTAAACCAAAAAAATATATAAAAAACCTAAACTAAACTAATAATAAAAATAAAACTTAAACCTAAAAATAAAAATAAAATAAACTAAAAAAAATAAACCTAAACTAAACTAAACCTAAAAATAAATCAAAATAAAAAAAATCTAAACTAAAATAAATAAAATATAAATAAATTAAATTGAATAAAATAAAATAAACATAAATAAAAATAAAATAAAATTATAAATAAACTAAATAAACATAAACCTACCATTTACTTAATTTTTTTTTAAAAACTAAACCATAAACTACAAAATAAAACCTAAAATAAAAAAAATAAAAGAAAACCTAAAACCTAATCTAAAAAATAAAATAAAATAAACCTAAATAAAAACCTAAAGTATAACATAAAACTTAAACCTAAAAAAAAATAAAATAAACTAAACTAAAAATAAATCTAAAGCTAAACCTAAACTAAACCAAAAAAAAAAAAACTAAAATAAAAACCTAAACTAAAATAAATAAACTTAATAAAATAAAATAAAAAATAAAATAAATAAAATATAAACTAAACCTAATTTACTTAATTTTAAAAATAAAAATAAAAAAATAAAAAAAAATCCTAAACCTCGACACATAAAACCCTCCAACCATAAACCTAAACCACAACCCTAAACCTGAGCCCTAAAACCCTAGCAAACCACAAACCCTAAACCACAGGCTCATTGCAAAAGGCAGCTCACAAATAAAATCTGAACTAAACCTAGGCCAAACCTAGCCACACAACTACCATGAGCCACAGGCCACTAAACCACAAAACCTAAAAATAAAAATAAAATATAATAATAAAAAACCTAAACAAACCTAACAGACTTAAACCTTTAAATAAAATAAAATAAAACTAAATTAAAATAAAATAAATTAAAACCTAAACTAAAATTAAAATTAATAAAATAAAATAAATAAATAAACTAAACTAAAATAAAATTAAAATAAACCTAGATAAAATAAAATAATAAATTAATAAAATTAACTAAAAATAACCAAAATAAAACCTAAAATAAATAAAAAAAATAATACACAAAACTAAAAAAAAACTACACCTAAAATAAAAATAAAATAAAGAAAATAAAATAAACCTAAACTAAAAAAATTAACTAACTACAATAAATAAAACCTAAACCTAAAGCTAAAATAAATTAAACCTAAACCTAAACTAAATAAATAAATAAAATAAACTAAAATAAACTTAAGAATAAACTAAAAACTAAAACCTAAAAATAAGCCTAAAATAATAACTTAAAACCTAAACTTTAAAAAATAAAATAAAAAACCTATAAAACTAATAATAAAATATAACCTAAACAAAAAAATATAATAAAATAAAAAAATTAAACTAAAAATAAAAAACAAACTAAACCTAAAATAATAAACTAAAATTAAAAAAAAACTAAACTAAAATAAATAAACTAATATAAATAAATAAAACTAAATAAAAATAAAATAAAACTAAAATAAAAATAAAAGTAAAATAAATGAGTAAATGAAAATAAACTAAAATCAGCTATGAACTTAATTTTTTTTTAAAACCCTAAACCATAAAAGCCAAAATCCTACCCTAAACCCTAGGCCTGATCTGGGCTCTGGACCTGCCTACCACTGAGCCACAGGCCCCTGGGCCTAGCCATACCATGAGCTAACTAAACCACTGGGCACCCAGGCCACTGGGCCAGGCCCTAAAAGGCCCTAAAGATCATGGGCAGCTGACAGGCTGCAAGCCATGAGCCCTTAAACCCTAGGCCAAACCCAGGCCCTAACCATGCCACTGACCCTAAATTTGACCCTACTAGGCCTAAACTGGACCACTGACCATACCACTGGGCCCTAAACCACAAAAACCCTGGGCTGACCCAGACTGTGCTGGGCCTGGGCCCTAAACCCTCCCTACCACACAGGCCCTCCTAAACCCTAAACCCAGGCCTAAAAACCACTTAACCACTGCATAAACCTAAACCCCACCTAAACTCTAAAGTAACTAAATATATTAAAAAAGCGAAACCCTAAAACTAATAAACTAAACCCTAACAATGGGCAAAACCTTGTGGTAGGAACATCATCGTCAAGGGCTCATCTAGATCTAGTGGAAGCGAGGCATAGGTGCGGATTATTATGGTGGGAGGGATCTGGGTGTTGGTGGATATGGAGGTGGTGGTGAGTGTGGTGGTTATGGAGGAGGAGGTTCTGACCATGGTGGTGGCAAAGGAGAGATCGTGGATATGATGGTGGATCCCATTCGAGAGGCGGTGTGGTTACGATGGGAACTAGAGAAACTGAAGAATGGGTGATCTGATATCCTTCTTATCAAACTGTGTCTTTATAGTAGAGATAATTCTAGTTATCTAGTGTTTTTGATTTGCTCTATTCTTTCTCATCTTTTATCTATGTTGTCGCTTGTGTCTTAGAAAACTTGTTACATTTACCTAGTTGATGAAATCAAAAGATGAAATGTTGAATCTGAATTTGTTCTCTTTAAAAAAACCAAAACCTTAAACCTAAATTAAAACAACCCTAAACCTAAAACTTAAACCATAAACCCTAAATGAAAACCCCAAACCCTATACCATACCTAAACCTAAACTCTAAACCCTAAAAACTCTAAACCCTAAACATTAAACAAAAAACCTAAAAGCTAAAAATAAAATTAAACTAAATAAAACTTAAAATAAAATAAATAAAATAAAAAAATAAAATAAATAAAATTAAAATAAAACCTAAAACCTAAACCTAGAAAATAAAATAAAAAAATAAAAATAACTAAAATCAAATAAATAAAACCTAAAAATAAAACTAAAAAAATAAAACCTAAATAAAATAAAACTATACCTAAAATAAAAAATAAAATAAACCTAAAATAAAAAATAAAATAAAGCTAAAATAAACAACTTGGCATAAAAAAATAAACCTAAAATAAAACATAAACCCTAAATAAAAAAAAAATAAAACCTATCATAAAAAATAAAATAAACCTAAACTAAACTAAAATAAACTAAACTAAAATAAATAAACCTAGGCTGAAATAAACTAAACCTAAACCTAAACCTAAAATAAAATAAACTAAAATATAAATAAACCTAAACATAAAGTAAAACAAAATAAAATAAAAAACTAAAACCTCAACTAAAATAAAACCTAAACCTAAACCTAATAATAAAAATAAACTAAAATTTAAAAGTAAAATAAAAATAAAACTAAACTAAAAAAATAAACCTACTAAAAAAATAAACTAAAATAAAAAAATAAACTAAGATAAATAAACTATATAAAATAAACTAAATAAAAATAAAATAAAAAAATAAATAAAAAATAAAATAAACTAAAATACACAACTAAAAACCTAATCCACGGACAGAAACTAAACCCTAAAACTAAACTAAAACCACAAACTACTGAACCTAAAACCAAACAAACCCTAAAACCTAAACCCAAACCCTAAAACAAACCCTAAAACTAAACCTAAAATAAAATAAAATAAACTAAAAACTAAACTAAACCTAAACTGAAACAACACAAACTAAAATAAAAAATAACTAAATAAAATAAATAAAACTTAAACTAAATAAAAATAAATAAATAATATAAAATCTTAATAAAATAAAACTAAAATAAAATAAAAAAAAATAAATAAACAGATCAAATAACATAAAAACTAAATAAAAAAACTAAACCTAAAAATAAACCTAAAAAATAAAACCAATATGAATAAAAATAACACATAAACCCTAAACTAAAAAAACTAAACCTAAAATAAAATAAAATAAACCTAAACCTAAACTAAAATAATCTAAACTAAAATAAATAGAACTTAAACCTAAACTAAATAAAACAAAATAAACTAAAATAAATAAAGCCTAAACAAAATAATAAAATAAAATATAAAACTAAACCTAAAATATAAAATAAAAACATAAACCTAAACTAATAATAAAAAAAAACCTAAACATAAAAAATAAACAAAAAAACCAAATAAAATAAAATAAATATATAAAATAAACTATACAAAATAAAAATAAAAAAATAAAATATCTAAATAAAAATAAAAAACTAAATAAACCTAAAACTAGTTTACATAATTTTTTTTAAAACCATAAAATAACTAGCCAAACCTAAAATAAAAATCATACTGAGCCTACTAATGTAAACCTAACAATGATTTAACCCTAGGCCTGACCTGACCACTGAGCCCTAAACACCACCATTCTAATAAAACCCTGGCCCTGACCTGGGCCTGAGCCATGAGCCCCAAACCATGAGCCACTGGGCTACAGGCCTAACAACCAGGCCCTAGGCCCTGGGACCCTGAGCTAACCAGGCCCCATGGGCTGATCTGAGCTCAGGCCCTGGGCCACCTCACTGGGCCCTGGGCCACTCACTCTCCTACAGACTGACCACCCCTGACCCAACAGGCCCTGGGCCCAATCTAGGCCACCCTAATCTGAGCCACACTCACTCTACCACAAATCTTCTAAACCTAAACACTACCCTGAGCCAACCCTTACTAAGCAAACCCTTAAACTGATCACTCCTAAACTAAACCTGCACTCTAAACCTAACTAAACCCTAAAAGTTCTAAATAAATTTAAAAAGACTAAACCACAAAACCCTAAAACTAAACTAAACTAAACCCTAAGAATGCCTAAACCTTGATGATAGGAACATCACCATAGGCTCTCTAGATCTCTAGTGGAGGCAAAGTGTAGTAGATATCCTGGTGGGGGATCTAGAGGCAGTGGTGAATATGGAGGTGGTGGTGAGCGGCGATGGTTATGGCGGGGAGGAGCGGCGGAGGTTAACCATGGGTGGTGGCGAGAGGGAGATCGGATATGATGGTGGATCTCGTTAATCGAGAGGGTGGTTGTTGGGAACTAAAGAAACTGAAGAACGATCGATCCGATCTACTACTTATCAAACTGTGTCTTTGTAGTAGAAATGATTCTAGTTATCTAGGGTTTTTTATTTATTGTATGCATGCTTATTATTTATCTATATTACGCTTGTGTCTTAGAAAACTTGGTGTGTTACTGGTTGATGAAATCAAAAAGAAGAAATATTGAATGCGAATTTCTTCTCTTTTATGAAAAATACAACCAAAACCTAAACCTAAACTAAAAACATGAACCTAAACCTAAACCTAAATCCTAAAACCAAACCCTAAACCTAAACCAAACTAAACCCTAAACCACAACCAAAACTACCTAAACCCAAAACTAACCCTAACTAAAAACACAACCTAAACTAAAAGAATAAATAAAAAAAAATAAACATAATAAAATAAATAAAAATAAAACCTAAATAAAATAAAAAAATTATAAAAATAAAATAAAATAAAAAATAAATAAAATAAAAAAATAAAACACAAACTAAATAAAACCTAAAATAATAAAAAAAATAAAAAAATAAACTAATAAAAATAAAACAATAAACCAAACTAAAATAAACTAAATAAAATAAAATAAAACTAAATAAAATAAAATAAAACTAAACCTACTAAAACTAAATAAATAAAATAAACTAAAATAAAACCTAAACTATTAAAAATAAAATAAAAAAAAAAACTAAAAAATAAAACCTAAAACATAACTTAAAAATAAAATAAAACTAAACCTATAAAATAAAATTAAAACCTAAACCTAAAAATAAAATAAAAAAAAACTAAACTAAAAAAAACTAAACTAAAAATCTAAAAATAAAATAAAACCTAAAAAAAATAAATAAACCTAAAATAAATAAAATAAACTAAAATAAAAAATGGATTGAACTAAATAAAAAATAAAACAAATAATAAAATAAATAAACTTGGATATATCATTTTGCTTAATTTTAAAAATAATAAAATAAATAAATAAATAAACCCTAAACCCTAAACCCAAAACCCCAAAACCTAAAAGAAACCCAGGCTTACTCCAAACCCTAAATATCTCACAAACCTGAGCCTAAACCACAAAACCCATGCCACACTAACCCTAAACCACAGGCCACTAAACCACAAAAAAACCCAAAACCCTAAAGCCTTAAAACTAAACCCTAAATGTAAACCCTAAAATTGAACCATGCCTAAACACTAAACCCTAAACCCTAAATAAAACCTAGCTAAACCACAACCTAAAACTAAACCACAAAACCCTGACTAAACCACAACTCTAAACCCTAAAGCTTAACCCTAAACCCTAAACCCTAAACCCTAAACCTTAAACTCTAAAACTAAACCTAAAGAAACTAAATAAATATAAAAATAAACCTAAACCCTAATAATGGGATGAACCTTGATGGCAGGAACATCAGCATCAACTAAAATCAGTCTAGATGTTGCGACGGAGGCAAAGGTAGAGGTGACCGTTATCGTAGTAGTGGTGGGGGCTCTGGAGGTGTTATTGGATATGGAGGTGGTGGTAGTGATGGTGGTTATGGAGGGGAGTGATGGAGGTTACAAGCTGTGGTAATGGATGGATGGATAGATTTGGGATATGATGGTGGATCCGCTCGAGCGTGGTGGTTCTGATGCGAATTGGAGAAACTAAAGATTAGCTGATCCGATCTATTGCTTATGGAACTGTCTTTGCAGTAGAGATAGTTCTAGTTATCTAGGGTTTTTTATTAGCTCTATGCATGCTCATTTTTGATTTATGTCATTGCTTATGTCTTAGAAAACTTGGTGTGCTACTTGGTTGGTGAAATCAAAAAGAAGTAATGTTGAATATAAATTTGTTCTCTTTTAAAAAAAACCTTAAACCCTAAACCCTAAACTAAAACCTAAACCCTAAACCTAAAACCTAATCCCTAAACCCTAAACCCTATAAACCATAAACCCTAAATACTAAACCCAAAAACTAAACCCTAAAACCCAACCCTAAACCCCACAAACCCTAAACCATAAACCCTAAACTAAACCATAAACCCTAAACCTAAAACCCTAAACCCTGGGCCACTAAACCCTAAACCTGAACCCCAGACCCTGGGCCCTGTGCCTACCCACAAAAATCTAAACTCAAATTCTGGGCTCTAGGCCCAAACTGGGCTTATCTGCCATCAGCCTGGGCCTCTGACCTCTGACCCTGGGCCCAAAGGCCAAAACCTAGCCTAAGCCCTGCCACAGGCTAGGCCCTGATGGGCCCTAGGCCCTGGGCCTAGGCTGATCTGGGCCCTGAGCCTGAGCTGGGCCACTGGCCCAGGCTGGGCCCTGAGCCCTGGGCTGGCTGGCCAGGCTGGGCTGAGCAGGCCCTGGGCCCTGGGGTCTGAGGCAAGACCTGTGCCTAGCCTGGGCCTGCACTGGGCCTGAGTGTGAGCTAGGCTGAGTGTGAGCCCTGGGCCCTGGGCCTGGCCCTGAGGCTGAGGCCTGGGAGGCTAAGGCTGGCTGAGCTGGGCCTCCCTGGGCTGAGGCCCTGGGCTGGGCCTGCGCTGACCTGGGCTGGGCCCTGGAGTCTGAGTGTGAGGCCTTAAGGCCTGGGCCCTCTGACTGAAGCGGGACTGGAGCTTGGCCTGGGCTGGGCAGGCCCTGGGCCTTTGACTGGGCACAGGCCTGGGCCCTGGGCAGGCCCTGAGTCTACCCTGGGCTTGGCCTGGGCTGAGCTGGGCCCTGGGCCCTGAAGCAGGCTGGGCCTGGGCTGAGGCCCTGACATGACTGGGCCCTGGGCCCAGACTAGGCTAAGGCCTGGGCCCTGGGCTAACCTAGGCCTGGGCCCTGGGCTGAAACTGGGCCCTGGGCTAAACTGGCAGGCCTGAGCCCTATCTGGGCCTGGGCTAGGCCCTGGGCCCCAGCCAACCCTGGGCCCTGGGCCTGGGCTGAGCCTGGGCCCAGACTGGGCCCAACCTTAAATGCCTGAGCTGAGCCTCTGACTTCTAAACCTAAACAGGCCTGCTCTGGGCCTAACCCTGGGCCTGACCTAAATCTCTTCCCTGGGCTGATCCTCCTAAACCTGGGCTTCCCTAAACCCTGGGCCCTAAATTAAACCTAAACCTAAAATTAATTAAACCTAAACCTATCTTTGACCATAACCCAAAAAAGCTATTGCACAAGGCCTTGTCCTCGTGCTCTAGTGATTTCCCTTTCCCCTCTCATTTTAGCTTTACTTTGCTACTTGCTATTTTGCATGATTCTCATGTATTCCTTCTTGAATCAGAATTTGGGCTATTTGTGTCTTCATTGGTGATGTTGTGGCATGGCATCTTCCCCGATGATTCCTTGGGGAAAATTGAAAGATCCTATGGATCCTACTAGGGCATCAACTAACTTGGCTTTGACTGCTTCAAAATCATTGAAAGCCATTCCAATTTTGATTTCTCTCCCCAATATGCAAATTTATTTTGTTAACCATCAATTCCTTTTGTGCTTTATTTGTTTCATCCATTGCAAATTGATTGAATGACTACAAAATCTCATCCTTTAGTAGATAGAATCCTTGTTTAATTAGACATTACCAAGAAACACCCCAAAGAAATCTGGCTGGGATCTAAAAATTATGGTTATATATAAAGAATTGAATTTGAAAATTTCCCTATCTTTTGTTCTCATTGTAAAATCCACTGGCACAATAATTTTGAATGTTTCATTCTTCATCCCCTCCCCCAAAGAAAATACCTATTAAGGAAACTTCTATTACAAACTCTAGGCTGATCACTACTAAATATCAAAAAGCTACTTTAAAAAAAGGAATTTTTTAATGTTCCTAATAAGGCTATTTTACCTCTTACTTCTTCTGTGCAATTCAAGGCTTCTAATGTGAATAATAATATTTTTTTCTAAACTTTTGGATGATGATTCTATTTCCTCGATTCAATCCACTATCCTTGTTGGCTTTTATTAATAAAATGAAGCTTTGATTGAGAATATAAATGAGGATATTAATGTTATGCATCATTCAAATTCAATGTAGAATATGGCTTTAATACCTCATGATAATCAGGTTAAAAAATCCAATTCTAATTTCTAGATTTAGGATGATTTAAATTCTCATAAAGATTTGGCTTTGTCTAATAATTTGGATCATGAAGGAAAGGGCTTTGTGTTCACACTTCCTCAAAATAAATATGTTTCTACTCCCTCTCTTGCTATTCCCGATGCTCATTTGGCTTTAATAAATTCTAATGTCTTGGAAGAAGGAGAACTCATTTCTAATCGGAGATTTCTCTAAATATGTGACTAATGTTGCTAAATCCTCCTAGATGATGATTATAAGGAAAAGAAAATGGTTTCCAAATGTATCATGCTAAAAAAGAAAAAAAATGTTAAAATTTCCCTCTCTAATTGCCAGAAACACTAGATCGGCTCAACCCTCTCTCTCTTAATTAACCTTTTCTTAACCCATTTTATTTCTTTATGTTTAATTTTATTGTTTGGAATGTTAGAGGGATCGGTACCCTCTCTATTTTAACGTATTAGAAATCTTTATGTCATTATATAATATTTCTTTACTTATTTTTTTAGAGCCTCTTATTTATGCTAACAAAACTAACCATGTTGCTAGAATGATCAATTTCAATAAATTTTCTCTAATGTCAATAATTGGATGCTTTTGGAATAACTTTGTAGAGGTTTCAATTCTTGATGATTTTCAACAAGTAGTCAATGCTCAAATCTCTTATGGTGATTATTGTGTTTTGGGCTTAGATATGGAAGAAATCTTCTTTGGGATAATTTGAGAATTTTACCTACATAAACCTTGGTTTGTTGGTGGTGATTTCAACACTATTTTATTCACTTCTAAATGAAGTGGTGGTTGCTCTCTAAGATTCATTCCATGGAAGAATTTTCTAATATGATCCATGATTGTAATTTGATTGATATTGGTTTTAAAGGTTCTAATTATACTTGGAAAACTCTACTTTGACAAAGGTGGATCATTCTTTTTTATACTCATTACTCAATGACATATTACTTATGTGATCATTTAAGAACCTTGTGATCATGCTCCTCTTTTGGTTTCTATTAAACATAATTCTAATAGATTAAAAAATTTCTCTCCTTTTAGATTTCAGAACATATGGATTCAGCATATTGATTTTTTTTAATGTTGTTTCCAACAATTGGAAAGCTCTTTTACATCTTAATAATTTGATTATGGGGATGAATAGACTTTGGTTTAAGCTTAAAATACTTAAGCAAAATTTGGGTTGGTGGAACGAACATTATTTTAAAAACCACTTTGCTAATATAAAGGACATGGAAAAAATGGTTTGTGATCTTGAGGTCTCTATTATGTCAAATTCTTCTAAGATTAAGGACTTGACTGAGGTGAAAGATAAACTTGTTAATTTTCAAAATAAGGAAGAGACTTATTGGCATCAAAAAGTTGATAGTAAACATATTGTGGATGGTGACAGGAATACTAGGTATTTCCATGCTTTAGTTAATAAAAAGAGAGCTTTAAATAATATGCAAAAAATTAAAGATGGTAATGGAGAATGGATTATGGAGAATAATGATATTAAGGATTAGGTTATTAATTACTTTAGAAATATGCTTAATAAGAGTTACTCTTATGAAACAATTTCTAAATTGCACTTGATTCCTTCTATTATTACCAATGATGACAATGATTTGCTATTATTCTAATGAAGATGAAATTTTTAAAGTTCTTAATAGCATGAGCATAGATTACATTTTTGCAGTGCGGTTTCACTACTCAATTTTTCAAAATTGTTGGTTTATTATTAAAATAATTTGATTGAGGTTGTGGTTGATTTTTAATGGTAATTCTTTTCCTAGATATTTTTTTAGCTATTATTCTCATACCTAAGAAGATAATCAGACTATTATAGTGATTTTAGACCTATTAGTCTTTGCACCTTCTTCAATAAGCTGATTTCCAAAATTCTTGCCAACAGGCTTAGTCCTTTACTTCATAAGATTATCTCTTTGAACCAAACTGGTTTTGTCAGAGGTAGATCTATTTCTGATAACATTTTACTTGCCCAAGAATTAATTCATGACTTAGATGCTAAGACTAGAAGTGGAAACATTCTTTTCAAATTAGATATTACCAAAGCTTTTGATAATATCTCTTTGGATTTCATTTTCCATATTTTGAATTTATTTGGGTTTTGATAAATTTACTTTTCTTATTAATAATTATATTAATAATATCTAGTTTTTTTATTAATGGGGAAGCTTTGGACTTCTTTCCTTCTTCCCATGGCTTAAGACAAGGGAGTCCTTTATCTCTTGCTTTATTTATTATTCTTGTTGTGTACTTATCTAGGAGCATCAATGAGTTATTTTTAAACAATCCTAGTATGTACTACAGAACTCTTGGTTGTCTTCCTGTTTCCCACTTAAGTTTTGTAGATGATTTCATTATTTTTTTCAATGCTTCTATTCAACATATCAAGAACCTCAAGATTTTTTTAAATAAATTTGGTAGAGAAAGTGGTCTTTTTATGATAGCCAAAAACTATTTTATTATTTCTTCAAGTATCTATAATAATAAAATCAATAAAATCGGCATATCACTAATTTTAAACATCAACACTTACCTCTTAAGTACTTGCGTGCTCTATTTAAAGGTCCAAAATGATCTCATCTTTTTTATGAGTTAATTCAAAAACTTTTAAATAAAATTTTTATTTGGGAATTCCATTTACTTTCCTTTGGTGGTAGGCTCACTATTCTCAAAATCACTCTCAATTTTATGCATTTTTAGTTCATTCAAACTATTATTCCCACTAATTCTACTCTTCTCGAATTGATCTTGCTTAATAAATTTTTTGGGATCAATAATTCTATTAAAAGAATGCATTGGACATCACGGCATAAATGTTGTGGTCCTTTGGGTGAAGGTGGTCTTGGTTGCAAACTATTGTGTAGCTATGGCCTTCTCTCATATGCTTTTGGAATTTTAGAAAGAATGATAGCCTTTGGGCTAATTTTATGATGGAAAAATATTCCCAAGGTAAACACCCTCTTATCGTTTTATAAAGTTGGTGACTCTCCGATTTGGAAAAGGCTTTCCTCCATTAAATGGGTTGTTGAATCCTTAATATCTTGGGTGACCCTCTTATCTGCTTAATATCTTCTTTCTTTTGGCAATACAATTGGATTGGCAATGGCTCTATTGACTCCCTTTATCTATACACTCTACTATTGCAATCAAAGTTAACTCTTTTGGCTTAATAATAATTGGAATGAAAATAAACATGAGAACTACATTCTATTTCTATATTTGACAAGTTTTGCAATTCTTTCTACTAATAAACCTGATCAAATTCTTTTCAAGCTCTCTTACAATGGCAATTCCATTCTTAAAGAGGTTTGGAATTTTATTAGAAATAAACAAAATGCCTCTCATGTTTTCATTAAACTTTGGAGCAATATCATTCCCATTTCTTATTTTGTTTTAGCTTGGAGGATTTTAAATAACTTCATTCCTGTAGATTCCTTGCTCTGGCTTAAAGGGTTTTATTTACCTTCCAAGTGTTATTGTTGCTTTCATATTGAAAAACTTTGGATATGGTATGACGATTTATTTAACACTAACTATTTTCAGGGCTCTCTATCATTATATCAACTTCTTGAAGTTTGTTTCCATAAAAATGTGAAAGGTCATATTAAAGTTTTAATTGTTATTACCCTTATATGGATCATTTGGATGGATAGAAATGATGCTAAATATTGAGGAATCCCTATGAACCATAGAAGGATCCTTGCTAGAACCCTAAACCCTAAACCCTAAACCTTAAACCCTAAAACCCTAAACACTAAAACTCTAAAACCCTAAACACTAAAACCCTAAACCCAAAACCCTAAACCCTAAAAGCCTAAACCTAAAAATAAAAAATAAAACATAAACTTAAAAAAGAAAATAAAAATAAAATTAAAACTAAACTAAAAATAAACCTAAACTGAAAAAAAAAACTAAAACAAAAATCCAAAACTAAAATAAATAAACCTAAAATAAATAAACTAAATTAAATAATAATAAAAATAAACCAAAGAAAAATAAAAAATAAACTAAAATAAATAAAAAATAAATTAAATAAATTAAATAAATTAAATAAACTAAATAAATTTAAACCTACTTGTTTGCTAAATTTAAATAAAATAATAATTAAATTAAAAAACACTAAACCCCTAAACCCTAAACACTAAACCCTTAACCCTAATCCCAAAACACCCTAAACCCTAAATCCTAAACCCTCCTCTAAACCATAAACCGTAAACCCTTAACCCTAAACCCTAACCCTAACCCTACCCTAACACTAAACCCTAAACCCTAAGACCTAAATTCTAAACACTAAACCCAAAACCCTAAACAACCCTAAACCCTAAAATCCTAAAACCTAAACTTTAATCCTAAATCAGAAACCAAACTTAAATCTCAACTCTTACCTTAAACCCTAAAACTTAAACCTAAAACCCTAAACTAACCTAAAATCTCCAACTAAAAACCTAACCTTAAATCCTAAAGTCAAACACTATACCCTAAACCCTAAACCCTAAATCCTAAACCTTAACTCTAAACCATAAACCATAAAACCCTAAACTCTAAAACCCTAAACCCTAAACCATAAACCTTAAACACTTAACCCTATACCCTAAACCCAACCCTAAACCCTAAACCCTAAACCCTAAACCCTAAACAATAAAACTCCAAACCATAAACCCTAAACCCTAAAAACCTAAACCTAAACTAAATAAAACCTAAAATAAAATTAATAAATAAACCTAAACCTAAATAAAATAAAATAATAAAATAAAATAAAAACCTAAACTAAAACCTAAACCTAAAAATAAAACAAAATAAAATAAAAAATAAAAACTAAAATTAAATAAAATTATAAACTAAATTGAAAAATAAAATAAACCTAAAAATAAATAAATAAACTAAGTAAAATAAAAACTAAACCTAAAATAAGCATTAATTAAACCTAAAATAAAATAAATTAAAAATTGAATAAACACCTAAACCTAAAAAATAAACTTAAAAATAAATAAAAATTAAAACTTAAACCCTAAACTAAACTGAAACCTAAACCTAAAAAAAATAAAATAAACAAAATAAAATAAACTTAAAATGAACTAAAATAAATAAAGCCTAAACCTAAAGCTAAAATAAATAAAGCCTAAACTAACCCTAAAACCTAAGCTATCACTAAACCCTAAACCCTAAATCCTAAAAACCCTAAACCCTAAAGCCTAAACATTAGACCCTAAACCCTAAACTCGAAACCCTAACCCTAAACCCTAACCCTACTGGAGGTGCTGGTAGATATGATGGTGGATATGGAGGTGGTGGTTATGGAGATATGATCTGTAGGTTGGGGAGCTGATGTTGTTGATGGATCTAGAGGTGCTGGTGGATATGGAGCTGGTGGTTATGGTGGTGGGAGGAACAACGGAGGTTACAGCCGTGGTGGTGGTAGAGGGATAGATCGTGGATATGATGGCGGATCCTGCTACTCGAGAGGCGAGGGTTGTTCTGATGGGAACTGGAGAAACTGAAGAACGGATGATCCGATTTGCTGCTTATGGAACTGAAGAGATGATTCTAGTTATCTATGGTTTTTGATTTGCTCAATGCGTGCTCATTTTTTCTTTATGTCGTCACTTGTATCTTAGAAAACTTGGTCTACTACTAGGTTGATGAATTCAAAAGCTTAAACTAACCGAAACCTTAAACCCTAAAAACTATTGAATCTGAATTTGTTCTCTATTAAAAAAAACCTTAAACCCTAAACCATAAACCTTAAATTAAAACCTAAACCCTGAATACTTAAACCCTAAAAACTATAAAAACCCTAAAAACCCTAAAACCCTAAACTAAACCCTAATCCTAAACCCAAAAAAACCTAAACCCTAAACTAATTAACTAAACTAAACCCTAAACCAACCAAAACCCTAAACCTAAACCCTAAACCTAAACTAACTAAACCTAAACCTAAATCCTAAACCCTAAACTAAACTAAAGTAAACTAATAAAACCCTAAACCCTAAATCAAACCCTAAACCTAAAATACACTAAAACCCTAAACCTTAAACTTAAACCTCCATAAACCCTAAACTAAACTATAAACCCTAAAACCCTAACCCTAAACACTAAACCCTAAACCCTAAACCAAACCCCAAAACCCTAAACCCAAAACACTAATCCTAAACCTACAACCCTAAACCCTAAACCCTAAACCCCAAAGTTTAAAGAGCTAAAACCCTAAACTCTAAAGCTAAACACTAAACACCAAATCCTAAAACCCTAAAAATATAAACCTAAACTAAATAAAACCTAAAAATAAAATAAATAAAAAAATGCAAGCCTAAATAAAATAATAAAATAAAATAAAATAAAAACCTAAACTTGAACCTAAAAATAAAAATTTAAATTAAATTAAAATAAATTAAATAAAATACTAAACTAAACTAAAAAAATAAAATAAAAAAATAAAAAATAAAATAAAATAAAAACCTAAAATAAAATATAAATATAAAATATAAAAAACTAAAAAAATATAAACCAAAAATAAATAAAAAACCTAAACCAAACTAAAAAACTTATACCTAAAAAAAAAATAAAATAAAATAAACCTAAATTAAAATAAACTAAACTAAATAAACTAAACCTAAACCTATAAACTAAACTAAACCAAACCAAACTAAATAATATAAAATAAATGAAAAATAAACATAAACCTAAACCTAAACTAAAAAATAAAACCTAAAAATAAACTTATAATAAAAATCTAGAACCTAAACCTAAAAAAATATAATAAAAATTTAAACCTAAACCTAAAATAAATATATATAAAATAAATAAACTAAACTAAATAAAAATAAAAATAAACCTAAATAAAATAAATAATAAAATAAACAAAATAAATAAAAATTAACTAAATAAACCTAAACCTACTTAATTTAAGAATAAATAAAATAAAACTAACCAAACCTAAAACCCAAAACCTGCTAATAAACCCAAACCTAAACCTAAGCCAAACTTAAATCGAACTCTAAATTCAAACCCTCCACATTAAACTGAACTAAACCTAAACTAAACTCCTAACCCTAAACCCTAAACTCTAAATGCTAAACTAACCTAAAACTCTATAAACTAAACTCTAAACCTAAACTAATTTAAACCTAAACCTAAACTTAAACAAACTATAAACCCTAAAACCCTAAACTATAAACTATAAATCTTAAACCTAAACTAAACTATAAACTTTAAACCTAATCTTAAAATAAACTATAAATGCATAAACTAAACCTTAAACCTATCAGAACTAAACTCTTAAACTTAAACCAAACTAAACCTTAAACCCAAAACTAAAGAACCTAAACAAACAATAAAAAAACCTAAACCTAAAACCTAAACCTAAATTCTAAAACCCTAAATCTTAAATCTTAAACCCTAAATTAGCCGTAAACCCTAAGCTAACCAAACCCTACACCAAAAATCCTAAACACTAAACCTTAAACCCTAAACCCTAAACCCTAACCCTGAACGCTAAACCTTAAAACTTTAAACACTAGAACCTTAAACCCTAAAACCAAAAATCGAAAACCCAAAACTCTAAACCCTAAACCCTCGTTCCTAAACCCTAACCCTAAACCCTAAACCCTAAACCCTAAGCCTAAAGCTAAAGTAATTAAATAAATATAAAAAATAAACTTGAACCCTAAAAGCTAATAAACTTAAACCTAAACCTAAACCCTAATAAAGGGCAGAACCTTGACGGCATGAACATCACCATCATCCAGGCTCAGTTTAGATTTGGCGGTGGAGGCAAAGACGAAGGCGGTGATTATCGTAATGGTGGTGGGGTATCTGGAGGTGCTGCTAGATATGGAGGTGGTGTTTTTTGCAAGAAGGACGAGCGATGGAGGTTACAACTGTGGTGGTGGCGGAGAAAGAGATCAGGGATATGATGATGGATCCCGCTACTTGAGAGGCGTGGTTCTCGGGAACTACAAATTGAAGAATAACTTATCCGATAGGCCGCTATGGAATTGTGTCTTCTTAATAGAAAATTCTATATCTGTGGTTTTTTCATTTTCTTTATGCATGCTCATTTTATCTATGTTGTCACTTATGTCTTAGAAAACTTGAGTTGTACTTGATGATGAAATCAAAAAGAAGAAATGTTGAATATGAATTTGTTCTCTATTAAAAAAAACCATTAACCCTAAACCCTAAATTCTAAACCTTAAACTAAAACATAAACCCTAAACTTAAAACCTAAAACCTAAATCGTAGACCTTAAACCTAAACCCTAAAAACCCTAAACCCTATATAAAAAAAACTAAAAAAACCCTAAACCCTAAATCCTAAAACCTACAACCCTAAACCCTAAACCCTAAATGTCAAACCCTAAACCCTAAACCCTAAACCCTAAATGCTAAGCTAACCCTAAAACCTAAACCCTAACCTAAAATCCTAAACCTAAATAAAATAAAACCTAAAAATAAAATAAACCCTAAACCTAAACCTAAATAAAATAAAATAAAAAAACCTAAACCTAAAATAAAATAAAATAAACAAATAAAAATAAACTAAAATAAAATAAATAAAAACTTAAACTAAACTAAAAAAATAAACTAAACCTAAAATAAAAGAAAATAAAAACTAAATAAAAATGTAAACCTAAAAAATAAATTTTAAAATAAACCTAAAAAAAAATTTAAAATAAAACTTCAAAATAAATAAAATAAAACCTAAACCCTAAACTAAAAACTTAAACCTAAAATAAAATAAAATAAACTAAAACTAAAATAAATTAAACTATAATAAATAAAACTTAAACCTAAACTAAACTAAACTAAACTAAACCTAAATACACTAAACCTAAACTTAAAAACCTAAACCTAAACTTAAAACCTAAATTAAACCCTAAACCTAAACCCTAATAATCTAACATCTAAACTATAAACCCTAAGCCCTAAACCCTAAAACCTAAATGCTAAATCTAAACCTAAAACCTTAAACACTAAACTACAACCCTAAACTCCTAAACTAAAACCTAAAACCTAAACCCTAAACTTAAACCTAAAACCCTAAACCTAAACCTAAACTCTGCTATAAACCCTAAACCTTAAACTTAATTTTAAACCTAAACAAAACCTAAACTAAACCTAAACTAAAACCTAAACTAAACCTAAAACTAAACTAAAACTAAACATTAAACCCTATAAATCTTAAACCTAAACCCTAAAACTAAACCCAAAGCAAAATTTAAACCTAAACCTAAATCCTAAACACTAAACCTTAAACCCTAAACCTTAAAGCCTAAACCCTAATCATAAACCCTAAACCCTAAAATCCGAAACCATAAAACCCAAAACCCTAAACCCTAAACCAAACCTAATCCCTAAACCTAACCCAAAACTAAACTAAATTAAAAATAAATAAACCTAATAGATAATAAACATAAACCTAAACCTAAACCCTAATGAACCTTGACGATGAACATCACCATCATCCGCTCGCTTAGATTTGGCGGTGGAGGCAAAGATGAAGGTGGAGATTATCACAATGGTGGTGGGGTATCTGGAGGTGCTGCTAGATATGGAGGTGGTGTTTTTGCAAGAAGGACGAGCGATGGAGGTTACAACTGTGGTGGTGGCGGAGAAAGAGATCAGGGATATGATGGCAGATCCCGCTACTTGAGAGGCAAGGGTGGTTCTGATGGGAACTAGTGAAATTGAAGAATAACTTATCCGATATGCTGCTTATGGAATTGTGTCTTTATAATAGAAAATTCTAGCTATCTAGGGTTTTTGATTTTCTTTATGCATGCTCATTTTTTATCTATGTTGTCACTTATGTCTTAGAAAACTTGGAGTACTACTTGATTGATGAAATCGAAAAGAAGAAATGTTGAATATGAATTTATTCTCTATTAAAAAAACCATTAACCCTAAACCCTAAATCCTAAACCCTAAACTAAAACATAAACCCTAAACTTAAAACCTAAAACCTAAATCGTGGACCTTAAACCCTAAACCCTAAAAAAACCCTAAACCCATATAAAAAACTAAAACCCTAAACCCTAAACCATAAAACCTACAACCCTAAACCCTAAACCCTAAACGCCAAACCCTAAACCCTAAACCCTAAACCCTAAACGCTAAATCGTAAGCTAACCCTAAAACCTAAACCCTAACCTAAAATCCTAAACCTAAATAAAATAAACCCTAAACCTTAAACCTAAATAAAATAAAATAAAAACCTAAACCTAAACCTAAAAATAAATTAAAATAAACAAATAAAAATAAACTAAAATAAAAAAAATAAAAAACTTAAACTAAACTAACAAAATTAACTAAACCTAAAATAAAAGAAAATAAAAACTAAATAAAAATCTAAACCTGAAAAATAAATTTTAAAATAAAACCTAAAAAATAAATTTTAAAATAAAACCTCAAAATAAATAAAAAATAAAACCTAAACCCTAAACTAAAAAAACTTAAACCTAAAATAAAAATAAAATAAAACTAAACCTAAACTAAAATAAATTAAACTATAATAAATAAAACTTAAACCTAAACCTAAACTAAACTAAACCTAAAACTAAACACTAAACCCTAAACTCTAAACCTTAAATCCTAAAACCTACAACCCTAAACCCTAAACCCTAAATCCCAAACCCTAAACCCTAAACCCTAAATCCTAAAATTTACATCCCTAAACCCTAAACCCTAAACCCCAAACCCCAAACCCTAAACCCTAAACCCTAAACCCTAAACTAACCCTAAATCCTAAACCCTAAATCATAAAAACCTAAAAACCTAAACCTAAATTAAATAAAATTTTAAAAGAGCCCTAAACCTTAAACCCAAATAACATAAAAAAAATAAAATAAAATAAAAACCTTAACTAAAACCTAAAGCTAAACCTAAAAAAAATAAAATAAACTAATAAAAATAAATTAAAACAAAATAAATAAAAACCTAAACTAAAGTAAGAAATACAATAAACCAAAGACTAAAAAACCTAAATAAAATAAACACTAAATGTAAAATAAATATTAAATAAGCCTAAAATAAAATAAAATAAATTAAAAACTAAATAAAAACTTATCTTGAAAAATAAAAAAGTAAAATCTAAATATAAATAAAAATAGAACCTAAACCCTAAACTAAAAAAAAATCTTAAACCTAAAATAAAATAAAATAAACCTATACCTAAACTAAAATAAACTAAACTAAAATAAATGAAACCTAAAATAAACTAAACCTAAACCTAAATCTAAACTAATTAAAATAAGTTAAACTAAAATAAACTAAACCTAAACCTAAAGCTAAACTAAAAGATAAAACCTAAAAGTAAATCTAAAATGAAAACCTAAAACCTAAACCTAAAATAATAAAATAAAAACTCAAACTTAAACCTAAAATAAAAAATATAACCTAAACCTAAAAATAAAGAAGTAAAACTAAACAAAAATAAATAAACCTAATATAAATAAACTAAATTAAATAAAAATAAAAATAAACCTTAAAAAAATAAAAAATAAAATAAACTAAAATAAATAAAAAATAAACTAAAATAAATAAAAAATAAACTAAATAAAGCTAAACCTACTAACTTACTTAATTTAAGAAATAAATAAACAAAAAAAGAAAACCCTAAACCAAAACCCTAAATAAACTAACCTAAACCCCAAACCTAAAATTTAAACCCTAACCTAAACTAAAACCCTAAAGCCTAAACCCTATAAAACTATAAAACCTTAAACCCTAAACCCAACCCCAAACCCAAAACCCTAAATAAACCCTAAACTAAACTAACCTAAACTATAAACCCTAATCCTAAACCTAAATGCTAAATAACCTAAACTCCTAAATAACCTAACCTAAACTAAACTAAAACCTAAATAAAACCTAAACATTAAACTAAAAACCTAAACCTTAACCCTAAACCTAAAATAAT
Organism: Cymbidium sinense; assembly: GCA_021442155.1. Lineage (NCBI taxonomy): Eukaryota > Viridiplantae > Streptophyta > Magnoliopsida > Asparagales > Orchidaceae > Cymbidium > Cymbidium sinense. Next base: position 41,881 of record JAKCPB010000126.1, read on the forward strand.
CTTATATCCTAAAACCTAAACCCAAATGCTAAACCCTAAATTTAAATCCTAAACTTAAATAACCTAAACCTAAACCCTAAACTAAACTCTAAACCTAAAACTAAACCTAAACCTAAACCCTAAATATATAAAACTATAAACTAATTTAAACCCTAAACTAACTAAAAAACTAAACCTAAACCCAAAAATCCTAAACCCTAATCTAATCCTAAACCTAAACCTAAACCAACCCTAATCCTAAAGCTAAAACCTAAACCCTAAAACTAAAACCCAAAACCCTAATCCTAAACCTAACCCTAAATCTAAACCCTAAAACTAAACCTAAAGTTAAATAAATAATAAATAAATAAACCAAAACCTAAAAAAGCTAATAAACTTAAATCTAAACCTAAACCTAAGAATGGGAAGAACCATGATATAACATCACTATCAAACTAAGTGGAGGTGATTTGATGGTGAATCCCGCTACTCGAGAGATGGGGGTGGTTCTGATGAGAACAAGAGAAATTGAAGAACGGTCAATCTAATCTGCTACTTATGAAACTATTTTTATTGTAGAGATAATTCTAGTTATCTAAGGTTTTTGATTTGCTTTATGCATGGTCATATTTGTTCTATGTCCTTGCTTATGTCTTAGAAAACTTGGTGTGCTACTTGATTGATGAAATCAAAAGAAGAAATGTTGAATCTTAATTTGTTCTCAATTAAAAAAACCATTAATCCTAAATTATTAACTAAAACATAAACCCTAAACCTAAAACTTAAACATTAAACCCTAAACCACAAACCCATACAAAAAAATTAAATAAAACCCTAAACCCTAAACCTAAACCCTAAATCATAAAACCTACAACTAATCTAAGCCTAAACCCCAAACCCTCCTAAACCCTAAACCACTAACTAACCCTAACACCTTAAAACCTAAACCTACTAAATAAAACCAAAAATAAACCTAAACCCTAACCAAAATAAAATCTAAAATAAAATAAAATAAAATCCTAAAAGACCTGACTTAAAAATAAAGATAAAATAAACTAATAAAATAAACTTAAATAAAATAAATAAACTACTATAAACTAAACACAAATAAACCTAAAATAAAACTAAATTAAAATAAAAGTAAAATACACCTAAAATAAAGAAAATAAAACTAAATAAAACTAAACCTAAAATAAACATTAAAATACATAATTAAAACCTTAACCCTAAAGTAAAACCTAAACTAAAAGACTAAACTAAAATAAAATTAAACCTAAACCTAAAATAAACTAGACTAAACCTAAAAACTAAATAAAATAAACTAAAATAAACTAAACCTAAACTAAACCTAAACTAAAATAAAATTTAAAAACTTAAAATAAAACCTAAACCTAAATAAATAAATTAAAATTGAAACCTAAATCTAAAATAAAAATAAAACATAAACCTAAAAAATAAAATAAAAATAAAACTGAACTAAAATAAATAAAACCAATGTGATTTAACTAAACTAAATAAAAATAAAAATAAACTTAAATAAAAATAAAAAATAAAATAACCTAAAATAAATAAAAATTGATTTGAATAAACTAAATAAACTACTACTTGATTTAAAATATGGATAAATAAACCATAAACTCCACAAAAATCATGAAACTGAGCCAAATCTTAAAAGACCCTGGCCCACCCAGACTCTAAAGGCCTGAGGCCCTGACCTTGACCCTCAGGCCTGGGCCCTGACACTGGGACTTACTGGGCCACAGATGTATAACTCCAGATAAGGCCCTGAATACTGGGCCCCTGGGCCCTGGGCTGACACTGACCTGAGGCCTAAGCTGAATTCTTGCTGACCCTGAGTGCCACTGATGCTGACCTGGGCCCTACTTGAGCCTGGGCTCTAAACTAGACCTGACACTGGGACTAGGCCAAAAGAGATAAGGCTACTGAACTGACCTAAAGGCTCTGACTGGGCCCAGCCACTGGGCCCTAAGACTGGGCCCTGGGCCACTGGGCCCTGGGCCCCAGACTAAGCCCTGGGCCTGGAGTGCTGGGCTGAAGGCCAAAATCTACTGAAGACCCTGGGCCAGGGCCCTGACAGGCCTAATAAAGCCACTAACTAACCACTAAACCTAGGCTGGCCTGATCCTCACCATGCCCTAGAGCTGATTCTAAACTAGCCAAACCCTGGGCCACAAACCCAAAACTCCCAAAACCCTGGGCCACTGATAACCTGATCCTAAAGCTGAAACTATAAACCCAACCAAAACTGAAGTAACTAAATAAATTAAAAAATAAACCTAAACCCTAAAAGTTAATGCCTAAACCTAAACCTAAACACTTAGAATGCACAACTTTTCTTGTAGAACATCTAGCCAACAGGCTCGGTCTAGATCTAGTGTTGGAGGTGAAGGTGGAGGCAGCCATTATCATAGTGGTGGTAGGGGATGTGGAGGTGCTAGTGGATATGGAGGTGGCGCTTATGGATGCAGGAGGAGTGATAGAGGTTACAACTATGGTGCTAGAGGAGGGGCATGGGGATATGATGGAGGATCTCTACTAAGAGGTGGGGTGGTTCTGAGCTGTAGAAATTGAAGAATGGCCAATCATCTACTTCTTATGGGTGTCTCTTTAAAGAGATTCTAGTAATCAAGTTTTTTATTTTCTCTATGCATGCTCATTTTATCTATGTCATAACTTGTGAGAAAACTTGGTGGGCTACTTTGAAAATAAGAGGAAATGTTGAATCTGAATTTGTTCTATGTTAAAAAAAACTATAAACCCTAAAACCTAAACCATAAACTAAAACATAAACCCTTAACCTAATACCTAAACTTTAAACCCTAAACCCTAAACCATAAACCTTTAATTAAAACATAAACCCTTAACCTAATACCTAAACTATACCCTAAAACCCTAAGCCTAAACTAAACCCTAAAAAGAAGACATAAACCACAAACCTAAAACCTAAACCCTGGGCCATAACCTGGGCCCAAAACCCCACCAAACCCTAAAACCTAAACCTACCTACTATAAACCAAAATAAAATAAAAACCTGGGCTAAATAAAGATAAAATAAAATAAAAACTTAAACTAAATCTTAAACTACTAAACCTGGGCTTAAACATGGTTAAAACAAAATAAAATAAATAAACCTAAACTAAACTAAAATAATCCTAATAACCAAAATAAAATAAAACTACTAAGATAAAAATAAAATAAAATAAATAAAAATAAACTAAGCTGATTCGATAAATGAGATCTAAAACTAATAAAATAAACTTAAACTAAACCTAAACCTAGGCCTAAAAATACTAAGATAAAATCTAAATAAATAAACTAAACTAAATAAAATATAAATAAACCTAAAGATTAAAATAAAATCCAATAAATAAACTAAATACTAAATGGGCTTCACATTTGTTTAATTTAATTAATAAATAAAAATAAACCCTGGGCCCTAAAGCCTAAAAAACCCTGGCCCTATCTACTGACCCTCTGCTGACTCACTGATCCTTGTAGGCTAAAGGCCCTAGGCCTGACCCAACTAGGCCTAGGCCTGACTGAGCCCTACCCACCTAAGGCCCTAGGCCTGGGCCCTGACCTGAGGCCCTAGATCTGGGCTCTAGGCCCTGGAACATCCCACCCTGGGCCAACCACTAGCCAAGATCTAACCTTTAAAGCTGAGCTCCCAACCTCCTGGGCCCTACCACTCCTCTAACTGACCTCTCTAAAAACCCTGAGCCTGATCCCTACCTAACCTGAGCCCTCAAACCTGGGCCCTGACCCTACTAACTAAACCACTGATTCCCATCATTTTGGTTTGGTCAACTAAAAAGTGAATTCATTTCATTAACCATCAATTCATTTTGCTATGATGCTTTATTTGGTCGATCATTTTAAATTGATGGACAATGCTATGAAGTCTCATCCTTCAATATAGAATCTTTGTTGAATTGGACATTACTAAGAAACATCCCAAAGAAATGTAGTTGGGATCTAAAATTATCATTACATGCAAAGAATTAAATTTGAAAATTTTCGTGTCTTTTTTTCTCACTACAAAATCCACAAGCATGATAATTCTAAATGTTTCATTCTTCATCACATATAAAATCTCTATTAAGGAAACTTCTATTCTAACCTAGGCCAACCTATTAAATATAAAAAATTACTTTCAAAAAAATGATTATTGAATGTTCTTGATAAGGATTTACCTTTCACTTCTTAGAGCAATTGAAGTCTTCAAATGTGAACAATAATAGCTTTCCTAAACTCTTGAATGAGGATTTTATTTCCTCTGATTCGATCCTTGCATCCTTGCTAGATTTGATAGATAAAAGTGAAGCTTTAAAGGAGAACATAAATGAGGAATTTAATACAATGCATCATTCTAATTCAATGGAGAATATGGCTTTAATACCTTATGATAATTAGGTTAATAAACCTGATTCCATATTCTAAATTCAAGATGATTTAGCTTCTCAGAAAGATTTGCTTTTATCTAATAATTTGGCTAATGTTGAGGAAGGGTTTGGTGTTCCCGCTGGCATTTTTAATAAATCATTTTCTGCTCCCTCCCTTACTATTCCCGAAGCTCATTTGTCTTTCATAAATTCTAATGTCTTGGAAGAAGAAGAATCAACTTCTCATCAAGAGATTTCTCCTAAATTTGTGACTAATGATGTTAAATCCTTTTCAGATGATGCTTAAAGGGCAAATAAAATGGCTTCCATACTTTCAATTGAAGAAAAAAATGTTAAAATTTTCCTCCCAAATTGCTAAGAAACACTAGAGCTACTAACCTCTCTCTCTTCTCTCAATTAACTTTTAATACTTTCTTTTCTTTATGTTTAATTTTATTTTGAATGTTAGAGGGATTGTTACCATCTCTATTCATAACTGTATTAGAAATCTTTGTTGTGTCCATAATATTTCTTTACTTATTATTCTTGAGTTGCTTATCCATGCTAATAAAATTAACCATGTTGCTAGAATGATTGGTTTCAATAAATTTTTTTCTAATGTTAGCAATAAGATTTGGTGTTTTTGAAATAACTTTGTAGATGTTTCTATTCTTGATGATTTTCATCAAGTTGTCAATGCTCAAATCTCTTATGGTGATTATTGGGTTTTGGGCTCTTTTACTTGCATCTTGTAATAGATCTGGTAAAAATCTTCTTTGGGATAACTTGACTAATTTTGCCACCTCTGTCAATAAACCTTGGTTTGTTGGTGATGATTTCAACACTATTTTATTCCCTTCTAAATGATGTGGTTGTTACTCTCCTAATATTCATTCCATGGATGATATTTCCAATATGATCCTTGATTGTAATTTGAATAATATTGGTTTTAAGGGTTCTAATTATACTTGGCAAAACTCTAAACTGGCAAGGTTAGATTCTTCTTAATACTCATTGGATTACTTAATGGATTACTTATAGATCATTTAAGAAAAACCTTGTTTGATCATGCTCTTCTAGCTATTAAAATAATTCTAATAGATTAAGAATTTCTCTCCTTTTAGATTTGAGAACATGTGGATTTAGCATATTAATGTTGACCTCACTTTGGAGTGAGTTCTCAACCTCCTCTAGACCTGGGATCTTCTAGACACTTAGACTTTGGTTATAAGATACTTCAAGTTATTAAATGAATACTCAACCTAAACCTAGAGACTTAGAAGTGTTAATCATAAGATTAGGCTATGCCTTAGGGATTAAGGAGACTCACCTGCTCTATAGCCTAAATTCAACTTGTGTTCACCTTCTCAAACTAAACCTTAAATTCTATTAAAATATAAAAATGCAAATCCAAATCTAAATCAAATGATTAAAGCCCATGATCAAATTCAAAATTGAAATCCTTCCTAAGCCTTATGATTTATCTTATGGACTAGCCTAAGCCAAATTCAAATCAATCCAAATTCAATTGATTTTCTCACAGATAAATTCAACCCTTCAATCAATTTATCAAATTCAAACTCAAACACAACTTCAAACCATGATCCAAACCTAAATCCAAATAAAATCAAATCCAAATCCAAACCCTTAATAAAATTTCATGGACTTGAGTTCTACCTAAAATCAATCAATCCTTCAATCCTCATTCCAAGTTCTACCTACAATCATAATCAAAACCATCGAGTAAATCATTTATATTAGAATACAAACTCAAATGCAATTTTAGCCAAGTTTAAGCCTAAATTAAATTAAATCATGATTTCAATGTTAAGTCACTAATATAAATAAAAAATGATAATAATAAACAAAAAAATTTAATTTAGCATACACAATCCATTTTAAATCTAAAATGAACTACAAAGAGAGAGAGAGAGAGAGAGAGAGAGAGAGAGAGATTAAACCAATTCTAAACATCAAATGAAATTTATTCAGAATTAAATCAAAATAAAAACTTAAAATAGATGTTATATATAATATATTAACCATTTAATTAAAATAATTAATTTATCAAATTATGAATCCATATTATCAATAATTATTAATAATAATTAAAATCATCTTATTTTATACATATAACTTATAAATTTTTATTCAATTCTTTACTAAAGTTATTAAAATTATGTAAAACTTTTAAAATCATTTATTAAAAGATCGGTTTCACCAAATTTTTTTTAAAAAGTGAAAAGATAAAACTATTAAATGACCAACTCCTAATTTATTTGATCATGATAACACATAAAAAATGTAAAAAAAGAAATAAAGAGAGGGAATGTCAAAGAAGTTGAGGCATGTAGGACAAAGTTTGCATCTCTCTCTCTCTCTCTCTCTCTCTCTCTCTCTCGACCAGCAGAAATGACACACTAAAAAAAAGTCCCTGTAGTTTTTCTCATCTCCCTTCTGGCAAAAATAGTCGAAGCCCTCTCATTCCTACTTCACTTGAGAGTGGGTCTCCCCTCGCAACTAGCCCTAAAAAAATAAAAAATGAAAAATCTCTCCGAGCACCTCTCCTCCGTTGAAAGCAAAGCTGAAAATGAACTCTCCCTCATGCCCATTTCTTCCTCTCAACCAAGCGAGGCATAGCCGACCCAAGCTGCATCCATGCCTCCCTCTTCCTCCAGCAGGTGCCCACTCATCCCTCACTTTCTCCAAACTGAGACAAACCAAGCAATGGTGATCGAGACTTCCTTGATCCCAAAGCCCCCATAAGCTACCTATAGAAAGCACATGAGACTTCCTATGAATTTTCTATTGATTGATCAAAATGCCACTATATAGCCTACCACCTTTATGCCTCCATCATTTTCATAAATACCATGACTTTCTAGCCCCAAGCATGATCCCATTCTTCATCGCTTCTCCCATTGCATCGTGGGAGAAGAACCCTTGAAGGTCTCATTAGATGGTTCTCTAGATTGATGAAGAAAGATCCTACACAAAATATCAAGGCCAATGATCAGGTCCTCCCGAGCTCTGGGTCTCCTTGGAGAGATGGATCGAAGATCAAAGATCATAGATGACATGATTCTATCATGTAAAGCCCTAGCATCGGCCTCAGCTCCATAGACTAGTACAACTTTGAGGGAAATGAGCTTAGTGGATATGAAATAAGTGAGTGATGAAGAATAGTATGATATGGATTTAATAAAGACATCCTCAATGATCTGTACAAAATTCCAAATCAAAGATGGTAGTGCTGATTCTTTAATGATCCATAGTGGTATGTCTAAAGTATTTTGAACATGTTCTCAATGCCTAACACATCATATATATAATCTAGGTGGAGATTATTATTCTTGAAGATACAAAGGAATAAATTAGCTATGCTCTAAGTGAAACTAATGCATAAAACCATCAACCTCTTAATCTCTAATAATTAATCCAAAGCTTTAGAAGAGGAAGCAAAACAACTTTGTTCATTAAAAGCTGTTTGAGCATGATGGATTTAGAGCTATGTGAGTGGCATCTATAGGTGAAGGTCACAGTCATGATCATTTTGGTCAACTTATCAAAATTAGCTACGGATGGATGGTTTTATATTATAGCATGAGTTTAATCATGAATGGGACTATATATATGGATAAGATTGTTAGAGAACATTCAAAAGTCAAGAATTTGGATTTTCTATTCTAGGATTCCCAATGCGTGTCCATGAGCAAGAGGAGGAAGCGAATCATGCAAAAAAAAGAATACTACTGATCGAACAAAGCACCTCAGGCTTTTTTCTTCAAACAATGCCACCTCTTGGTCGAATCCATCAAATTTAGCTCTGATGTATAATTCTAAAATGCTTAAAGCCTAGGGATCTCATGTTTGATGTGTTGAATCTGAGCATTGTTAGGATCCAACCTTTAGAGCCAATTCACTTTACTTTTAATCCTATGAGAGTTTAGAGACAAAAGTAAGACTATTCATTTTAGTGTTTGAGAATAGTTTTGATTAAAGCAAATTACATAGTGATTTGATTCCACTATCAAGCCATGATTAACTCATGGGCCATTTGATCTTTGATGAATGATCACTATTTATCAATATTTTATTTATTATTTAATTCATTAGATCTAAAAAGGAGTTAATCGGTCTATAATAAAAAAAGAAATAATATGTGATCAAACAAAATCCCAAAATGTACAAATTAAATTATCATAAAATTTAAAAAAACTTAGTATAAAAAGAATTAACTAAACAAATAACATTATAAATATTATAATCAAATATAAAGTTATTTATAATTTATGAATGTTGATTATAAAAATCAACTCAAACCCTAATTTTTATATGTTGATCTTAAAAGTCAAAAAGAAGTTTAGTTATGAGACATATCCTTAATTATAATAAATTTAATAATTAATTACAATTGACTAAACTTTATTTGATTAGGTATTCGTATAAAATATTGGAGGAAAATGATTAGGACTTCTTTCATAATTGTTTCCTTTAATTTATTTCATTAATAAAGGGGATTTATTGAATAAGATTAGGACCACTTTCCCAACCCATCCCATAAATCCATTTTATTTGGAGGATAATTAATCAATCTGGAAAATTAAGTTAGAGAAATTGATTAATTAATTAATGATTTTATTAATCAAATTAAAATTACAATTTGTAAACACTAAAACAAACCATAAACCCTAAACCTACAACCCTAAACTATAAACCCTAAACCCTAAACCCTAAACCCTAAAACCCTAAACCCCAAACCCAAAAACCTAAACTCTAAATCATAAACCCTAAACCCTTAAAACCCTAAACTTAATTTTTTTAAAAAAAAACCTCAACCCTAAACCCTAAAAATACACTAAAAAAAACGTAAACTTATCAATTTACTTAATTTAAAAATAAACCTAAACTAAAACCTGAACCCTAAACCTAAAACTTAAGCCCTAAACCCTAAACCCTAAACCCTAAACTCTAAAACCCTAAAAACTAAACCCTAAACTAAAAAAAATGTAAACCTAAAATTAAAATAAATAAACCTAAACCTAAACTAAAATAAATAAAACCTAAACCAAAGCCTAAAAAAAATAAAATAAATAAAATAAAATAAAAATAAACCTAAACCTAAACTAAGAAATAAAACCTAAAAATAAACCTAAAATAAAACCTAAAACCTAAAAATATGGACAAATAAAATAAAACCTAAATCTAAACCTAAAATGAAAATAAAACTTAAACCTAAAATAAAATATAAATAAACTCAACTAAAATAAACCTAATCATAAACCTGATTTAAAAATAAACTAAAATAAAACCTAAATTAAAATAAATTTAAAAAAATAAACATAAATAAAAAATAAAAATAAAATAAGCTAAAATAAATAAAATAAAACTAAACCTAAAAAAACCTAAATCCTACTTCAACCCTAAACCCTAAACCCTAAAATAAACTAATAAAAACCTAAACCTACCACATTTATTTAAAATAAAGTTTAAGCTAAAACCTAAACCCTAATCCTAAAACCTAAACCATAAACCCTAAACCCTAAATACTAAAATTAAAAAAAATAAAAAAATTAAAAGAAATTAGAAAAACCCTAACCCTAAATCGTAAACCCTAAAACTAACCATAAAATCTAAACCCTAAACCCTAAACCTACAACCCTAAACCCTAAACCTACAACCATAAACCATAAAACCATAAACCCAAAGCTAAAACATTAAACACTAAACTTAACCTCTCTACCCCTCGCGATTTTGCATTCCCCTGGATTGGCATTCGTAATATTCTTTCCAGATGCTTTCTCACCGAGCGCATGTATCTGCCCCAGATGTGACGCCCATGGATTATAAATGTATGAGGCTCGTCTCTGAACTGCTCGCCGCTTCTCACACGTAAGACCGTTTGCTCTTCGACTCTCTGATTCGATTGCACTGTTAATGTACCTATTAAATCATTCAAAGATGCTTTATCCGTAAGATCTCTAGCTCAATGCTTCGCTTAATCTAATTTTGACATCATATCGGATTGTGCGAATGTGTTCGATCGGATGTTGAGAAACTTGCTAAGCCCTTCGAGTTCACTTTGGTGGGTAAATTCTCCCTTAGATGCCCGACTCTTGATAATATTCGCTCTTTCTTTCATAGTTTAAAATTATCGGGTACTTTCTCTATCGGGCTGATCGATCCCCGTCACATTCTTATTCAACTCTCAAATGATTTAGATTACTTCGTGGGTCGTTACTTTGTGCATAATTGTCGCTATTGAAATGGTCACCCTCTTTGATGTCAAAGAGGAATCTCCCATTGTCCCTCTTGCTTTTCTTTCCGAATATACATTATTTCACTCATCAAGTTTTGTTTCTGGCCTTTTGGTAGGCCTCCAAATAGACAACGCCACTAGATCTAGGCCATCTGCTCGTAGATTCTCGATGAGATAAGACATCACAAAAAATATCCCAAAGAGGTTTGGATTGGCTCCAAAAAATTTGGATATAGTCAAAAAGTCTAATTCAAAAATTTTCCTGTCTTTTGCACTCACTGCAAGATTCACGCACGATCACTGTAATGCTTTGTGCTTCATCCTAATCTCAAAAAAAATTTACCAGAATATGAATACCATTAATGGAACTGGAAAACCACTCTAGCATATGTGCCTAAAGATACTCAAAAGAACCTCTCCTACACCTCCTATCGTCTAGTGGAAAACACACCTTGGTACTAGCCATTGAGGGTGTGACGATACCAATGGCAATTTACCTAACCTCACCCTACTAGTAATAATCGGTTTCCCATGATAGCACTTTGCTTCATTTAAATCCTACAATGAATGGTAGCCTTATATTGGACACCCAATTAAACAATTTGAATGGGAATCATATAATGGACCAAAACAATGATGACCCTATGGCTTCAGTACATATTGAGAAAGATATTTGTATTACGAATGGTGCCAACTTCCCCATCTATTTCCCTTCAGTGATAATCAATTGAACCCAATTTCTCACACTCTATCCGATGGAAGAAGGTGAAATCCTCTTCTAAAACATTGATAGATTCTTCTACTATTCCGGAACCCAAAAAATCACTTTCGATGGAGATAATTTGGATTCTGATAGACCCTTTCAAATTGTTAAAACAAAACCCTACAAAGCAAAATTTTCTAATAATAACTTCACTAGAACCACTCCTTCTTTCCACCCATACAAGTAATGTGTCATCATTTCTCTCCTCTTTCTTTTTTCCTTTTCCCTTTTGGTTGTCCCCTTATGATTAATTTTCTTATTTGGAATATCCGGTTGTGGGTCTCTTCCTCGCAATCGTAGGAGTCTTTGTCGTTCATAATATCAAGTTACTTGTTCTTATTGAACCTTTCATTAATTCTTCTAAGATTGCTTTTGTCGCTAGATCCCTTGGTTTTCATAATTTCTTCTTCAATCTTAATAATAAAATTTGGTGCTTTTGGCACAACTCCATCACCATTTCCATCATTGATGATCCAATTGGTTAATGTCAAAATCTCCTTAGGTGACTTATCGCTTTTGGCTCTTTATCTATGCTTCTTGTAATAGAGTGGTAGAACATCCTTTGAATCACTTACGCACCTTCTTCCTTGGCTAACCTTCCCCGGTTGGTTGGAGGTGATTTCAATACTATCATAGTTCGAAAGAAGGGAGGATGTTCTCCTAACCTTCATTCCATGGAGGACTTCTCAAATATGATCCTTGATTGCACCGATACATTGGTTTCACTGGGTCTAACTTCATGGCACAACTCTAGACTTTGTCTTGATAGGACCCTCTTTAATTCTCTTTGGATCAATCATGGCCTACCATTGTTGAGCATTTATAAAACTCGACCATGCTCCTCTCTTTTGATTTCCTTCAAAATCCCTAACCCGTCACTCCCTCTCCTTTCAGATTTCAAAATATGTGGACCCAACATAGTGACTTCACCAATGTCGCCTCACTAATTGGATGGCCCCTATTTTCCGGATAATTCTATTAAAGGTATGACTCGTCTGGCTTAAGCTCAAAAGACTTAAACAAAATCTCAATTGGTGGAACAAACACATTTTAAAACCTTTTCACAAATCTTAAAGCTATGGAACAAGAGGTTTGTTCTCTTGAAGAGGTCGTCAACCGATCCCAGAACTTGAGGAGTTGAACATTTCCAAGAATAACTTGGTTAATTATCAAAACATGGAAGAAACCTATTACGCAAAAGCCGCAAGCAAACATATTGTGATGGTGAAAACACCGTATTTTCATGCCATTTGTAATAAATAAAGCCTTAAACTCGATTAAGAAAATTAAGAACTCTAATGGTGAATGGATAACCGATAATAATGATATTAAGATTCATACATCCCCAAACTTTATTAAATTCTAACCGTATCGGAACTTTATCAAACACCCATCTTATCCCTTCTATGATTAATGTGAGGATAATCATTTACTCACTATGTGTCCTTCAAAGAGGATTAGTAATACTCTAAGAACATGAACACGACTCTGTCGGCCCCGACGGCTATACCCACTTCTTTCAAAGACATTTTATTAAAACCGACTAGTTGATGCTATTGATTTCTTTGATGGAAATCCTATTCCCAAAATTTTCTTCTATTGTCCTTATTTCCAAAACTAACAACTAATCAAATTTTTAGAATTAGTCTTTGCACCTTTTTCAAAACTCATTGCTAAATTAATAAATAATAAGCTTAGCCCTTTGCTTCCTAAAATCATCTCCCCAAATCAAACTAGTTTTGTTAAACACGAAATAATCGATAATATTCTTCTTGCTCAAGAGTCGGTTCATGACATTGATCCCTTCTAGAGAGGAGGCAACATTTATTCAAACTGACATCGCTAAAGCCTTTGACAATCTCTCATGGGATTTTCTCTTTCAAATGAATTTGTTTGGTTTTTTGATAGTTTTATCCGATTATAAAAGGTGTATCATGAATGTCCGTTTTCATTATCATGAATGGTGAGTCCATAGGTTTCTTTCCTTCTAGCCATGGTTTGAGGCAAGGTGACCCACTATCACCTTCTTTTTTATCATCGCTATTGAATACTCAAGGAGCCTTAACGATCTTTTCGCTAATAATCCTAATATGTCTTTTAAAACTCATGGAGGTTTCCTATTTCTCATCTTAGCTTTGGTGATGATTTCATTATCTTCTGCAACGCTCCTTCAACATGTTAAAACCATTAAGAACCTAAATGATTTTGGTAAAGTTAGTGGTCTTTTTCTTAATGAAGGAAAATGCGTTTTATTCCTTCAACTAAGATTCCTCCTAGACTTAACCAAATATCTAGAATTACTAATTTTAAGCAAAATCAACTCCTCTTAATTACCTTGGGGCTCCGCTTTTAAAGGCCAAAAAAGATCACACCTTTTGATGATCTAACAAAATTTTGGTTTGGGAATTTCATTTACTATCTTCTGGTAGGCTTACCTTGATCAAGAGCACTCTAAATTCCATGCCTATATACCTCTTCTTCAAACCATTGTGCCTACCAACTCTACCATCAATAGAATTGAGCATCTCTTAAACAAATTTTTTCCTGGGAACCAATACCTCCTCTAAAAGAATGCACCGGTCATCTTGGTCTAAAAGTTGTGGTACTTTGAAGAGGGAGGTCCGGGATGTAAATCCATCAAAGAAGTTATCAATGCCTTCTCCTACAAACTTTGGTGGAATTTTGAGCAAAAATAGTCTTTGGAGAATTTCATGACTTCTAAATATTACTGGTAAACATCCTCTCATTTGTCCCTTTAAATCGGGTGATTCTCCTGTGGAGAAGACTTTGTTACCAAATGGGATGAATCCTTAATTTTTTGGGCATAAACTCTAGCAATTCCTTCTTTTGGCAAGACAACTGAGTGGTTGTGGATCCATTGATGACTTACTCTACACTCACTCCACTTCCGCTAGAGTTAATTCATTCTGAAAACCACAAGTGGAACACTAGTAAGATTTGATTTTATTCCTTCCACTTTCTTAAATATGATTACTAATATTCCTATCACTCTAACAATCATGATCGATTATCTTTAAGCTATCTCATAATGGGGATTTCAACCTTAAAATGTGTGGCTTCACACTAAAGACACTTGATTCTTCTATTGTGTTCTCCAAAATTTGGAATAACAATATCCCTCTTCTTACTCTATTCTAACATATCCTAAAAAACTTTATTCCCTGACTCTTTTGTGGGGTAAAGGGTTTTATTTACCCTCTAAATGTCAATGTTGTTCTCATATTGAGAATGTTAACCATGTTTTTGTTAATGGGGCTATTGCCTCTAAAATTTGGATTTGGTATGACGATCTATTCAACCGTCAATTTTAATTGTTCTTTACTTTATATATATCAACTTCTTGAAGTTTACTTTGACAATGCAATTAAAGGTCATATTAAAATCATAATCGCCATTACTCTTATTTGGTTCATATGGATGGACAAAAAATGAAGCTAAACATGTGGGATTCGTATGAATCACATGAGGATTATTGCTAGAACTAAAACAAAATTTGTGACTTTAAAGCCAATTTAATTCATCACAAACATTTTAAAGGTTGTAAATTGTACAATAACCGGCCTCAACCTTCTAGACCCTTACTATCAATGATAGAATGGTTTTTGGAAAACCTCTTGATCATATTATTAAAATTAATACCGATGGCTCTCTCTCTCATAATGGCTCTTGTGGAGGCATTTTCGTGGATTCTAAGGGTATAGTCCTATGCATTTGCTTATCCCCTTATTTCCAAAGACGTCCCTTATACGAGCTTATGGCGCCATAAAAGCTCTAGAAATTTGTCTTCAAAATGGCGCTCAATATTTGGATAGAGGTGGATCTTCTACCGATTGACCTTTTGACTTATCAATATAAGCAACACTTGTACTACCTCCTCAAGCAAACTAGGGCTCTTCTCTCAATCGAATTTTACCATCACTCATGTTTGGCGTGAAGGTAACGCCTGTCATTACCTTGCAAATCGCTAGATTATAGTATCATCTTCTTTGATCAATTTACATTACCCAAATACTTGTGTGGTCCGTTAACTTGGACAATTCGGCTTACCTCGAATCTAATTCTCCTCTTCGCCTTTTTTCGGTTTTCTATTTCCTTGTGTTCTTTATGGATACTCCATAGATATCATTGTCGCCTTGTGCTCTTTGCCATGACTTGTCGCTTTACCCCTTCTCCTTTAGTTGGAAGAATTCTTTTGGCATTTATATATTATGGATGTTGAACTATATGCACATCAATATCTTGAATTGGGAGCTCAGGTTACCTCGTTATCGGTTTTATAACCTAATCCCACTTGGGACTTTAATTTCATTGATACATTCATTTCTAAACCTGAGAGAATTAACCATTGCTAGAGGAAGTTATCTATTTTGATGGGCTTAGATTTTAGTACTAACTTCTTTAACCAGTTTTTTCTCTGACAATATGGCTTGGAGCATTGCTACTACCTATGTTGCTTCTAGCAACGGATTAGTGTGCATTATGCTTGCTTTTATTTTGATGATTATAGTATTTCTTTGGTCGATGCTTACATTCCTTGGGACTCTTTCCTCCTTAAAGGCCTAATTCATAAAGGTTTCAACACTTATGTGAAAGGATTTTGGTTGTGGGCTTCGGGACTTTCTCAGACATGTACCCCCGCTTATATATAATGCCTAACCTCAAAGATGCTTTCCGCAAGGGAAGAAATTGTAATACCTGGTCTCTTTTAATGGTTATTTTGGTCCAAATCCTTGTACGGAATGGATTGGGTTTAATTACTTTTGGGTTTTGAGGTTTGCCATGGTTGTTTGTTGATTTGTTTGTTGATTTGGTTTTAATCCCTTTGGGTTCGCCTAGATTTTTCTCGCCGCTTCTCCCAGTTTTCCTCCTACTATTTTTTGCCATCTTGCTTGCTACTATCTTAGCAAGTTCTAGTTTTGGACCTTTATTGTCTTAAAATTCCTGCTTGGTAATGATGTCTTCTTCTATCCCCTCCAGGAATGGATTTCCTTGTTGGCTGCTCCTTTTGGTTCTTACTGTTTTACCCTCCTCTCGCTTTCATTTTCTCTTTTGTTGTTAACATTTGGGTTGATGTTGGACTTTACAATTATTTTCACCCTTCATGCATTGAGGAGATCATGAAAATCCTGAAGACCATTATACTCTTCTGCTTATTTGTAACCAATGGTCTATCCTATATGCCTACCGATTATGACCAATATCCTTGGCAATCCGCTTAATGTGACAAAGCAACTCGCTAACTTTTTGCTCTTAGATGCTATTGAGCACCTATTGGTTGCAATTTTCTTTATTCGTTATTTTGTCGATTGGGATATCCCATCTCTACACTAATATCTCTTTGTAGGAATGGAATTGTGTTATTTTTTCAATACTAGTCTTGTCGCTCGGTCTTGCTTCCCATGATCGCCAGGTTTGGAGTTTTTCAAGGGATTATCATTGTGCATCACGAGATTGTGGGCACCGCTACTCGTGGAAAATCCTTGAACTCATACAATTTTACTTTATATCCTTCTTAGTCATATTTCCTTTTCCTAATGGGAATGTGAAAATTGTCCATGCCTTTATGGATTATTGATTTCCGAAATTCTCGTTTTCTTTTGTTTTGATGCTAACACCGGATGTTGTTGTTTTTCCTCGTTGTTCTCCCATCCTATGCTATGATTGGAACATGTACAACTTGAAGCACATTTCTTTGTTATGCTTGGAATTAATCAATGATTTATCTTATATGCATAATTGGGTTGACAAAACCCACGTTATTATTATTGTCATTACCCTTGGTAATTGGATTATGGTGAATAAGCATCCAACACCATTTCTCCAATGTCACTTAGGATAGGCTTATGGTGGGGAGCTATTCATTATCTATCCTTTCCTTTACCATATTTGTTTATGGGTGGAATCTTGGACGCCTTGTTGGTTTTAACCGCCTTGTTGGTTGATCCGATCAATACCCACCTTACTGCCCCTAGGGCTTTGGATTATTTTGTACAACAAGTCTCTATTGAAGTTACTGATTGCTTGGTAGATTTTTCTTTGAACCACCTTACTGGTTTATTTTATGCCTATCATTGGAATTCATTGATCTACCTTTTCTGCTACTATTTACTTCATCCTTTTTCTGTCAAACTTGTATCTATTGTTTTGATTATACTAGATGAGTGGCATCATGGCAAGCTAACTAGTTTTTGCTATTTTGGTTGTCTCTTATCTTGGAAATTTACCTTTTTGTTTTACCTTCTCACCTAAGTTGGCTCTTTCTTTGTTGGTTGTAGAATTTCAGGGTCTCATGCCTCAAAGTCGCTCCCCATATTGTCACTGATGGTGAGGGTTTTGGTGATATCTGATTTGCGCCTTCAGATAACTTTTTATGCTTTATTTATTTGTTTATCTATTATTGCCATGTCTACTGATTGAGGAGTTTTATGGCCAATTTGCGATCTCTTCCTATCTTGGATGCCGCCTTTAACTGCTATATTTTCGATTTTAATGTTGAGACTCATTTCAATTCACTTGTTGATTTTTTTTATGGCGGGTTCCAATGTTGTATTAGCTATTTGGTGTTGTTGCTTTCTCGATTGCGTGCAATTTATCTCCTCGATCCCGCTACCTCATTTCTCGACTGGTTGGTGCGTTTTATGCTTTATTCTAAAAGAATGGTATTATGGCCGCTTTAGTCCCTTCCTATCTTGAATGTTGTTGCCTTTTGCCTTGTTCTCTGGATTGATTGTTGATCCGATTATCTGAATGGAGGCCTTGAATGTCGCTATTGAGCCGCCGCTCTAACTTTTTTTCCGGTGCTTATTTTGGTTGGTGCGCTCATTCTGTGTTGAGCTATGCTATCTTCCTTTACTATTGCTTTCTCCAGACATTAATAAGGGATTGTTTCTGGGTTGTTTTAGACCGAAAGATTCATTTACATATCATGTGATTGGGATGGTGTTAATTATAAGCTCATTGACTTATTTAATGCAAGTTGTCTCCGTAATTTTCTTATGGAGGGATTATATCTAATTTCTTTCTTGAATATGGCTATTCATGAGATTCTGCTAAGATGGCTCACTCACTTATGTTTATGTATTCTCATGTCAAGATGACTATATTGATGATATTTTTTTTTGAATGAGACTCCTTATCCTTGCCTCTTAGAATTACCTATATATTTTAGATATGATTTGCGTGTAATAAAGCTCACAAGAATATCAACCTGGTGCTACCTTCTCACGTTTGTTGGCTATGATGGTGTGATGATCTCACTCCCTATTGGTTTAGTAGCATGTGATGTAACCCTTCTAAGTTTGGATGCTCATATTCGCCTAACAGGATGTGATTGAGCCCGAGCCTTCTCTATCACAATTCCTTACTAACATACTCATATTATGTTATTTTCCTCTAACTTTTGTCAGATACCTTAACTTCTAATCTCCTCTTATTATAACTTGTGTGTGATTCTCTCTCTCTTTTGCTGCCTCCATTATCATGCATTCCCACATCCTCCGTGAGCATTGGCTTTAATCTTACTTTAGCTTATTATGTTAATCATCTTGTATCTTTTGATTGTTTTTATGCTTTCTTTTACTCTTGGATGTACTTAGATAGGGATTTACTCAGTTAATTGTAGCTCTTTGAGAGTTGAGTTTACCCTTTAAGGACCTTGTAACCCTCTTTTTTTGTGGCAATAAAATACCCCTACATGGGCCTTCCCCTCAAAAAAAAAAAAAAAAAGAAAACCATAAACCCCAAACCCAAAACCCTAAACCCTAAACCCTAAACCCTAAAAATCCTAAACCCCCAAAGCCTAAACACTAAACCCTAAACCATAAACCCTAACACTAAACCCTAAAACATTAAATCCTAAAACCTTAAACCCTAAACCCTAAAAATGTAAAAACTGAAACTTAAAAAATAAAATAAAATAAACTCAACTAAAAAATAATCCTAAACCTAAAAAATAAATTAAAATAAAAAACATAAAATAAAATAAATAAACTAAACTAACTAAAATAAAAAAAATAAATAAACTAATTACTAATTTTAAAAAAAAACCTAAAATAATCTAACGCTAAACCTAAACCCTAAACTAAAAAAAATTAAGCCTACCACTTTACTTAATTAAAAAATAAACCTAAACTAAAACCTAAACCATAAACCTAAAACCTAAACCATAGACCATATACCCTAAACCTAATAAAAAATTAAAAGAAATAAAAAAAACCTAACCTAAACTAAAAACTCTAAAAAACCCTAACTAACCTAAAACCTAATCAAACCTAAAATAAACTAAAACAAACCTAAACCTAAACCTAAATAAAACTAAATAAACTAATAAAACTAATCCTAAACTATTAACCCAACCTAAACCTAAAACTAAACCTAAATAAAAACTAAAACTAATCTTAAAATAAATAAAAACCTAAACTTATAAATAAAAATAAACTAAATAAAACCTAAACTAAAATAAATAAACTAAACTAAATAAAATAAAAATAACCTAAATAAAAAAAAAATTAACCAAAATAAATAAACCTAACTACTTTTACTTAATTAAAAGAAACCTAAACAACCCTAAACCCTAAACCCAAAATCCTAAACCCTAAAACCCTAAAACCCAAATACTAAACCCTAAAACCTAAACCTAAAGTCTAAATCCTAAGCCCTAACCCTAAACCCTAAACCTAAACCCCAACCCTAAACCTAAACCCTAAAAATCTCAAACCCAGCATAAACATTAAATCCTAAACCCTATACCATAAACCCTAACCCTAAATCCTAAATCCTAAACCCTAAAATCCTAAACCGTAAAACCCTAAACCCTAAACCCTAAACACTTAAAACCTAAAAACCTAAACCTAAACTAAATAAAACCTAAAAATAAAATAAATTAAAACACTCAACCTAAATAAAATAAAAAAATAAAATAAAATAAAAATAAAAATAAACATTAGAACAAAAAACATTAACAAAATAAAACTAAACATAAAATAAATTAAACCTAAAATAAAATAAAATAAAACTAAACAAAACCAAAACCTAAAAAAATAAAATAAAATAAACAAAAATAAATAAAAAAATAAAACCTAATCTCTAAACTAAAAAAAATCTAAACCTAAAAATAAAAATAAAATAAACAAATTAAAGTAAACCTAAACAAAAACAAAAATAAACTAAACAAAAATAAATAAAACCTAAACCTAAACCTAAAATAAACTAAACCTAAATCTAAACCTAAACCTAAATAAATAAAAATAACTAAAAATAAACCTAAATCTAAACTAAAGAATAAACCTAAAATAAAACCTAAACCTAAACAAAAAAAAAATAAAATAAAAACATAAACCAAAAAAAATAAAAAAAAAAAATAAAACTTAAACCTAAAAAAATAAATAAATAAAACTCAACTAAAATAAACCTAAACATAAAAAACAAACTAAAATAAAAAACCTAAATAAAAATAAATAAACCTAAAATAAATATAAAGTAAACTAAATAAGAAATAAACATAAACAAAAATAAAAAATAAAATAAACTAAAAATAATAAAAATTAAACTAAATAAACCTAAACTAACCGGTTTACTTAAATTTTTTTTTTTAAAAAACCCTAAATCCTATACAATAAATCCTAAACCCTAAACCCTAAATCAAGCCCTAATCCCTATATTTATAGCTCTAAACCCTAAAAAACCCTAAACCCTATCCCCTAACGTTAAACCTAAACCCTAAACCATAAATCCTAAGCCCTAAACAAACCCTAAACCCTAAAGCATAAACCCTAAACCCTAAATAAAGCCTAAACCTAAACTCTAAACCATAAACCCTAAACAACTAAAACCCAAAGAACCTAAGCCCTAAACCCTAAAAAACTAAAATAAACACTAAACCCTAACCTAAAACCCTAAACCCTAAACCAACTAAAATCCTAAACCCTAAAACCCTAAAGTCTAAACTCTAAACTCTAAAAAAAACCTAAACCTAAAACCTAAAACCTAAACCTAAATTAAATAAATCCTAAAAAAAATACTTAAACCTAAATAAAATAAAGAAATAAAATATAATAAAAACCTAAAATTAAACATAAAATTAAAATAAAATAAAATAAACTAATATAAAATAAAGAAAAAACTAAATTGAATTAAAAAAAATAAAATAAATAGAAGAATAAAAAACTTTAATAAATTAAAAAAATGTAAAATAAAAAAAAACTTAAAACTAAATAAAATAAAAACCTAAACATAAAAGATAAACCTAAAAATAAATAAAAAATAAAACCTAAACCATATGCTTAAAAAAACCTAAACCTAAAATAAAAAAATAAACAAAATAAAATAAACCTAAACCTAAACTAAAATATACTAAACTAAAATAAATAAAACCTAAACCAAAAATAAACTAAATTTAAACTTGAACCTAAACTAAATAAAATAAGATAAACTAAAAATAAATTTAAACCTAAACTAAAAAATAAAACTTAAAAATAAACATAAAATCAAAATTTAAATCCTAAACCTAAAAAAATAAAATAAAAATTTAAACATAAACCTAAAAATAAAAAATAAAACTTAAACCTAAAAAAATAAAATAAAACTCAATTACAAATAAACCTAAACCTAAACCTAAATGAAAAAAATAAACTAGAAGAAAAAACTTAAACTAAAATAAATAAACTTAAAATAAATAAACTAAACTAAATAAAAAGTAGAAATAAACATAAAAAAAATAAAAAATAAGCTAAATAAACCTAAACCTATGGATTTACAAAAAAAATTTAAAAAAACCCTAAACCTTAAATCCTAAACCCTAAACCCAAAACCTACGACACTAATCCTATAACCTTAAACCCTAAACCCTAAAAAACCTAAAACCTTAAACCCTAAACCTTGAACCATAAACCCTAATCCTAAACCCTAAACCTTAAAAGCATGAATCTTAAAACCCTAAACCATAAACCATAAACACTACACCCTAAACCCTAAATCCCTAAAACCAAAACCTAAACCTAAACCCTAAACCCTAAACACCAAACCATAAAAATAAACCTAAAGTAACTAAATAAATTAAAAAACAAACCTAAACCCTAAACCTAATAAACTTAACCAAAAAACCCTAAGAATAACCTTGATTGAAGTTCAAAACAACCAGTCTAATAAGGAAAGGCAAGAGTACTTATCGAGGTGAACTAGAGGTGATGGATGTAGAGGGTGGTAGTAGTGGTGGTTGTGGGGAGAGACTAAGGTTACAATGGTGGTGGCGAGGAGAGATCGGGGATTTAATGGTGGATCCTCCTACTTGAGAGGTCGGGTGGTTCTGATGGGAACTAGAGGAAATAAAGAATGGTCGATCTAATCTGCTGCTTATGGAACCTTGTCTTTATAGTAAAGATGGTTCAAGTTATCGCTTGGGTCTTTGATTTGCTTTATGCATGCTCATTTTTGATCTATGTCATCGCTTGTGTCATAGAGAACTTAGTGTGTTACTTGGTTGATGAAATTGAAAGAAAGAAATGTTGAATCTGAATTTATTCTTTGTTAAAAAAAAAACAAAAACCCTAAACCCTAAACATAAACCTGAACCCTAGACCTAAAACCTAAACCTTAAACCATAACCTTTAAACCCTAAACCCTACAACCCAAACCTAAACCCTCAACTAACCCAAAACCCTAAACCCTAAACCCTAAAAAGCTAAAATGCTAAACCTAAACTAAATAAAACTTAAATATAAAATAAATAAAAGAAATTAAACCAAAATAAAATAATAAAATAAAATAAAACCTAAACTAAAATTTAAACCTAAACCTAAACCTAAAAAGAAAGTAAAATAATAAATAAAAACTAAACTAAAATAAAATAAATAAAAACCTAAACTAAATGAAAAAATTAAAAAAAAATAAAATAAAAACTAAACCTAAAATAAAAATAAAATAAATTGAAAATAAAATAAAATAAAAACTAAATAAAAACCTAAACCTAAAAAATAAACCTAAAAATAAAACCTAGAAATAAATAAAAATAAAACTTAAACCCTAAACCTAAAATATATTAAACTTATACCTAAACCTAAACCCTAAATAAAATAAAATAATCAAAAAATAAGCCTAAACCTAAACTAAAAAAAAATAAAACCGAAAAATTAACCTAAAATAAAACTTAAACTTAAACTTAAAAAAAATAAAATGAAAATAAACTGAACACAAAAAATAAAAATAAACCTAAACCTAAAAAGTAAAATAAAAAAAAATAAACTCAACTAAAAAAATAGACCTAAAGCTAAACCTAAACCTAAACTAAAAAAAATAAACTAAAGTAAAACCTAAACAAAAATAAATAAACCTAAAATAAATAAAATAAATTAAATAAAATTAAAAATAAACATAAATAAAATTAAAAAAATAAACTATAATAAATAAAAAATAAATTTAATTAACCTAAACCTCTCAGTTTACTTAATTTTTTATTTTAAAAAAAAAAACCCTAAACCTAAAATACTAAACCTTAAACCCTAATACTTAAAATAAACCCTAAACTGACAACCCTAAACCTACAAACCTAAACCCTAAACCCTAAACCTAATCCTATACCCTAAACCCTCAATGCATAAACAGTAAAACCCTAAACCCTAAATCATAAACACTACACCTAAACCCTAAACCCTAACCCTAAACCCTAAACCCTAAACCCTAAATCCTAAACCTAAACCCTTAAACCCAATAAACCTAAACCTAAACACTAAGAATGGGCAAAGCCTTGACAACAAGACTGTCACTATCAAACAGGATCAGTCTAGATCTGGTAATGGAGGCGAAGGTAGAGGTGGCAATAATCGTAGTGGTGATGGGGGAACTAGAGGTGTTGATGGATATGGAGGTGGTGGTCAAAGCAATGGTGTTTAAAGAAGCTGAGGTTACAAACCATGGTGGTGGCGGGGAGAGATCTATATGATAGTGGATCCACTGAGAGGCTTGGTAACTAGACAAATTGAAGAACTAAACTGACAATGGTTATGGAATTGTGTATACAAGAAAGAAGGTTCTATCTAGGTCTTTGATTTGCTCATGCTTCATTTTTTTATTTATGTCATCACTTGTGTTTTAGATAACTTGGTGTGTTACTTGGTTGATGAAATAAAAAAAGGTTGAATCTAAATTTGTTCTTTCTTAAAAAAAAACCAAAACCCTAAACCCTAAATTAAAACCTGAACCCTAGACCACAACCCTAAACCCTAAACCCTAAACCCTACACCCTAAACCTTAAACCCTCAACTAACCCTAAACCCTAAACCCTAAACCCTAATAAGCTAAAAAGATAAACCTAAACTAAATAAAACCTAAAAATAAATTAAATAAAAGAACCTACACCAAAATAAAATAAAAAAATAAAATAAAAAAATAAAATAAAATAAAAACATAAACTAAAATCTAAATCTAAACCTAAACCTAAAAAGAAACTAAAATAAAAAATAAAAACTAAACTAAAATGAAAGAAATAAAAAACCAAACTAAACTAAAAAAATAAAAAATCTAAATAAAATAAAAACTTAACCTTAAATAAAAATAAAATAAAATAAAAACTAAATAAAAACCTAAACCTAAAAAATAAACCTAAAAATAAATAAAAAAGAAAACCTAAACCCTAAACCTAAAATATACTTAACCTATACTTAAACCTAAACCATAAATAAAATAAAATAAGTTAAAAATAAACCTAAACCTAAGCTAAAAAATAAAACCTAAAAATAAACCTAAAATAAAAACCTAAAACCTAAACCTAAAAAAATAAAATAAAAATGTAAACCTAAACCTAAAAATAAAAAATAAAACCTAAACCTAAAAATAAGAAAATAAAACTCAACTAAAAAATAAATCTAAACCTAAACCTAAACCTAAACAAAAAAGCAAACTAAAATAAAAAACCTAAACTAAAATTAATAAGCCTAAAATAAATAAACTAAACTAAATAAAAAGAAAAAATAAACATAAATAATAATAAAAATAAAATAAGCTAAAATAAATAAAAAATAAACTAAATAAACCTAAACCTATCAGTTTACTTAATTTATGAAAAAAACTCTAAACCTTAAATCCTAAACTATAAACCATAAACCCGAAACCCTAAAACTAAACCTAAACCCTAAACCCTAAACCTACAACTCTAAACCCTAAACCTTATACCCTAAACCTTAAAAAACCCTAAATCATAAACCATAAATGCCAAACCCTAAACTCTAAACCCTAAACCCTAATCTTAAACCCTAATCCCTAAAAGCATAAACTCTAAAACCCTAAACCCTAAACTATAAACCTTATACCCTAAACCCTGTACCCTAAATCCCAAACCCTAAACCTAAACATAAAGTAACTAAATAAATTAAAAGTAAACCTAAACCTTAAAACCTAATAAACCTAAACCTAAACTTAAACCCTAAGAATAAAACCAGGGGCGTGAACATCACCCAAAGAGGCCCTAGATCTCATGGAGGCGATGGTGAGGCAAATATGGTGGTGGGAACTGAGGTGCTGGATATGGAGGTGGGGGTCAGAGCAATCGTCATTATAAAGGCAAGAGGAGTGACGGAGGTTATAACAGTGGTGGTGGTGAAGGGAGAGATCGAGGATATGATGTCCTGCTAGTCGAGAGGCTGGGGTGGTTCTGATGGGAATTAGAGAAACTAAAGAACGACCAATCCTATCTGCAGCTTATGAAATTGTGTTTTTATAGTATAGATGGTTCTAATTATCTAAGGTTTTTCATTTTCTCTATGCGTGCTCATTTTTTATCCATGTGGTTGTTTGTGTCTTAGAAAACTTGGTGAGTTACTTTGTTAATTAAATAAAAATGAAGAAATGATGAATCTGAATTTATTCTCTATTAAAAATACCAAAAACCTTAAACCCTAAACTAAATCCTGAACCCTATACCTAAAACTTAAACCCTAAAAATCCTAAACCCTAAACCCTAAACCATAAATCCTAAAATCTTAAACCTTAAACCCAAAAACCTAAAAACTAAACCCTAAACCCTACACCCTACACACTACACCTTAAACCTTAAACCCTAAACCCTAAACTCTCAACTAAACCTAAACCCTAAACCTTAAAAATCTAAACCTAAACTAAATAAAACCTAAAAATATAATAAGAAAAGAACCTAAACAAAAATAAAATAAAATAAAAACCTAAACTAAAACCTAAATCTAAGCCAAAACCAAAACCTAAACCTAAACCTAAACCTAAAAAGGAACTAAAATAAAAAATAAAAACTAACAAAAATAAATAAATAAAAACCTAAACTAAATTGAAAAATAAAAAAGCTAAATTAAATAAAAACTAAACCTAAAATAAAATAAAAACTAAACCTAAAATAAAAATAAAATAAACCAAAAATAAAATAAAATAAAAACTAAATTAAAACCTAAACCTAAAAATCAAATCTAAAGATAAATAAAAAATAAAACCAAACCCTAAACCAAAAATATACTAAACATAAACCTAAACCTAAACCATAAATAAAATAAATTAAACTAAAAATAAACCTAAACCTAAACTAAAAAATAAAACCTAAAAATAAACCTAAACCTAAAAAAATAAAATAAAAACCTAAACCTAAACCTAAAAATAAAGAATAAAACCTAAACCTTCAAAAAAAAAAACTACTACACTAAAAATTAAACCTAAAATTAAACTAAAATAAAAAAACTTGAACTAAAATAAATAAACAAAAACAAATAAAAAAATAAATTAAACTTAAATAAATAAAAAGTAAATAAAAATAAACTAAATAAACCTAAACATATTAGCTTACTTAATTTTAAAAAAAATTATAAAAAATTAACAAAAATAAAAAAATTCCTAACCCTAAACCCTAAACCCTAAACCTTAAACCCTAGCCCTACAACCTTAAACCCTAAACCCTAAACCCTAAACCTTAAAACCCTAAACCCTAAACCCTAAACCTTAAACCTAAACTCTAAACCCTAAACCCTAAACCTTAAATCCTAAACCCTAAACCCTAAAACCTACAACCCAAACCCTAATCCCTAAACCCCAAATCCTAAACCCTAACCCCCAAACCCTGAAAACCTAAAAACCTAAACTTAAACTAAATAAAACCTAAAAAATAACATATATAAGAAAACCTAAACCTAAATAAAATAAAATACTAAAATAAAATTAAAACCTAAACGTAAATCAAAACCTAAAACTAAACCTAAACATAAAAATAAAAAAATAAAAAAATAAACACTAAACTAAAATAAAATAAATAAAAACCAAAATTAAACTAAAAAAATAAAATGAACCTAAAAATAAAAACCCTAAATAAAAAAACTAAACATAAAATAAAAATAAAATAAACTGAAATCGAAATAAAATAAAAACTAAATAAAAACCTAAACTAAAAAAAACCTAAACTTAAAATAAATAAATAAAATAAAACTAAACCTAAACTAAGATAAACTAAATTAAAATAAATGAAACCTAAACCTAAACCTAAAATAGACTAAACCTAAACCCTAAACTAAATAAAATAAACTAAACTAAAAATAAGTCTAAACATAATCTAAAAAAATAAAACCTAAAAATAAACCTAAAATAAAAAGCTAAAACCTAAACTTAAAAAAAATAAAAGAAAAACTTAAACCTAACCTAAAATAAAAAAAAATGTAAACCTGGAAAAAAAACTAAACTAAAACATAAACCTAAACCTAGACCTAAACCTTAAAATTAAACTAAAATAAAAAAGCTGAACTAAAATAAATAAACTAAACTAAATAAAAATAAAAAATTAAATTAAATAAAAATAAAAAATAAACTAAACTAAAATAAATGAAAAATAAACTAAATAAGCCTAAACCTACCGATTTAATTAATTTTAAAAAAAACCCTAAACCATAAACCCTAAATCCTAAACCATAACCCTAACCCTAAACCAAAATCAATTAAGCCAAACCAAAATCAACCCAAGTCAAACCTAACTTAACCCTTTTGACTTGAAATGTTCAAATGAACTAAAACCCATTTGAACCCAAGCCAATTGCAATTGAATTTATATATCAATCCCAAATCCATATATAAACTCAACTAAATCATACTCAAACCAAAATTAGGCCAACTAAACCCAATTGGTCCACTTTACCCAAAGTGTCTAGTTTGACCTATTTGAGCTAAGTTCTAATCCTACATAAATTTGATTGAACCAATCCCATCAAAACCTCCCATCATGATTGTTGATGACCCTTGGTTGATCAATTATCATAAATTGGGTCAAACTAAGTCAACTTGGTCATTTGACCAAGTCAACCCCTTAACCCATATGAACCCAACCTAGCCAAATTGCAACCTAAGCTAAATCCCTTGAAACTAATGATTCATACCAATTCAAAATCAATATTTGAATATGACTTGACCTTCAATTGAGTCAAACCAAACTCAGTTGGTTCTCTTGACCCAAGTTGACCCAAATTGACCTAAAAGACCAAATTGGGTTAAGTAAAAATATAAACCAAATTGATTGCAACTAATGGCTCAAGTTCATTCCAAATTGATTGTTGAACTTGACCAAAGCCTTGATTGGACCTAATTGAACCCAATTGACCTACTTAGCCCAAATTGACCTAAAGGTTTATGTTGGCCTAAATCGAATGAAATCCAAATTAATTAAAACCAAAGCCTACAATCATCTTCAATTGGTTAACTAAACCCAAACCAACTCCCAAGCCAAGCTAATTTTTCCAATTTGGTCAAATTGGTCAACATAACCCATTTTACCCAAATGAATTCGCATGAGCCAAAATGAAATCTAAGCCAAACTAAACTAAACTAATTGAACCAAAACATCTCAAATGATCATATGAACTTGACCCAACCTTGATTTGACCCAATTTGACCAATTGGTCAACTTGAACGAACTTAACCCAATTTGACCTAAATGAGTCAAATTAAGCCAAACCTAACCAAATCAACTCCAATTAACTTGAAATTTAAGCTAACCCACTTTTGGCTCATTTTAAATGTGCCCAAATCAAATCCAATGCCAAATGATCATTCTACCCTTGGGACAAGGGCATCACATGAGACAAATCAACCATATAAGTGGGCATTTCCATTCCTTGGCCACTTGGTACTCTCCCAATGGTCCACCTAGGCACCTAAGTCATTGCCTAACCTAACCCAAGAGGGGGAGTCAGCCATGACCCATGGTAGGTGAAATCACCTCACCCTCCCAATTGGAGCATTTGAAACCAATAAGACACCCAGGGTTCCTCCTTGGCAACCACCTCCACACCTTCAACCAACCAAGCCACTCCACCTCCTCCTACAACCCATGACTCCGAGATGGTGGATGGCCACTTGAAGCCAAACCTGATCCCAATGTCCGATCAAGATGAAGGCGGGTATACACCCCCTCGATTCCACTCAAACACACACAAAAATCATTCCAAAGGGCCCTAGGTACCCAAGACATGCCGCTACAGCCATTCCCTAAGCTCCCACGATCATTCCTTGATCAAAAAATGCCATTCCCACCCGTCCCGAAATAGAACACTCCCATTTTCAACATAACTTCCCCATTTCTCCATTAAACTCAAATTAACTTTGCACGCACCTTCCCTAAGCCTTGTCGAGCCAGAACGAATCATCTCCCAAGCTTTTCGAGCACCGAAGGTGGGACTTCGATCAAAGCTAAGCTCCAAATTGTCAATTTTTGGCCTTCCGAGCGAACATCGAGGAATTGATCCAATTGCTGCTCAACAGGGCTTCGTATCCACTAGATTAAGCTTCCTCAATTGTTCGAGCCACCGATCTTGAGCTCTGATGAGGCATGCTTCCAAAATTGATCTTTAGGCAAATATGGGCTGGAGCTTTTTGAAGAAAACTTGCATCTCATGTGATCTTGATCATTGAATCCCCTCTTATCAATGTTCTGAAGCGGTGGGATCCTTTCGGAGTTGATCCGAACACTGGTAAGCTCGAATCAAGTTAGCAATGCCAGATGGACTACATTCTCCCTCACTCGCATAACTTTAGATCACGCACTGTCCGTTTCACATGATCGAAATGGATGAGTGATTAAATTTGCTAGGTCGATCTGATTTAATCCTATTAAGATGTGGGATTAATCGTAGTCGTTCGATCTTAGATCAGACAGTAGGCAAGAAAATACGTCCACTACTGCCACATAAGTGCTAAGTCGGATAACTTGTAAGTAGCCAATCCACCACATGTGGAAAGCACGCCATCATGCAAGCATGCATGCCAATAGATTTGGCTTTAATTAGGCTTAATTAATCAATTTTAATGGATGAAACTTCTAAAAAGCATAAAAAATCATAGAGAAATAAAAATGCAAATAACTACTATTTTAAACGTATTTCAGAGGAGAATTAATTAAAAATGATCATAACTAATTTTGAATAGTTATTAAAGTTTAATTACAAAATTTATTAACATAATTACTCCTTAATTACTTGAGAAATTAATCCCAAAATTTGTGAGTTAATTTAATGGGATCCCATGATTTTCTTTAGATTTATTGCTCAATTAATTAGGAAAATTATTAAACCTTAACTACTCTTTTAAGTTAATTAATGATTAATTAATCCCATGAACAGTAACAAATTGGTTAATTAAGTTTATTAATCATTGTTCAACAGTAAGTGAACTAAGGAATAGGTTGGGACCCCTTTCCCTATGTTCATTTCACCCATTTTTAAAATGAAATTAATTAAGATTTAACTAATTAATTAAATCAATTCAAATTAAAAATCATAATCACATCATACCTAATTAATTAAATCATGGGGTAGATCTTTAGGTGTTTAATAACCTAAATGAGTTTAATGAAATTATGATTAGTCGATGTGGAAAACCATAAGAGTAATTAATTAAGTCCTTTAATCTAATTAACTATTAATCATGAGCCAATTGCATCAAGTTTCTTTTATTTCCTAAGATCATTGTAAGTTTATTTTCCATGCATATCATGTTGGCTCATAATTATTTAGTTAATTACTTTATGGTGACATAGGTAAGGGTAATTAATTCTTTAAATTAAGGCTTCAACTTAATTAACCCATAAACTCAACTTAATTACATTTCCTTAAATTAAATCAAATCACTAATGTGGGAATGGGTTTGAAACAACAAGTGATGATTTCTCTTCTCTCTTAAATCAAATCAAATCCAAAAAATTAATTAATAAAGAAGCTTCGCTTTTCTTAAAATAATCTTATTTGGTTTGATTATCCTTAAGAACTAGTTTGGTTGAATGAATCACATTCTTATATTTGATAGTCCTCTTCCAATTATGTCAAATATGGTATGTTATTTGAATTCATGCATCCATCTTTTCAAAATGAAGTAAAATAAAATGGATTTCCTATGTAAGCTTGCATGTGTTGATTTAATTTAATATATGCATTATTTTCACTATTAAATCCAAATGTATTTTTCAAAAGCTTATAAATTAATAATACTATGTGTTATAATGCTAGTTATAAGTACATAAGAAATGCATGCTGCTGATTAAGTGTATGAATGTTGAGTTCTATTTCCTCCATTCATGTGCTGGCTTATATAAGATTGAATGGTAATGGGTATATAGTCTGGACATCCCGGGAACACGAAACTTTAGCTAACCCCAAGGAGGTCATTTGATTACCTCACTTCCATGGTTTGTTACTTGGTTGACGAAATCAAAAAGAAGAAATATTGAATCTGAATTTATTCTCTCTTAAAAAAAAACTGAAAACCCTAAACCATAAACTAAAATTGAAAACCTAAACCCTAAACCCTAAAAGCCCTAAACCCTAAACCTTAGAACCTACAACCCTAAACACTAAACCCTAAACCTCCAAACCTTAAACACTAAACCCTAAATCATATTCCATAAACCCTAAACCCTAAGCCCTAAACCTTAAAAACCTAAAAACCTAAACTTAAATTTAAACTAGATAAAACTTAAAAATAAAATAAATAAATACATCCTAAACATAAATAAAATAAAAAATAAACTAAATAAAACATAAAAACATAAACCTAAAACTAAACCTAAACCTAAAAATAAAATTAAATAAAAAATAAGAACTAAACAAAAATAAAAAAATATAAACATAAACTATACTAAAAATAAAATAAACCTAAAAATAAGAAACCTAAATAAAATAAAAACTAAGCTTAAAATAAAAATAAAATAAAATAAACATAAAATACAATACACCTAAAATAAAATAAAATAAAACTAAATAAAAACCTAAACCTAAAAAATAAACCTAAAAATAAAACATAATAATAAATAATAAAATAATAGCTAAACCCTAAGCTAAAAAAACCTAAACCTAAAATAAACAAAATAAAATAAACATAAACTTAAGCTAAAATAAATAAAAACCTAAACTTACACCTAAAATAAACTAAACCAAAACCCTAAACTAAATAAAATAATATAAATAAAGAATAAACCTAAACTTAAACTAAAAAAATAAAACCTAAAAATAAACCTAAAACCTAAACCTAAAAAAATAAAATAAAAACTAAACCTAAACTTAAAAAATAAAAAATAAAACCTAAACCTAAAAAAATAAAATAAAAATAAAATTAAACAAAAAAACCAATACCTAACCTAAATAAACTAAAATAAAAAACCTAAACAAAAATAAATAAACCTAAAATAAATAAACTAAACTAAATAAAAATAATAAATAAACCAAAATAAAAACAAAAACTAAAATAAATAATAAAAAATTAATTATAAACCTAAACCTACTTTATTTTAATCATAAAAAAAATCCTAAACCCTAAACCCCAAACCATAAATCCTAAACCCTCAACCCTAACCCCTAAACCCTAAAATAAAACCCTAAACCTCCAACCCTAAACCCTAAACCCTAAAAAACCCTAACCCCTAAACCCTAAACACTAAACCCTAAACCTTAAACCCTAAATAAACCTTAAACCCTAAATCCTAAATCTTAAACCCTAAACCCTAAACCCTAAACACTAAACCCTAACCCAAACCCTAAACCCTAAAATCTGAACCTAAATTAGACCTAAACCTAACCTAAACACTAAACCTTTAAATGAACCCTAAACCCTAAACCCTAAACCCTAACCCTAAACCTAAACCTAAACCCTACACCCTAAACCCAAACCCTAAACCCTAAACCCTAAACCTAAAACTCAAAATAAAACCTAAACCCTAAACCCTAAACCTAAACCCTAAAACCTAAAAACCCTGCCTAAATTAAACTAAATAAAATAAATAAATAAAACTAAACTTAAATAAAATAAAAAAATAAAGTAAAATAAAAACCTAAGCTAAAACCTAAACCTAAAAATAAAATAAGATAAACTAATAAAAATAAACTAAAATAAAATAAATAAAAACCTAAACTAAACTAAAAAAATAAAATAAACCTAAGTGTAAAAAACCTAAATAAAATAAAAACTAAACATAAAATAAAAATAAAATAAACTTAAAATAAAAACTAAATAAAATCTAAAATTAAAATTAAACTTTAAAATAAAACTTAAAATAAATAAAAATAAACCTAACCAAAACTAAAAAACTTAAACCTTAAATAAAAACAAAATAAACAAAATTAAATAAGCCTAAACTTAAGCTAACATGAACTAAACCAAAATAAGTAAAACCTAAACTTAAACCTAAACTAAATAAAATAAAATTAACTAAAAATAAACTAAAAAATAAAAAATAAAAATAAACCTAAAATAATAAAATAAAAACCAAAACCTAAAAAATACAAATAATATATAAAACCTAAACTTAAAAAATTAAATAAAAAAGTTAACTAAAAAATAAACGTAAACTAAACCTAAAAAATAAACCAAAATAAATAAACCTAAAATAAATAAACTAAATTAAATAAAAATAAAAAATAAAATGAAATAAAAATAAAAAATAAAATAAAATAAACTAAATAAACCTAAACATACCAGTTTACTTAATTTTTAAGAAAAAAAACCATAAACCATAAATCCTAAACCCTAAACCATTAACCCTAAACCTACAACCCTAATCCCTAAACTCTAAGAAACCCTAAACCGTAACACTAAACCCTAAACCCTAGACCCTAAAAGCATAAACCCTAAAACTCTAAACCTTAAACCCTAAACCCTAAACCCTAACCATAAACCCTAAAACCTATAACTGAAACCCTAAAAATAAACCAAAAGTAAATAAATAAATTAAAAAATCAACCTAAACCCTAAAACCTAATAAACCTAAACCTAAACCTAAACCTTCAGAATGGGAAGATCCTTGATGCCAGGAACATCACCGTCAACCAAGCTCAGCCTAGATCCGACTGGAGGAGGCTAATGACATTATCATAGTGGTGGTGGGGATCAAGAGGTGCTAGTGTGAGGGGGGTCAACAATGGCTTATGGACTGAGTGACATAGGTTATAGTAGTTGTGCTAGCGGAGGGAGAGATCGGGGACATGATGGTGGATCTCGCTACTTGAGAGGCCGGGGTGGTTCTGATGGGAACTGAAAAAATTAGAGCATGGCCGATCCGATTTACTGCTTATGGAACTATATTTAGAGTAGAGATGGTTCTAATTATCTAGGGTTTTTGATTTACTCTATGCGTGCTCATTTTTTATCTATGTCATCACTTAAGTCTTAGAAAATTTGGTGTGTTACTTGGTTGATGAAATCGAAAAGAAGAAATGTTGAATCTGAATTTGTTCTCTGTTAAAAAAAAACCAAAAAACCCTAAACCCTAAACTAAATCTTGAACCCTAAGCCTAAAACCTAAACCCTAAACCCTAAACTCTAAAAACCATAAACCTTAAACCCTAAACCTACTCTATGCCTTGTGAATTAGAGTTTGTTGTTCAGTGGTTGTTGTCTCCCCATTTTCTCCTTTCTAGTGACTGTCTGCTCTTTGGGATTTGGAAGGGGTTTTGTTTGCCACTAGCCTTGTTTCTTTCCTTATAGTTTTGCTGCTTGTGGTTGGGTGGTCCTCCTTTGCCTTTTCTAGTTTGGCTAGTGACTACCCATTTTATTTTCTTGGTTATTTTGGAGATCTCCAGGTAGGTTGTGGCTTTGTCTACTGTTGTTCTTTTCCATCTTTTTAGGCTCTATATTGGCTCTATTTGCTGGTTGGTTTTGTTGGCTGACTAGGTTAGTTGGCTATTTTGGCTGGCTGGGTCTATGTGGATGTGTTAGTTGTGTTTGATGGTTCATTTAGGTGCTTTTGGTTGGGTTCTTTTGGTTGGGTTTCTGGTCTGTTCCTTGCTTAGTTATCCTCTCTTGGGTGTAGTTATTTTTCCTTTATTTTTGCTTCCCAGTTTGGGTGTCGATTTTCCTGCTGCTTTGACTTCTCCTGGTGCTCATCCTATTACAGCTGGCGTAGGTGGTTTTATTGGCTATTTTGTTGGTGGACAATATGAGCTCATGTGGTTTTTTTGGTATTATTTTAGGACTTGTTGTTGGTGTTTGGTCACAGGTGTTTGTGGCTGTCTCTTGCCTTGGATGCTTGTGTTGTGGCTTGGTGTTTTGGGCTTTATGTTGGTTGTTGGTATTGCCTTTGGTTTAGTTGGCTCTCCTTATTTTCTGATATTTTCCTCTTCCTTGGTGATGGTGGATTTTCATTTTCTTTTTTTTTGGTGGTGGTTTTGATTATAAGGATGACCTCTTGGTCTCTCTATGCTATGGCTTTCCTCTCTCTAGTGCTGCTTATCATCTACTATTTTGTTATTTGGGTGGAGGTTTTGCCCTTAGATTTGGATTGCTAGTGCTCTAGAGATAGTTGTGGGTTATTCTCAATAGGCGACTCCTACTTAGGATCTTTGGGTTTATGTGTTTTATAGTGTTGTGGGTTTTGGTTGGTGGGTTAGTGGCTATTTTAGCTACTCTCTATTTTTTTTGGGGTAGGAATTGGATCACTATGGATTGTTTTTCCTTGGATCATTGCTTATATCAGTATGCTGTCTATGATGGCTTGAATTTTTCCCCATATCTTCTCTCTTGTTGATAGCATGCATATGATTGTAACCCTTCTCATGAAGTTTGGATTCTCATATGTATTGTTTCCCCTTGACATGATCTTTGTTGAGCCTAAGCCTTCACTTTCTCAATTGTTTCTAAATTATTTACTTTATCATTCTTCCTTGTGCTATGACCATTGCCTTTGTAGTGTTTAGCAGATTTCTTTTGCAGGTTGGAACTTCACAGATGGAATGATCTTTACTCAGGCATCTCAAGCTGTTGATGTGGAGCATGCTTATCTTACCTTCTCAAACGGATCATGAGCTGTTGCTGACTAGTCCTTTTACTATTTTCTAGTTTTATTAGTCCTTTTTGTGTCTTTTTTATTTATTTACTTTTTTTTTCTCTTTTCTCTTTTAATTTCTTTTTTTCCATTGTACTTAGGTGGAGGTTTAGCTCTTTAGGTTCCTTGTAGCTCTATGAGAAGTAGAAATTTGAGCTTTACCCCTTTTAAGGACATTGTATCCTTTATTTTTATGGTAATAAAATTATAACTTTCCCTAAAAAAAACCTAAACCCTAAGAGTGGAAGAACCTTAATGGTAGGAACAACACCTCCAACCAAGCTCAGTCTAGATCTGGCGGTGGAGGTGAAGTCAGAGGCAGTGGTTATTGCAGTGGTGGTGGGGAATCTAGAGGTGCTGGTGAATATGGAGGTGGTGGTCGGAGCAGTGGTGGTTATGGAGGCTGGAGGAGTGAGCTTGTGGTGGCGGAGGAGAGATCGGGGATATGATTGATCCCACGAGAGGCTCTGATGGGAACTGAGAAAAATGGTGGGTCGATGCTTCTTATTGAACTGTGTCTTACAGTAGAGACAGTTCAGGTTATTTAGGGTTTTTTTATTTCCTTTATGCGTGCTCATTTTTGATCCATGTCGTCACTTGTGTCTTCAATAACTTGTTGTGTTACTTGGTTGATAAAATTGAAAAGAAGAAATGTTGAATCTGAATTTGTTCTCTATTAAAAAAAACCTCTAAAAACCTAAATCTATAAACTACCTAATCAATCACTAAAACCATAAAACTTAAAACCTAAACCCTAAACCCACAAAACCTAAACCCTAAACCCTAAACACAAACCCTAAACCTAAACCTACTAAACCACAAACTAACCTTAAAACTACTAAACCTAAACTAAATAAAACCTAAAATTAAAATAAATAAATAAACCTAAACCTAAATTGAATAAAATAATAAAATAAAATAAAATCTAAACTAAAACCTTAAAACTTAAGAATAAAATAAAATAAAATAAATTAATTAAAATATATAAAATAAAATAAAAACCTAAACTAAACTAAAAAAATAAAATAATACTAAAAATAAAAACATAAATAAATTTAAAACTAAATGTAAAATAAAAATATACCTAACATAAAATAAAATAATAACTAAATAAAAACCTAAACCAAAAAAGTAAACCTAAAAAAACCCTAAAAATAAAAAATAAAATCTAAACCATAAACTAAAATAAACAAAATAAACCTAAACTAAACATAAATAAACAATAAACTAAAATAAATAAAATCTCTAAACCTAAGATTAAACCTTAAATTAAAATTAAGTAAACTAAAATAAACCTATCATAAACTAAAAAAATAAAACTTAGAAATAAACCTAAGATAAAAGCCTAAAACCTAAACCCAAAAAAATAAAATAAAAACCTAAACCTAAACCTAAAAATAAAAAACAAAATGAAAACCTAAAAAATAAAATAAAAATAAAACTAACCTAGAAAATAAACATAAACCTACCTAAAAAAAATTAAAATAAAATAAACTAAACTAAAATAAATAAACCTAAAATAAATAAACAAAACTAATTAAAAACTCTAAATAAAATAAACATGAAATAAACTAAAATAAATAAAATAAACTAAATAAACCCTTTGTGAATTTTTTTTTGAAAACCCTAAACCCAAAAGACACTACCTACTGACACAAACCCTGCCCTAAGATGACCTGACATGGGCTAAACCTAGGCTAGC
The DNA here is from genome assembly GCA_021442155.1 of Cymbidium sinense. Taxonomy (NCBI): domain Eukaryota; kingdom Viridiplantae; phylum Streptophyta; class Magnoliopsida; order Asparagales; family Orchidaceae; genus Cymbidium; species Cymbidium sinense. The sequence goes on from JAKCPB010000126.1 coordinate 80,296, forward strand.
AGGCCTGGCCCTAACTGGGCCTTAAACCCAGATCATAAACCCTGGGCTCTACTCAGGCTAGGCCCAGATCCACAAGCAAAGGCTGAGCCCTATGACATTAAACCCTGGATGACCTGAGGCCACTGGGGCTGAGCCTGGGCTCTAAACCACTAGGCCTAGTAACCCTGGCCTGGAGGCCTGGGCCACTAAACCACTGATCCACTGACCTGGGCACGGAGGGATAAATTAAACTAAATCCTACCTAAAGTCTCTGGGCTCTAAACTAGGCCCGCCCTAAACCTGGGCCCCTCTAGGAGCCAAACCCTCAGTCTAGATGGGGTTAAAGATAAACCTAAACTGCTTGATAAACCCCAGGCCTAAACTAAGGCAGACCAAACCCTAAAACCCTGGGCCAAACCCACCCAAAACCATACCTAAACCCTAAACTAACTCTAAACCTAAAGCTAAACCACAAAATAAATAAATAAAATAAATAAAAGCAAACCAAAATAAAATAAAATATAAATATAAATGAATAAACAAACCTAAAAGATAATAAATAATAAACTAAACTAAACTAAATAAATAAAACTTAAAACTAATAAAATGGAATAAACCTAAAAATAAAATAAAATTAAAACTAAAATAAACTAAAATAAACTAAAATAAATAAAAATAAAATAAATATAAAAAAGAAACTAAACCCAAAATAAAAATAAAATAAACCTAAACCTGGAATAAAATAAATAAAACCTAAAACCTAAATAAAAAACTAAACCTAAAGCTAAATGGATAAAATATACTAAAATAATCTTAATCCTAAACTAAACATATAACCTAAAATAACCTTAAAATAAAAAAAAATAAAACCCTAACCTAATAAATAAAATAAAATCTAACTAACCTAAAAAAATAAAACCTAAACATAAAAGTAAAAAAAAATAAGTCAACTAAAAATAAACCTAAAACATAAATAAAATAAAAATCTAAACTTAAATTGATATACTAAATACTAGAAATTAAACCTTAAAAACCTAACTAATTAAATCTAAACTCGAACCTTAAATCCTAAACCTAAACATAAATAAACCCTAAATCCCTAAACCCCACAAACCCCCAATCCTAAATCCCAAACTAAACCAAAATTTAATAAATTAAAAAATAAACCTAAACCCTAAAACCTAATAAACCTAAACCTAAACCTAAACCCTTAGAATGTGCGGAACCTTGACGAAAGGAACATCATCATCAACTAGGCTCAGTCTAGCTCTGGCGATGGAAGTGAAGATGGAGGTGGTGATTATCACAGTGGTGTTGGGGGTTATGGAGGTGCTGGTGGATATGGAGGTGGTGGTTAGAGCAGTGGTGGTTATGAAGGTGGGAGGAGCGAAGGAGGTTACAGTGGTGTGGCCGGTGGTGATCGGGATATGATGGTGGATCCCACTACTCGATGGTTGGAATTAAGCGAAGAATCGATGCAATCACTTATGGAACAACATCTTTTAGAGTAGAGCATTCTAGTTATCTATGGTTTATTATTTGCTCATGCTCATTTTTTTATTTATGCGTCACTTCTATCTTAGAAAACTTGGGTGATGAAATCCAAAGAAGAAATGTTAAATCTTTGTTCATATTAAAAAAATAAAAACCTAAACTAAAACTTCCTTAAACCTAAAACCTAAACCCACAAACCTAAACTTCTAAACCCCTAAACCCCTGACCCCAAACCCTAAACCCTAAACCCCCCAAACCACAAAAAACCCCATAGCCTAGGCCAGACCTAAACACTAAACCCAAACTCCACTGAGCCTAAACCACACACCTAAATCCCAAACACTGGGCTCCCTGACCTAAGGCCACTCCTAAACAAAACTAAACTAAATAAACCCTAAAGATAAAATAAATTAAACATTAAAAATAAAATAAAAGATAAATTAAATAAAACTAAACTAAACCCAGGCTAAACTAAAAACTAAAATAAAATGAAAACTAAAATAATTAAAATAAATAAAAACTAAAACCTTAAAAAACTTAAATGAAAATAAAATTAAACTAAAATAAAATAAAATAAACCTTAAATATAATAAAATAAAACTAAAGAAAACTTAAACTAACAAATAAACTAAAATAAAACATAAACCCTAAACTAAAAAAACCTAAACTAAACCTAAAATAAAATAAAAATAAACTAAAGCTAAACTAAAATAAAGTTTAAATAAATAAACCTAAACCTAAAATAAATTAAACTTAAACCTTAACCTAAACTAAATAAAATAAGATAAACTAAAAATAAACTAAAATCAATAAACTAAAATAAATAAACTAGTCAGACACAAATAAAATAAACCTAAATAAAATTAAAAATAAAATACACTAAAATAAAAACTAATTAAACTTAAACTGCCGTTTTGCGTTGCTTTAAAAGATATATATGTATAATATAAAATGTAAAAAATATAAAATGCTTGCCTAGGCTCTAAACTCTAGGCCCTAAACCTGGCCCTAGGCCTAAAACCACAAGGCCCTAAGCCTAAAACCTAAACTCAGAACCCCAGGCCCTGGAGCCTAAACCCTAAATCCTAAACCTCACTGACCTAAACTAAATAAAACTAAAATAAAATAAATAAATAAAACCTAAACCTAAATAAAATATAATAAAATAACAGCATGACCTAAACCTTAATCGAGCCTAAAATAAAATAAAATAAACTAAAACTAAACTAAAATAAACTAAATGAAAAACCAAATAAAATGACACAGACACAAAAATAAAAAAACTAAATATGAAACCTAAACTTGAAAATAAACCTAATGTCTGACTAAAAAAAAAATAAACCTAAACCCTAAACTAAAACTAAAACCTAAAATAATAAAATAAACTTGGACTAAACTAAAATAAACTAACTAAAATAAATAAAACTTATACCTAAACCTAAAATAAACTAAACTTAAAACTAAACTAAATAAAATAAATAAAAAAAAAACCTAAACCTTAAGTAAATATAAAATCTAAAAATAAACATAAAACCTTCAAAAAAAAATAAAATAGAAACCTAAACTAAAACCTAAAAAAAAAAATAAAACAAAACAAAAGATAAACATATACCTACAAACCTAAAAAAATAAAAAATAAAAAAACCTAAACTAAAATTAATAAACTTAAAATAAATAAACTAACCTAAATAATAAATTAAACCTTAATTAAAAATAAAATAAAATAAAATAAAATAAACTAAATAAACTAAATAAACTTAAACCTATTGATTTCTTTAATTTTTAAAAAAAAGCCCCCTTAAACCCTAAACCCTAAACCTTATACCCACACTCCTAACCACTAAACCAAAACTAAGCCAAACCTACAACCCCAAGCGATAAACCCTAGGACTCTTTAAACCCTAAACCCCACAATAACTGGCCGGTGTGCCCACTAAACCCTGGTGACCTAGGCCATCTTTGACCACTGGCCAAACTAAACCCCAAAGGCTGAGTACTGATTGCTAAAAAAAACTGAGCTAAACTAATCCACCCTGAGCCTAAGCCACAAATCCACAAATACTAGGCATGCCTGGGACCCTAGGCCTACCCTGAGCACTACATACTGACCATAAGATAAAAAAATTAAAGATAAATAAAATCTAAACCTAAATAATTAAAATAAAATAAAATAAAAACCTAAACTAAACCAAAACCTAAAAGTCAAATAAAATAAAAATTAAATAAACTAAAATAAATAAATAAAACATTAACTAAAATAAAAATAAAATTAAGAATAAAATGCTTATAAAATAAAACTAAAAAACTTAAAATAAAATAAAACCTAAATTAAAATAAAATAAACACTAAATAAAAATTAAACCTAAAATAAACCTAAAATACCTAAAATAAATTAAAATTAAACTTTAAACTTTAAATGAAAAAAAAAACTTAAACCTAATATAAAAATAAAATAAACAAAATATAATAAACTTAAACCTTAAGAAAAATAAACCAAACTAAAATTAATAAAACCTAAACCTAAAACTAAAATAAACAAAACCTAAACTAAACTTAAACTAAATAAAATATAATAAACTAAAAACCTAAACCTAAACTAAAAATAAACCTAAAAATAAACCAAAATAAAATCTAAAACTAAACTAAAATAAACTAAAAATAAACTAAATAAACCAAACCTTTTGGTTTAATCTTTAAAAGCCCTTAAATCCTAAACCAACTCATAAACCCTAAACAAAATAACAACTACAACCACTAGGCAAACCTAAAGAGCATATAAACCACTAAAAGAAACCACTCCAAAATAATAAACCACTAAATCCTAAACCTAAACCTTAAACTGAGCTTTGAAACCCACCAAATTGAGAGGCCAAGACCCTGGGACTTAAACCCTAGGCTACAAGACCAAGGAAAATGACCCTAAAAATAAACCCTAAAAAGAAAAGAGCTCAACTAAAGAGAATAAAAAATAAAATAAATAAAACCTAAACTAAAATAAGATAATAAAACTACTAGGCTGACCTAGACCTAAACCTAAACTAAAAAGAAAAAAAAAAACTACACTAATAAAATAAATAAAAACCTAAACAAAATAAAAAATAAAAGGAAAATAAAATAAAATGAAACATAATTAGATAAAATAAACCTAAGTAAAATAAAATAAAACTTTGATTTAAAATAAACCAAAAATAAAACCTAAAAAATAAATAAAACATAAAACCCTAAAAACCTAAACAAAAAAAAAATCTTAAACCTAAATAAAAATAAAATAAACTAAACCTAAACTAAAATAAATTAAACAAAATAATTAAAGCAGACATAAACTAAAATAAACTAAACCAAAACCAAAACTAAACTAAAATAAAATAAAACTAAAAAATAAACCTAAACCTAGAGAAGATAAAACCTAAAAATAAACCTAAAATAAACCTAAAACTTGAAAAAAAATAAAATAAAACCCTAAACTAACCTAAAAATAAAAAAATAAAACCTAAACCTAAAAATAAAAATAAAATTAAAATTAAACTAAAAATTTAACCTAAACTGAAATGCAAACCTAAGAAATATAGTAAAATAAATACCTAAGATAAAATAAATAAACTAAAAAAAATAAATGACTAAATAAGAATAAAATAATCTTAAATAAATTTAAAAATAAATAAACTAAAATAAAAATAAACTAAATAAACTTAAACATAACATTTTGCTTAATTATAAAATAAAAATATAAAACCTAAACCCTTAACCACAAAACCTAAATCCTGGACTGAGCCACCAAGCCTAAACTGACCCTAAACTACTGCCTAAACCTGGGCCACAAACTTGGAGCCACAGGCCCTAACAGAGCCCTAGGCCTAAGATCCATTTGAGCTTTATAAGATTAAAATGATGATAAACCTAAGAGAATACAAATAAATGAGCTAAAACAGGCTAAACCTAAAGATAAACAAGATAAAGAAAACTAAATAAGATAGATAAATAAAACCTAAAGTAGGCTAAAATAAAATAACAGAACAAAAGCCTAATAAAATATAACTAGATGTGGGATAAAGACTAAAATGAGCCTATAAAATGGGTTAAATAAAAGATAAATAAAGGCACGGACCTAAAATGACCCTAACCACTGAGCCTGAGCACTGAGCTATGCCATGAGGCACACCCATACTGAGCACTCCACAAAAAGGCCACTGAGCCCTGACCCTGATCAGTGACCACGGACCTGGGCCCTGATCCCAGATCCTGGCCCTGAGCCACTAGAGGCATGGGCCACTGAGTCAGGTGACTGAGCCACAGGCCACTCTGACCTGGAGTCCAGGCCCAAAGGCCCACCCTGAGCTGAGCAGGTTGCTAGGTGGTTAAAGAATAAACTAGGCCCTAGGGCTTGATAGGCATGAGCTGAGCTCTAGGCCCTGGGCCTGGATCCTGAGCCCTGGGCCACTGAAACCAGCTAAGACCACTAAACCCACAAGATCTAAACACCTGGGCAGCCCAACCAGGCCATGGGCCCTAACTATGGGCTCTGGCCCTGAGCTGACTCACAGGCCTAGACCCTAAAATTTAAAGGCTTACCAAACTAAATAAGGCTTAAACAGATAAAGAGACAAAATGATAAGATAAAGATAAAAGATAATAAAGATAAAAGATGTAAAAAGTAGCTGACATGGGAAAATAAAATAAAATATAAACTAACTAAAATAAAATAAAATAAATAAAACTAAACCTAAAAAATAAAATACACCTAAAATAAAATAAAGATTAAATAAAATTTAAACATAAAATAAACTAAAAAAAATAAACCTAAAATAAATAAAATAAAACCTAAACTAAACTTTAAAAAAAGAAAAAACCTAAACCTAAAATAAATAAATAAAACCTAAACTACTAAAATAAATAAACCTAAACCTAAACTAAAATAAATAAAATAAAATAAATTAAAGACCAATCTGAACTAAAATTAAAACCTTAAAAAAACCTAAAATAAAAGCCTAAAACCTAAACCTAAAAAAACAAAGTAAAAAACCTAAACCTAAAAAAAAGAAAAAACCTAATCCAAAATAATAAAATAAAACTAAAAGTCAACTAAAAAATAAACCTAAACCTCAATGAAACTAAAATAAAAAAAAAAATCTGACTTAAGTAAATAAACTAAACTAAAAAAAATAAAATAAACTAAATATACTAAACAAACATAAACCATTTTTGCTTAATTAAAAAAACCTTAAACACTAAATCCTAAATCCAAAACCCTACACACCCCTAAATCTAATCCCTACACCCTAACCACCACCCAAATGCATAAACCCTAAAACCCCCAACCCACAAACCACAACAAAACCCTATACCCAAACCCCATAAACCCCAAACCCAAGCCCCACCACGAACTAAACTAAATTAACTAAATAAATTTAAAAAATACTAAACCCATAACTTAAACATAAACCTAAACCTATACCTTAAGAATGGGCAGAACCTTGAGGGAAGGAACATCTCCATCAACTAGGCTCAGTCTAGATCTGACGATGGAGTCGAAGGTGGAGGCAGCGGTTATCGCAGTGGTGGTGAGGATAGGTGGTTGGGCGTTATGGAAGGGGAGTTCTGACCATGGTGGTGGCCAAGGCGGTCGGGGAATATGATGGTGGATCCGCTACTAGGCAGGGTGGTTCTAATGGGAACAGAAAGCGAATGGTGATCTAATCTACTTATGGAACAATGTCTTTATAGTAGAGATGGTTCTACTTATCTATGGTTTTTGATTTGCTCTATGCGTGCTCATTTTTTAACTCTGTCTTCACTTGTGTCTTAGAAAACTTGGTTGATGAAATTGAAAAGAAGAAATGTTGAATCTAAATTTGTTCTCTCTCAAAAATCAAAACCCCTAAAACACTATACCCTAAACCTAAAACTCCCAAACTTCACTAAACACTAAAAACCTAAACTAAAACCTAAACCCTAAATTCTAAACCCTAAACACTAAAAAACTAAACCCCTAAACCCACTAGCCCCAAATACCTAGACAAAGAAATAAATAAAACTTAAAATAAAATAAATAAAAACCTTCACAAAAATAAAATAAAGAAATAAAATAAAATAAAAATATAAACTAAAACCTAAACCTAAACCTAAGCTTTAAATAAAAACTAAACTAAACTAAAATAAATTAAAACATAAACTAAACTAAAACATAAAAAACCTAAATAAAATAAAAATGAAACCTAAAATAAAAATAAAATAAAATAATCTAAATAAAAACCTAAACCTAAAAAATAAACTAGAAAAAACCTAAACACTAAACTAAAAGAAAGAACTTAAGCCTAAAATAAAGAAAAAATAAACCTAAAGCTAAACTAAAATAAACTAAACTAAAATAAATAAAACCTAAACCTAAACCTAAAATGGTATGCCTACCTAAACCTAAACTAAATAAATAAAAAAATACACTAAATATAAACCTAAACCTAAACAAAATAATAAAGACTTCCAAAAGCTAAAAAAAAATAAAACCTAAACCTAAACTAAAATTCATTAAATTAAACAAAAATAAAACTAAACTAAAAGATCAACCTAAACTAAACCTAAACCTAAAAAAATGAACTAAAATAAAACTAAAGCTAAAAAAAAATAAACCTAAAATAAGTAAACTAAACTAAATAAAAAATTAAAAATAAAATAAAATAAACTAAAATAAAAAATAAAATAAATAACCTATCTTTACTTAATTTAAAAAATATATAAAATTAAAAAATTATAAAGAACCCAAACATAAACCATAAACCCTAAACCCTAAACTACTACACACCCTAAACCTAAACCAAAATCCCTACCAAAACCCTAAACCTGGGCCCACACTAAACCCTGATCCACCCTAAACCTAAACCTTAAAACCTAAAACCTAAAACTAACCCAAATAAAAATAAAATAAATAAATAAATCTAAATAAAATAAACTAAAATAAAACCCTAAAATAAACCTAATCTAAACCTAAAATTAAAATAAAATAAAATCAAAACTAAATGAAATAAAATAAATGAAAACCTAAACTAAACTAAAAATAAAATAAAACCTAAAATTAAAAAACTAAATAAAATATTAAACATAAAATAAAAATAAAATAAACCTAAAATAAAATAAAACCTAAACCTAAAAAATAAAAATAAATAAAAAATAAAACCAAATCCTAAACTAAAAAAAATGTAAACCTAAAATAAACAAAATAAAATAAACATAAACCTAAACTAAAATAAAATAAACTAAAATAAATAAAACCTAAACCAAAACCTAAAATAAACTAAACCTAAACCCTAAACTAAATAAAATAAAATAAAAAAAATGCTAAACCTAAATAAAACCTAAACCTACTACAAAATAAATTGAAAGCTTGAGACTAAAACACAAAATAAAAAATAAAACCTAAACTTAAAATAAAATAAAAATAAATTTAAACTGAAAAATAAACATAAACCTGGACCTAAATCTAAATAATAAACTAAAATAAAAAACTTAAACTACAATAAATAATAAATAAAAACTAAAATAAATAAAAAATAAACTAAATAAACTAAACTGCCGGGTTTCTTGGTTATATAAAAAACTTAAACTCAAACCCCACATACCACAGAAAATCCCACAAACCACTGTTTCTAAACCCAAAACTGCTAAACTTACAAACTAAAATCATGAAACTACTAAACCCTAAACCTAAAACCCTGCCCTAAACCACAGGCACTGGCCCAAACCCTGACCGCCAGAACCATAAATCTGACTGACCACTGCCAGTTTTGGGCCATAAATCATTAGGCCACTCCACTGGGCAGGTGGGCCAAGTGACCTGGGCCTGGACCTGAGTGTTTGAGATCACTGGGCCCTGGGCTCCTTGTGCCCCTGGGCCCTAGTGACCTGATTGACCCAGAGCACCTGGGCCCTGGGCCACCCCAGACTGAGGCTGAACACTATCACCACTGGGCAGGCACCACTGGGCCTAAGCCACTGGGGCCCTACTGGGCCATATACTGGGCACTGAGCCCTAATGCCTACTTAAACCTAAACTAATACTAAAGACTAAATAGACTAAAAATAATAATAAAAAACCTAAAATAAAATAAAACCTAAACTAAAACTTAAACCTAAACCTAAGAATAAAATAAAATAAAATAAAAATTAAAATAAAATAAATAAAAACCTCAATTAAACTAAAAAATAAAATAAACCTAAGAGTAAAAAATCTAAATAAAATAGAAACTAAATGTAAAATAAAAATTAAATAAACTTAAAATAAAATAAATTAAACACTAAATAATAACCTAAACCTAAAAAAACAAACTTAAAAATAAATGAAAAATAAAACCTAAACCATAAACTAAAAAAAAATCTAAACCTAAAATAAAATAAATAATATAAATGAAATAAAATAAACCAAAACCTAAAATAAAATAAACTAAATTAAAATAAATAAAAAACCTAAAATAAACAAAACTAAATAAAATAAAATAAAACACTAAACCTAAACTAAAAAATAAAACCTAAAATAAAACTAAAATAAAAACCTAAAACCCTAAACATTAAAATAAAAATCCAAAACCTAAAAATAAAATAAAATTCAACTAAAAAATAAACCCAAACATAAACCTAAACAAAAATAAATTAAAATAAACTAAATAAATAAATAAATAAATATAAAATTAAAATTAAAATAAAAAAATAAACTAAACATCTTGGTTTACTTATATTTTTTTGTAAAAGACCATAAAATAAAATCCTAAGCCAAAACCCTAAACTACCAAACTAACCACACCACTAAATCCTAAAAAGTATAATGATCTTATCTAACCTAGGCCACAAAGCCACTGAGCAAACCTACCAGGCCACAAAGCATAAACCCTAAAATGCTTGAACAGCCACCTAAACCCTAGGCCCACAAATCTAAAAAGGCCTTAAAGCAATAAACCACGGAGCCACTAAAGGCTACCTAAATCTTCCTACCTAAACCTACTCAACAACCCACTAAGACCACCCAAACCACAGGCCAACCCAGCAACCTGAAACCACACTACAAATGCTAAAAGAATAAACTAAAAAAAACTAAAATAAAAAAATAAATAAGAAAACATATACCCAAAATTAAATTATAAAAAAATGTTAAATAAAAAATAAAACATAAACTTCAACCTAAACCTAAACCTAATCCTAAAAAAAAATACTAAAATAAAATAAAATAAAAAAAACTAAAACTAAAAATAAAATAAAATAAAATAAATAATAACAATAAAACCTAAAATAAAATCAAATAAACCTAAAAAATAAGATAAAACCTAAATAAAAACCATAACCTACGAAATAAACCATAAAATAAAACCTAAAAATAAATAAAAAATAAAAGCTAAACCCTAAACAAAAAAAAAAACCTAAACCTAAAATAAAAATAAAATAAACCTAAACCAAAACTAAAATAAATAAAACCTAAGCCAAATATTAAAATAAACTAAACTTAAACCTAAACCTAAAATAAATAAAATAAAATAAACTAAAAAAAAAATAAACCTATATATAAAAATAAATATAAAATTAAAGATCTTTAACCTAAACTAAAAAATAAAACAAAACCTAAACATAAACCAAAATAAAAAATAAAATGCAAACTTAAAAAATATAAATAAAACTAATCTAAAATAAACCTAAACCTAAAATAAACTAAAATAAAAAAAAACTAAACTAAAATAAAATAAAATAAATAAACTAAAGTATAAAATAGATAAACCTATGTAAAATAAAAAATAAAATAATCTAAAATAAAAATAAACTAAATAAACTTGAACTGCCATTTTGCTTAATTTTAAAAAAAATAAAATATATAAAGAACCATACCCTACCTAACAAAACTATCCCCAAACCCTAAACCCTGAGCTTTTTAGGCCAAACCTAAACATTACCCTAACCCTAAATAACAAACCTACTATGAGCCACATACCTCCACAAACACAAACCCTAACACTAAACCCTAAACCCAAACCCACAAACCCTAGACCCAAACCCCAAACCCCAAACCCCCAAACCCCAGACCACAGACTAAACCTAAATTAACTAAATAAATTAAAAAAATAAACCTAAAACCTAATAAACATAAACCCCTAACCTAAACCTTAAGAATAAAGGAGACTTGAGGGAAGGAACATCACAGATCAAGCTCAGTCCCAGATCACGGTGGAGGTGAAGGTGGAGGAGGATTATCCTTGATGGTGTGGGATATGGAGGTCTTGGTGGATATGGAGGTGGTGGTTGGAGCGATGGTGGTTATGGGGAGGAGGCAACGGAGGTTGACCATGGTGGTGGCCAAGGCGATCGGGGATATGATGGTGGATCCCTACTCGAGAGGCGAGGTGGTTAATGGGAACTAAAGAAAGCGAAAAATGGCGTCGATTTGATCTGCTTATGGAACAATGTCTTTATAGCAGAGACGGTTCTACTTATCTATGGATTTTGATTTTCTCTATGCGTGCTCATTTTTTAACTGTCTTCACTTGTGTCTTACAAAACTTGGTTGATGAAATTGAAAAGAAGAAATGTTGAATCTGAATTTATTCTCTATTTAAAAAACCAAAAACCTGAAACTCTAAACAAAAACCTAAACCCTAAACCTAAAACCTAAACTACATGCCAAACCCTAAACCACAAAACCCAACCCTAAACTAAAACAAAACCTTAAAACTCAACCCACTAAACAAACACAAACACAAACCCACAAATTCTAAACCACCCCACCTAAACCACACCACTAAACCCAGGCCAAAGCCACTAACAAAACCTATAATTAAACCAAAACTAAATAAAACCTATAAATAAAATAAATAAAAAACTTAAATAAAAATAAAATAAAGAAATAAAATAAAATATAAAAAACCTAAACTGAGCTGAGCTAAATAAAATAAAATATAAATAAAAACTAAAATAAAGATAAATTAAAATAAACTAAACTAAAACATAAAACCTAAATAAACTAAATGAAAGCCTAAAATAAAAAATAAAATAAAACTAAATAAAACCTACCTAAAAATAAACTAGAAAACCTACCCTAAACTAAAATAACATAAACCTAAAGATAAATAAATAAAACCTAAATTTAACTAAAGATAAACTAACTAAAATAAATAAAACCTAAACCTAAACCTAAAATAACTATGCCTAAACCTAAACCTAAACTAAATAAAAATAATTAAAATAAACCTAAACCTACAAATAATAAAACCTAAAACAAAACCTAAAATTAAAATAATAACCTAAACCTGAATGAAAATAAAATAAAACTAAACTTTCAAATTAAACAAAATAAAACTAAACTAAAAAAATCAACCTAAACTAAACCTAAAGCTAAAATAAACTAAAATAAAACGAACTAAAAAATAAACCTAAATAAACTAAACTAAATAAAATGAAATAAAAAATAAAATAAACTAAAATAGAAATAAAATAAATAAACTTAGACTGCTTAATTTAAAAAAAATTAAAAAATTAAAAGAACCTACCATAAACCCTAAACCCTATACTGACCCTAACCCTGGCCAGAAAATCCTAAACCTACCTAGGCCTATGTGGGATACCTAAAGCCCTCAACCCTACCCTCCTAGGCCACTAAACCCAAACTAAACCTAAAACCTAGCTAATCCCAAGGGTAACCTAAAATAAAATAAATAAATAAACAAAACTAAAATAAACTAAAATAAAAACCTAAACTAAAACTGTAATCTTAAACCTAAACTTAAACCAAAAAATAAAATATAATAAAAAACAAAAACTAAAATAAAATAAAATAAATGAAAACCTAAACTAGACTGAAAAATAAAATAAAACATAAAATTTAAAAAACTAAATAAAATAAAAATTAAACATAAAATAAAAATAAAATAAACCTAAAATAAAATAAAAACATAAACCTAAAAAATAAACCTAAAAAATAAATAAATAATAAAACCTAAACCCTAAACTAAAAAAAATGCAAACCTAAAATAAACAAAATAAAATAAACATAAATTTAAACTAAAATAAAATAAACTAAAATAAATAAATAAAAAAAATAAAATAAACTAAAACCCTAAAACTAAATAAAATAAAATAAACTAAAAAAAAGCCTAAACCTAAAATAAAAATTAAAACCAAAAAACACACCTAAAATAAAAACCTAAAACCTAAACCTACAAAAATAAAATTGAAACTTGAACCTAAACCTAAAAATAAAAAATAAAACCTAAACTTAAAAAATTAAATAAAAAATAAAATAAACCTAAAAAATCTAAATAAAATAGAAACTAAAGGTAAAAATAAAAAAAAAATAAATAAATAAAATAAAATAAATTAAAACACATAAACATAAAACAAACTTAAAATAAATGAAAAATAAAACCTAAAACCATAAACTAAAAATATAAACCTAAAATAAAATAAAATAAACAAAATAAAATAAACCAAAACCTAAAATAAACTAAACTAAATTAAAATAAATAAAATCTAAAACCTAAACCAATAAATAAAGAAAAAGAAACTAAACTAAAAAATAAAACCTAAAATAAAACTAAAATAAAAAACTTAAAACCTAAACATAAAATTAAAAACCTAAAAAATAAAATAAAATAAAACCCAACCTTAAAGTAAAATAAAAAATAAATTCAAAAAAAAATAAAACTAAACATAAACCTAAAAAAAATAAATTAAAAATAAAACTAAATAGATAAATAAAACCTAAAATAAAATTAAAATAAACAAAATTAAATAAACTAAACTCTTGGTTTACTTATTATTTTTGTAAAAAAAAACCATAAACCTAAATCCTAAAAAACCTAAACCCTACTGAAAAAAACTAAACCTAAATCCTACTAAAATACTGCTATAACCCACCCCAAACCCTGAGCCATAAATACAAACCTAAACCTGCTAATAGCATAAACCCTAAAATGCTAAATACAACTAAAACCACTAAACAATAAACTAACTCAAACTATAACACTAAACCCTAAACTAAAAAAAACTAAAACCTAAAAGTAAAATGTAATAATAAAAAAATAAAATAAATAAATACCTAACTAAACCTAAACCAAAGAAAAATAAACTAAATAAAGTAAAATTAAAAACTAAACTAAACTAAAAATAAAATAAACCTTAAATAAAATCAAATAAACCTAAAATGATAAAAAAAGACCTAACCAAAAATGACCAAAATAAATAAAAATAACCCTAAACCTAAAATAAATAAAATAAAATAATAAACTATAAATAAAAAAACTAAAATAAATAATAAACCTAAAAAAATAAAATAAAATAAACTAAAATAAATATAAATCTTAAATAAACCTAAAATAAACATAAATAAAATCTTAACCTAAACCTAAAAAAAATAAAATAAACTAAACATAAAACCAAAAATGCAAACCTAAAAAATTAATAAAACTAAACCTAAAAAAATGAAACCTAAAATAAACAAAAATAAACTAAAAAAAAAACTAAAAACTAAACAAAATAAACCTAAAAATAAATAAACTAAACTAAATATAAAGATAAACCTATATAAAATAAAAATAAAATAAACTAAAATAAAAAATAAACTAAATAAACTTGAACCTACCATTTTATTTAATTTAAAAAATAATAAAATATATAAAGAAACCCCTAAACCCTAAAACCCAGAAACCTAAACTTTCAACCTACAAACTAACCCTATACAAACCCTAAACCTTATACCCCAAACCTAAAATTAAACCCCAACCCCAGCCCTAAACCCCAGCCACCCTAAATCTTATGTAAACTTAAATTGAACTAAACTAAATAAAACCTAAAAATAAAATAAATAAAACCAACCTTAATAATAAGATAAAATAAAATAAAATAAAATAAAATCTAAATAATCTAAACTTAAACCTAAAAAATAAAATAAAGAAACTAAAATAAATAAACATAGTAATAAAATTAAAAACCTAAATAAAACCTAAATAAATAAACTAAATAATAACCTAATTAATAAAAATAAAACCTAAACCTTAAACTTAAAAATGTAAACCTAAAATAAAATAAAATAACTATAAATAAACTAAACTAAAATAAATAAAACTAAAATAAATTAAACCTAAAGCGTAAAAATAAATAAAATACAATTAACTCAAAATAAACCTAAACATAAACTAACAATTAAAATCTAAAAACAAACCTAAAATAAACCAAAACTTAAACCTAAAAAAATCAAATGAAACCTTATCCTAAACCTAAAGATAAAATAAAATTAAGCTAAAAATAAACATAAACTACATAAAATAATTAACCAAAAACTAAACTAAATAAACTAAATAAACTAAAATAAAATAAAACCTAAATAAAATAAAATAAAATAAATAAAATAAATAAAATGAACTAAAATAAACCAACTTGGGTTTCCTTAATTTAAAGAAAATCCAAAATAAATCCAAATCTAAACCCTAAACAAAATTAATAGGCTATAACCAGACCCAAACACAACCCCTGAATAAAACACGGACCCTAGGCCAGATAAATACCTAGGCCACAACCCTAAACCATAATCCTAAACCCTATAGACCATGAGCCCACTGGGCCTTAAACCCAAATCCTAAACCTTAAACCCTAAAATCTAAAATAGGTTAAGTTGACACAACTAAACCCTCTACAACCCCTGGCCTAAACCCCTAGGCCCTGACACTAAATCATGAGCCAAAATACTGAACCTAAACCTTCTAAAAAAAACTAAAAAAAATAAAACCTAAAAAATAAAATAAATAAAATAACTAACCAATAAATGGATGAAATAAAATAAATAAACCTAAACTAAAACTAAACCTAAAATAAAAAAAATAAAAAATAAAATCTAAAAAGATTAAAACATAAATTACCAAAACAAAATAAAATAAATAAAATAAAATAAAACTAAAATGTAAAATAAAATAAATAAACCTTAATAAAATAAAATAAAACTAAATAAAAACTTAACTAAAAATAAACCTAAAAGTAAAACCTAAATAATAAAATCAATAAACCAGTTTAAACTAAAAAACCTAAACCTAAAATAAAATAAACAAATATAAACTAAACCAGAAAATAAATAAAACTAAAATAAATAAAACCTAACCTAAACTTAAAATAAAACTAAACCTAAACCTAAACTAAAACCAGAATGAATAAACTAAAAAAACCTAAACCTAAACTAAATAAACCTAAAAATAAATGTAAAATAAAACCTAAAACCCTAAAATAAACAAATAATAAATGAAATATAAAATAAACCTAAACTACTTTGTTAATTTTTTTAGTTTAAAACCAAATAAATCTAAACCTAAAACCTAAACCTAAAAATCACACTGCAAACTACCAAAACCCAAAACTAAAAACTAAATAAACCCTGACCCCAAGCATTAAAGCATACCCTAACCTACCACCTAAACTAAACTTAAACAGGCAAGCCACACAAACCTAAACCACTAACCCTAGGCCCCTAAACTTAAACTGAAAAGAAACTACTAAACCCCACCTACTCAACCCTAACTGAGCCTGAACTAGCTTCTAAGCAATAAAAAATAAATATAAAAAATAAAATAAATAAATACTAAATAAAATAAATAAAATAAATAATAAATAATAAATATAACTACAACTATAAACCTAAAATTAAAAAAACTAAACTAAATAATAAATAAACTAAACTAAAAATATAAAACATAAATAAAATGAAACCTAAAATAAATAAATAAACATAAAATAAAATGAAATAAAACCTTTTAAAAATAAACTAAAACACAAAATAAAATAAAATAAAACCTAAACCCTAAACTAAAAAACTAACTAAAATAAAATAAAACCTAAACTAAAATAAAATAAATTAAAATCAAAAAACCTAAAATAAAATAAACTAAAACCTAAAAATAAAATAATAAAATAACTAAAAAAACCCTAAACTTAATCTAAATAAAGCTAAAATAAAAAAACCTAAAAAAAAAAAATAAAATAAAACCTATATCTAAAACCTAAAAAATAAAAATAAACCTAAATAAAATAAAATAAAATAAACTAAAAAAATAAATAAAAATAAAACTAAACCTAAAATAAATTAAACTAAAACCTAAACTAAGAATATAAACTAAGAATATAAAAATACAAGCTAAAATAAATAAAAAAATAAATAAACTAAATACAAATAAATTAAAATAAATTAACTAAAAAAATAAATATAAACTAAATAAACTACCATTTTATTTAATTATAAAAAAAATTAAAAAATATAAAACCTAACCCTAAACCCTAAACCCTAAAACACCCTAAAGCCTGAGCTGCACAACCACTAACTACCTTGCCTATACCCTTAACCTAGGCCTAAACCCTAAACTAAAAGCTAAAATAAAAACTAAATAAATAGAGCTGAAAACACAAGCCTAAGAAATAAAATAAAATAAATAAATAAATAAAACCTAGGTAAAATAAAAAAATGTAAACTAAACTAACCTAAACTAAACCTAAAATAAATAAAATAAACTAAATAAAAAAGAAACTAAATAAAATAAAATAAATAAAATAAACTAAGAAATAAAATAAACCTAAAAATAAGAAAAATAAATAAAATAAAAAAATAAATGTAAAATAAACCTAAAATAAATAAAATAAAAAAAATAAAATTGAAACCTAAAACAAACCTAAAATAAATAAAAAATTAAACCTAAAAAACTAAAAAATGTAAACATAATATAAACAAAATAAAATAAACCTAAACTAATAAATAAAACCTAAACCTAAACTTAAAATAAACTAAGCCTAAACCTTAAACTCAATAAATAAATTAAACTAAAAATTAACCCAAACCTAAACAAAAAGAAAAATTAAGAAATAAACTTAAAATAAAAACCTAAAACCTAATCTTACAAAATAAAACCTAAACTAAACCTAAAAATAGAAAATAAAACCAAACTAAAAAATAAACATGACTAAACTAATAAACTAAACTAAATAAAAATAAAATAAACCTAAATAAAATAAAAAATAAAATAAACTAAAATAAATATAAAAAACTAAATAAATTTCATTTTGGGATTTCTTATATTTAAACAAATGCCCTAAACCCTATAAACCCTAAATATACACCAGCTAAAACTGAAACCTAAACCACTAAAAAAAAAATTAAACTAAACTAAAATAAAAAATAAAATAAATAAAATAAAATTAAATAAAATAAAAATAAATAAAATATATAAAAATAAAATAAAACATACTAACCTAAAATAAACCTAAAGAAAATAAAATAAAATAAAACTAACCTAAAATAAAATAAATATAAAACCTAAACTAAACTAAAAAAAGCTAAATAAATAATAAACCAAAAATAAAATAAAGTAAAACCTAAATAAAATAAAATAAAAACTAAATTGACCTTAATAATAATAAACAAAAAAATAAAACAAATAAAATAAAAATAAAATAAATAAAGTAAAAAAAAGAACTTAAACCTAAAATAAAATAAAAAATAAACCTAAACCTAAAGATAAACTAAAAAAATAAATAAAACCTAAACCTAAACCTAAAATAAAACTAAATCTAAACCAAAACCTAAACTAAATAAATAAAAATAAACTAAAATAAATTAAAACCTAAACTTAAAATAAAACATAAAATAAAACTAAAATAAAAAAAACTTGAAAAAAAATTAAAGTTAAAACATAAACATGAAATTAAAAATAAAACCTAAACCTAAAAATAAATTAAAAATAAAACTAAAACTAAACTAAAAAATAAACCTAAACCTAGAAATACAAATAAAAAATAAACAAAATAAATAAACTAAAACTAAATAAAATAAAATAAAAATAAATATAAATAAAATATACATTTTACTAAATTTTAAATAAATAAAAATAAAAAATAAAACCCTAACCCAAAACTTTACCCAAAGATCCTAAACCTTAGCCAACCTATAATGCTTTGCCTAATCACCCTAAACTCTAAACCCCAAACCTAAATACAAACACTAAAAACACTAAACCCTAAACCCTAAATCAAAAAAAAAATGCTAAAATAAACCTAATAAATAAAGATAAATAAAAAAACTTAAACGTGGTAAAATAAAATAAAATAGATAATAAATAAAAAAAGCCTACCTAAATAAATAGATAATAAAAATAAAACTAAACCTGGACATTAAAACATACCTAAACCTAAAATAAACAAGATAAACTAGACTAAAAAAATAAAAATAAAACTTGACTAAAAACTAAACTACCCTGGCCTTCCTGACCCTACCCTACCCTAACCCTACCCTACTAAACCCTAAAACTACCCAAACCTCCACCCTAAAACCTAGATCCAACCTATGCTTACATAAACCTAAATATAACCTAATAAAATATAAAAAGCATAAAATAAATAAAATAAATAAAGCTGACTATAAATAAAATAAAATAAAATAAATGTAAAACCTACATAACTAGCTAAACCTAAACCTATAAATAAAACTAATACTAAAATAAAATAAATAAACTATTCTAAAATAAAATAAACTTAAAAATAAAACCTAAACTACAAAAAAATATAAATAAACCTAATAAAATAAAATAAAACTTAATAAACCTATAAAATAAACCTAAACTTAAAAATAAAATAAATAATAAAATAAAATAAAACATTAAATAAATAAAGAATTAAAACCTAAACTAAACTAAAATAAACCTAAAAAAGATAAATAACTAAATAATATAATAAACTAAAATAAACCAAACTAAATAAGAAATAAAAATATACCTAAACTAAATAAAATAAAATACCTAAAGATAAATAGGCTTAAATAAAGAAATAAAAGATAAAACAGACCTAGATTAAATAAAATCTAAACCTAATAAATAAACTAAAATTTAAACTATAAAATAAACTAATGAACCAGAGCCCTGGTTTTTTTAAAAGGCCCTTGATCCGGCCACTACCCAAATCTGCTACCCTGAGCCCTGGCTTAACAGGCCCTAAACTGCCTACCCTGGCCACCAGATCATAAACTAAAAACCTAAAATCTGAGTCCTAAACCCTAAGGCCAAGCCTGTAACCAAGCTGGCTTTAGGCGCGGACTATAAGATAAGGTTATAAAATCATAAGGCACTAGGCCTGGGCTCCCTAGAAATCCTAAGCTCAGAATGCCTAAACTAAAAACCCTAAACTAAACCCTAAACCTAAAAAAACTAAAATAATTAAAAAAACTTAAACCTAAATAAATGAAAAATAAAATAAAATAAAAACATAAACTAAAACCTAAACCTAAAAATAAAACAAAAATAAAAAATAAAATAAATTTAAATAAAATAAATAAAAACATAAACTAAATTAAAAAAATAAAATAAATCTAAGAATAAAAAACCTAGAAAAATAAAAACTAAACATAAAATAAAAATAAAATAAACCTCAAATAAAATAAAATAAAACCTAAATAAAAACCAAAACTTACAAAATAAACCTAAAAATAAAACCTAAAATAAATAAAAAATAAAACTTAAACACTAAACTAAAAAGAAAAACCTAAACCTAATATAAAAATAAAATAAAAAAATAAAACAAATATGAACCTAAACTAAAATAAACAAAACTAAAATAAATAAAACCTAAACCTAAACCTAAAATAAATTGAACCTAAACTAAAAAATAAACAAAAAATAAACCTAAACCTAAACTAAAACTAAACCTAAAATAAACCTAAAAAACCTAAACCTAAGAAAATAAAATAAAAAACTAAACCTAAACCTAAAACTAAAAAATAAAATAAAAATAAAATTCTACTAAAAAATAAACCTGAATAAAAACTTAAACCTAAGAAATAAGCTAAAATTAAAAAAATATAAACTAAAATTAATAATCCTAAAATAAATAAACTAAACTAAATAAAAAAATAATCCTAAAGAAAAATAAAAAATAAAATAAACTAAATAAATTAAAAAGTAAGCCTAAACCCTAAGAATGACCTAACTTTGATGGTGAAACATCACCATCAACTAGGTTTAGTCTAGATCAGGAGGCTAAGGCGAGGTGGCGCTATCGCAGTGGTGGTGGGGGATCTGGAGGTGCTAGTGGATAAGGAGGTGGTGGTCAGAGCTAGGTGGTTATGGAGGTAGAAGGAGTGATGAAGGTTACAACCGTGGAGGTGGTGGAGGGAGAGATTGGGGATATGATAGTGGATCCTGCTACTTGAGAAGCCGGGGTGGTTCTGATGGGAACTGGAGAAACTAAAGAACGACAAATGTGATCTGGTGCTTATGGAACTGTGTCTTTACAGTAGAGACGGTTCTAGTTATCTAAGGTATTTGATTTGCTCTACGCATGCTCATTTTTTATGTTGTCGCTTGTGCCTTAGAGAACATGGTTGATAAAATTGAAAAGAACAAATGTTGAATTTGAATTTTTTCTTTGTTTAAAAAAAACTAAAAAACCAAAACCCTAAACTAAAAGCTGAACCCTAAACATAAAACCTAGACCCTAAATCCTAAACCCTAAAAATAAAAAAAAATCAAAAAAATCAAAAAAATCAAAAAAACCTAACCCTAAACCGTAAACCCTAAAACCCTAAACCCTAAACCCTAAACCCTAATAATAAAATAATAAAACACTAAACTATACTGACTAAAACTAAAACTAATAAACTAATAATAAACAAAAACTAATTATAAACTAAAACAAAAACAAATAAAACTAACTAAACAAAACTAACTAAATAAATAACTAAAAAAAATTAATAAACTAATATAAAAAAAACTAAACTAATAATAAACAAACTAATAACTAAATTAAACATAAATAAAAAGCCCCACTAATAAATGAACTAAAAATAAACTAAATTAATGAAACTAATGAAAACTAAACTAAATCTAAACTAATAACTAAAACTAAACTAAAAAAACTAACTAAACTAAACCTAAACCCTATACATAACTAACCTAATAAATAACTAACTAATAATAAAACTAAACCCATTAACTAAACTAACTAAACTAAAACTAATAACTAGTAAACTAAAACTACTAACTAAATAACTAAAAAAAATAACTAATAATAATAACTAACTAATAATAACTAAACTAATAACTAAGCTAAACTAATAAACTAATAAACTAACTAAACCTAATAATAAACTAAAAAAATAATAAAACTTAAAACTAATAATAAAACTAAAAAAACCTAATAAACTAAAACTAAATAACTAATAACAACAAACACTAAACAAATAAACTAATAATAAACTAAACTAAATAAAATTAATAACTAAACTAATAATACTAACAAAAAATTAAACTAATAATAAAATAAATAATAAATAAAGACTAAATAAATAAACTAAACTTAATAAACTAACTAATAATAATAAACTAATAAAACTAACTAAATTAAAAAAATAATTACTAATAATAATAATAAAAAATAAACTAAACTAAAAAATAATAATAACTAAAAAAACATTAAATAATAATAAAACGTAATAACTTAAAAACTAACTAAACTAAACTAATAATAATAATAAACTAAATAATAAATAACTAAAACTAAACTAAAATAAATACTAAACTAATAAATAATAATAAATTAAATAAATACTAACTAATAAAACTAATAATAAGTAACTAATAAAAATAAATTAATTATAACTTAACTAACTAAATAAATAAGTAATAACTAAACTAACTAAAACTAATAAACTAATAATAATAATAATTAAAACTAATAATAATAATAATAATAATAAACTAAAAAAACTAAACACTAAACCCCTAATCCTAAATTAATAAAACTAATAATAATAAAAATAATAACAAACTAAACTAAACTAAAATAACTAATAACTAAACTAATAAAACTAATAATAATAACTAAATAATAACTTAAAAAACTAATAAACTAATAATAAAACTAAACTAAAACTAACTAATAACTAACTAATAAAACTTAATAAATTAATAAATAATAAACTAATAAAACTAATAAACTAAAAACCTAATAATAAATAAAAAAAAATTAAAACTAATAATAAAATAAATAAAACTAATAAAACTGATTCTAATAATAAATAACTAGTAACTTAAAACTAATAACTAATAAACTAATAAACTAATAAAAAACTAAATAATAAAACTAAACTAATTAATAAATAAACCTAAACCCTAATAAATAAGAAACACAAAAACTAAACTAATAAACTAATAAT
The DNA here is from genome assembly GCA_021442155.1 of Cymbidium sinense. NCBI lineage: Eukaryota > Viridiplantae > Streptophyta > Magnoliopsida > Asparagales > Orchidaceae > Cymbidium > Cymbidium sinense. The sequence goes on from JAKCPB010000126.1 coordinate 103,964, forward strand.
ATTAACTAATAATAAATAACTAAATAACTAACTAGAACTAAACCCTAAACTTAAACTAATAAACCATAAAAAATAACTAATAAATAAATATAATAATAACTAAACCTAATAAACTAACTAATAACTAAATAAAATAAAACTAACTAAATAACTAAACAAAATAACTAAACTAAAAACCAATAAATAAACTAATAATAATAATAAAAACTAACTAATAATAACTAAACTAATAAAACTAATAATAAAAAAGTTAATAACTAACTAATTAAACAAACAAACTAAATAATAAAAAATAATAAACTAATAATAAAAAACTAAATAACTAAACTATAAACCCTAAATAAATAAATAAACTAAACAATAATAATAAAATAAATAATAATAAACATAAATAATAATAATAATAAACTAAAAAAAACTAACCTAAAATAAAACTAATAATAAACTAACTAAAACTAATAATAATAATAATAAACAAATAATAATAACTAATAAAAAACTAAACCATGAACTAAACTAAAAAATTAATAATAATAAACTAATAAACCTCAACCCATAACTAAGCTAATAAAACTAATAAACTAAACTAATAAACTAATAAATAAACTAACAAAACTAAACAAATAAAACTAACTAAAACCTAAATAGTAATAAAACCATAAACTAAAAATAATAACTAACTAAACTAAATAAATAACTAACAAACTAATAAACTAATAAAATAATAAACAAACTAACTAAAAAAACTAACTAATAAAACTAAACTAATTAATAAATAAATGTAAACTCTAATGAATAAAAAACACTAAAACTAAACTAATAAACTAATAATAATAATTAATAATAAATAACTAAATAACTAACTAAAACTAAACCCTAAACATAAACTAATAAATCATAAAAAACCAAACTAATAAATAAACATAATAATAACTAAACCTAATAAACTAACTAATAACTAATAAACTAATGATAAAACACCTAACTAAAAAAAATTAATAATAACTTACTAATAAAACTAATAAACTAATAACTAAATAAAACAAAACTAGCTAAATAAAAAACTAAATAAGTAAACTAATAAACCTAATAAATAAGTAATAATAATAATAAAACTAACTAACAATAATTAAATTAATAAAAACTAAAAATAATAATAATAATTAATAACTAACTAATTAAACTAATAAACTTATAATAATAAAACTAATAATAAACTAACTAATAAATAACTAAATAACTAAACCCTAAACCCTAACTAAATAAATAAACTAAATAATAATAATAATAAAACTAATAATAATTAACAAAACCAATAATAAAACCAACTAACTAAACTAAATAAATAATAATAATAATAAATAATAATAACTAATAAAAAAAACTAAACCAAAACTAATAAAAACTATAAATAAGCCCATAATTAAACTAATGAAACTAATAAACTAAACTAATAAACTAATAAATAAACTAACAAAACTAAACTAATAAAACTAAACCATTAACTAAAACTAAGTAAAACCTAAATAATAATAAAACCATAAACTAATAATAATAACTAACTAAACTAAATAACTTACTAACAAACTAATAACTAAGTAATAAACTAAAATAAACTAAACCCTAATAAATAAACTAAGTAAACTAATTAAATAAACTAATAAATTAAACCTAAAATGCCCCCCACCGCTAAACTAACCTAAAATAATAACTAAAACTAAAACTAATAAAACTAAACTCATAACCAAACTAAAACTAAACTAACTAAACTAAACATAAAACTAATAATAAACTAATGATAACTAATAAAACCTAATAATAAATAATAAACACTAAACCTAAAACCTATATTAAGTGATTTTGGGATCCTCATTCTTGATGAGTTTTGAGAATTTTCTCTTGGTTTCCTATATTGTCGCCTTTATCTCGACATTTTCTTATCACCAATGACTCATGGCATCGCTTCTTCAAATCCATGGGTTAAATCCCATGTGTCAATGGATCCCGCTAGGCATCGATATTTTGGGTAATCCTACCTTCAAATTACTAAATCTTTCAAAGAGGCTTTAGGTAAGAATTCCTCCACCAAGCCTCCTTTGAATTTTCTTCATATGACTTTTAAAGGTACTAACAATTATGATTTTAGAAGGATATTGAAAGAGATTGTTTTGCTTTTTCTTTGACTAGAAAGTTTTCATTTAAATGGCCAAAGATGGAAGATATTCATTCTTTTTCATCACTTAAATTTATCCGTTCTTTTCTATCATGATGATGCATGGCATGTTCTGATTAAACTTTCTAATGACCTTGATTACGTAATAATATTTTCTAGGTGACAATACTATGTTTTTAATTGCCAAATGGGTATTCTGAAGTGGTGTTTCATGTTAATGAAGAGTCTCCTATTGTTCCCATTTGGATTTCCTTACCTAACATGGATTCATCTATTTAATCATCGATTCTTTATGCTATTAGGTTGATTTTGGCCTTTGCGTTGATCAAGCAATGCTTCTTCTAGACATTTGCTAAAATTCTTGTAGAGATTGATATTACTAAAAATATCCAAAAGAAATTTTGTTTTGTTCTGATAAATGCGTTATTTTAAAGTTGTTATTTTGAGAACTTTCCCATTTTTTGTAATCATTGTAAGATTCATGGGCATGAAATTTTGATTGCTTTATTGCTCATCCCTCTTAGGAAGAAAATTATTAGTAAGAATTCAATTGTTTAAAAAAATTATGATTCTCTTAAGTTGGATAAAGGAAAATCTGCTTTTCAAAATTTTGATGTTTTGTAAAACCAGATTTCTGAATCTTCTAAAAAAGTTTTACCTATTAAAGATTTGTCTAATGCGAAAGGTAATTTTGATGTTTTTGAAAAGGTTTTAACTAATAATTATGCTCTAAGTGTTTATTTTGATGATTCTGTTAAAGGGAAGACTTTATAGGCTATGGTTAATGATTCTAATGGTTTGGATGTTGTGCATAAGTCCTTTCATGATGATGGTTTGAATATTATTGATGTCAACATCATTTCTTCCAATCGCTTGGATGTTGTTTCTCTTTCTCTATGTATGCTTTAGATCATGGGAAAGAGATTTCTTTGCCTTCTTGATTGAGAATGGTGGTGAAAAGAATGTTCTTATTTTGATATTTTAACTCGTCCCAACTCTAATATTGGTGATCCTTCTTTAAAAAATAAGATTTAGATACCTCTGATAATTCTCTCATTATGAATAGTTTTATTTTAGTTCAAAATGATGGTTTTTCTATGGCTAGTAATTATGTTCATAATTTGGTAATATGTTATGTGTTTCTAAGGATTTGAATCTTACTTGATTCCTTACATGAAGATTATATTGAAAATCTAGATTCTACTTCTCTTGCTTCTTTATGAATTAAGATAGGAGGATACTCTTCTGATTTTGTTTGAAGGTGAAAATATTGATAATTGTCTTTTTAATAAAGCTATTTATGACCCCTTCTTTCACTTCTAATTTTGAAATGCATACTAATTTTGATTTTCCTTTGTCTAATGTTGTGGATGAGTCTAAATGCTCTTCTTTAAAATTGATAGATTGTACTAATTCCCATGCCTTTTATGATAATATTGACTCATTTTTGGATTGAGATTTTTTGAAAAGGGCATGGTTATAAAACCTTTACAAGAAGAAAAGAGAAAAATGTTCAGATTTATCCCTCCTCACTTGAGGGTTACTCATTCCAAAGCTTCTTGGAAATAATCTCTCTATCCTTGGGAGGTTTTGACTTTTGGCTGGTTTTTTCTTTTGAGCTTGTGTTTTTCTATGGAGTATTGGCTAATTTTCCTCCTTCTAGCTTGTTTCGGCTTCCTATTTATTTGTGTTTTTTTTTGCCCTTTAGCTTGGTTTTGTGCTCATTACTTTGTTCTTGTTATTGCCTTCTTTTTGTTCATGCTTTTGTTCTCTTTATTGGTGGATGGGCATTTTATCCATGTGGTTTTTCCATTGGCATTATTTCTCTATCAATCTTTTAGCTTTTGCTAACCTTCTTCTTTTGGTTGATTTTCTCTTCCTTTTATTTTTCTTTGGTGTTCTATTATTCATTTCCTTTCATTGGTGCCTTGTGGCTTTGGATTGGTGTTGTTGTGGCTCTGGTTTGGTGCCTTGGTGGTCTTGGATTGGTGTTGTTAGGGGCTCTATTGTCTTTGGCTTTGAGGGTTCTTTTTTTTTTTTTGGCTACTTTTTTCCCTTTTTTATAAGAGGTGTTCATATTTGGTTTTGTTGGGATTGCCTTATTTTACTTTTTTTCTCTCTCCTTTTGTTTCATTAGCTTCACTTTTCTTTGGTGTTATTATGATAGTTTGTATTTTCTTTGATGGGATGGCTATGACGATATGATGGATTTTTTCCTTGATATTTTGTGGTGACTTTTCCTATTTGTAACCCTTCTTGAAGGATACACTTAGGATTTGATGCCCCTCATTAATGTCATTTTCCTTCTTTCCTCATATATGAGCCCCGCTTTTTTCTCTTTATGTTTTCGATCTCCTTTGAGATTTCTTATAGGTTCCAATTTCTTATTTTCACTCTTCTTCTTCTTGAGGGAGTTGAAGTCTTACTAATTGTCTCTTTTTTCTTAGATGGGAGTTGTCTGCCAGGTTGCCTTTCCATTTCTTATGGATCTTTATCTTTTGGAGGTTCTTTGAGCTCAGGATTCTTCCCTTTGTTGGCTTTTGTTTAGCTTTTTTATCTTTTTTTTTTCTTTGTTGTTTGATGTATTAGTTTAGGGACTAAACTCTTAGGATTCTCTTATAGCTCATTTGAGTAGTAGTTTTTTTTTTTTCTTTCTGAGTTTAGTCTCTAATATGGTCTTCTTGTACCTATTTTTCTTAGCAATTTAGTGATAAATAAAACAAACCCTAAACCTTAAACCCTAAACCCTAAACCTTAAACCCTAAAAATCCTAAAGCCTCAACACTAAACCCAAAACCCTAAAACCTAAACCCTTTCCTAAACCCTAAACCCTAAAACACTAAACACTAAATCCTAAACCTTAAACCCAAAACCCAAACCTAAAACTTAAAACCTAAACTTAAACTAAATAAAACCTAAAAAATAAAATAAATAAAAACTCAAACCTAAATAAAATAAAAAACAAATAAAATAAAACCTAAACTAAAATAAAACCTAAAATTAAAATAAAATAAAAATAAAAATAAACTAAAATAAAATAAATAAAACCTAAACTAAATTAAAAAAAATATAATAAACCTAATAATAAAAGATTTAAATAAAATAAAACAAAATGTAAAATAAAAATAAAATAAACCTAAAAAAATAAAATAAAAACTAAATGAAAACTTAAACCTAAAAAATAAACCTAAAAATAAAACCTTAAAATTAAAAAAAATAAAACCTAAACCCTAAGTTAAAAAAAGAACTAAACCTATAATAAAAATAAAATAAACAAAATAAAATAAACATAAACCAAAGCTAAAATAAACTAAATTAAAATAAATAAAATGTAAACCTAAAATAAACTAAACCTAAACCTAAACCTAAACCTAAACTAAATAAAATAAAATAAACTATAAAAAAAAACCTAAACTAAAAAAAATAAAACCTAAACCTAAAAAATAAAATAAAACCTGAACCTAAACTTAAAAATAAAAAATAAAACCTAAATCTCAAACAAAAATAAAAATAAAACTCAACTAAAAAATAAACCTAAACCTAAACCTAAACAAAAAAGATAAACTAAAATAAAAAACCTAAACTAAAGTAAATATATAGAAATTAAATAAAATTATAAATTAAACCTATATAAAAATAAAAAAAATAATATAAATTAAAATAAATAAAAAATAAACTAAAGAAACTAAATTAACTTAAACCTACTTGTTTACCTAATTTTAGAAAAAAAACCTAAACCCTAAATCCAAAACCCTAAACCCTAAACCTAAACCCTAAATCCTAAAACTAACCCTAAACCCTAAACCCTAAAAAACCTTAAACCCTAAACCTTAAACTCGAAAAGCTAAATCCTAAACCCTAAACCCTAAACCCTAAACACCGGTTAAGCTAATTTTTATGAATGGTGATCTTAAAGAAGTCAGCGAAGAGGTTGCAAAATACAAAGTTGTTGCACCTATTGATGTTGTGGTTCCTCCAAAACACCGGTCTGATCCTTCATAGACTTCTCTTCCGTGTTCTCAACATCCCAACTAAGATCAACAAGTATTGAAATTATCACACCTGACATTGAGTGGGCATAAGGTGGGATCCTGAGGTTTCTCTCTACCTAAGTGGGATTAGTTCTTTTTATGGCCTTGTCATCCAATGATGATGGTTCTGGTGCTTGAGCTCATTGAAGATGATCTCATCAAGAAGTTTCGATAGGCCTTTCAATGATCACTTCTCTCTCACTAGCCCTCTCTTATCCCACCCTTGTTGCAGCGGCCCACATGTTCATCAATGCTTACAAGAATGTCCTCACCATCGTGATTTCCAGTGATTACACATACCCACAAGCCGAGAAGGTTAAGGAGTATTTGAAGAAATCTGATGATGATATGGGCTTTGTTTTCTATAAAATTAAATTTTATTATCTCTAGAGTTAAAACATTCTTTGAAATATACTTTTGTGAATTTTGAATTGCATTTTATTTTATCCTATTTTATTAGTTGTTAGAGGATAATGCCTTGTTTGATTTCAAAATTTCTTGTTTGTTATGAAATCATTTGAGTTTAAAAAAACCCTATACCCTAAACCCCAAACCCTAAACCCTAACCCTAAACCCTAAACCTTTACCCTAAACCCTAAACCTAAACCTAAAGTAACTAAATAAATTAAAAAATAAACTTAAACCCTAAAACTGAATAAACCTAAACCTAAACCTAAACCCTAAGAATGGGTTGAACCTTGACGGCATGAACATCACCATCAACCAGGCTAAGTCTAGATCTGGCGGAGGCAAAGGCGAGGTGGCAATCACAAGGTGGTGGGGATCTGGGAGGATATGCAGGTGGTGGAGGTGAGGAGGTGGGAGGAGAGATAGTTACCATAATGGTGGTGAAGGGAGATCGGGATATGATGGTGGATCCCACCATGGTGGTTCTGATGGGAATTTGAGAAATTGAAAATGACCGATCCGATCTACTATGGACTGTTTATAGAGACAGTTTCTATCTTTTTGATTTGTTTGCTATTTTTTTTATCTATGTCATCGCTTGTCCTAGAAAACTTGATGTGTTACTTGGATGAAATCAAAAACAAGAAATTTTGAATCTTAATTTATTCTCTAAAAAAGGAAAACCAAAATCCTAAACTCAAACTAAAACATGAACCCTAGACCAAAACCTAAACCCTAAACCCTAAACCTAAACCATAAAACCTAAACTTAAAACTTAAACCCTAAAACCTAAATTTTAAACCCTAAACCCTAAAACCTAAATGCTAAACCCTAAACTCCAAACCCTAAACCTTAAACTATAAACCCTCAACTAACCGTAAACCCTAAACCCTAAAATGCTATAAACCTAAACCTAAACTAAATAAAACATAAAAATAAAATAAATAAAACAACCTAAACTAAAATAAAATAAAACAAAAACCTAAGCTAAAACCTAAACCTAAACTAACCTAAACCTAAAAAAAATGTAATAAAAAATAAAATCAAAAATAAAATAAAATAAATAAAACCCTAAGTTAAACTAAATAAAAAACCTAAGTAAAATAAAATCTAAACTAAAATAAAATAAAATAAACCTAAAATAAAATGAAATAAAACTACATAAAACCTAAACCTAAAATATAAACATAAAAATAAAACCTAAAAAAATCAATTCTAAACCCCAAACTTTAAAAAAAAAAACTAAACCTAAAATAAAAATAAAATATACCTAAACCTAAACTGAGATAAAATAAACAAAAATATATAAGACCTAAGGCAAAACCTAAAATAAACTAAACCTAAATATAATCCTAAACCATAAATAAAAGAAAATAAACAAAAATAAACCTAAACCTAAACTAAAAAATAAAGCCTACAAATAATCCTAAAATAAAAACCTAAGACCTAAACCTAAAAAAATAAAATAAAAACCTAAACATAAACTTAAAAATAAAAAAATAAAACCTAAACCTAAAAGATAAAATAAAAATAAAACTAATCTAAAAAATAAACCTAAACCTCAACCTAAACCTAAAAATTAAAGTAAAATAAATAAACCTAAAATACATAAACTAAACAAATAAAATAAAATAAACCTAAAAATAAAATAAATAAAAATAAACTAAATAAACCTAAACCAACCGCTTTAAATTAAAAAAATTAAAAAATTAAAAAAAAAACCTAACCTTAAACCCTGAACCCTAAGCCATAAACCCTAAACCTTAAAACCCAAAAGCCAAAACCCTAAACTCTAAACCATAAAAATCTAATCCCTAATCCCTAAACTCCAAACCCTAAAACCTACAACCCTAAACCCCAAACCCTATACCCAAAATCATAAACCCTAAAAACCTAAAAACCTAAACCTAAACTGAATAAAACTTAAAAATAAAATAAATAAATAAATAAACACAAACCTAAATAAAACAAAAAAATAAAATAAAATAAAAATCTAAACTAAAACCTAAACCCAAACCTAAACCTAAACTTAAAACTAAATGTAAAAATAAAAACTAAACTCAAATAAAATAAATAAAATCCTAAACTAAACTTTAAGAAAAATAAACATAAAATAAAAAAACTTAATAAAATAAAAACTAAACGTAAAATAAAAATAAAATAAACCTAAAATAAAATAAAATAAAAACTAAATAAAAATATAAACCTAAATAATAAACCTAAAAATAAAACCTACACCCTAAGCTAAAAAAACCCTAAACCTAAAATAAACCTAAACCTGAACTAAAATAAACTAAACTAAATAAAATAAAACCTAAACCTAAGCCTAAAATAAACTAAACTTAAACCCCAAACTAAATAATATAAAATAAACTAAAAAAAACATAAAACTAAACTAAAAAATAAAACCTAAAACCTAAACCTAAAAAAAAAACCTAAACCTAAACTTAAAAAAAAAAGAAATCATAAACCTAAAAAATAAAATAAAAATAAAACTAAACCCAAAAATAAACATAAACCAAAATCTAATCCTAAAAAGTAAACTAAAATAAAAAACCTAAAATAACTAAGCTAAACTAAATAAAAATTAAAAATAAACCTAAAGAAAAATAAAAAATAAAATAAACTAAACTAAATAAATAAAAATTATACTGAATAAACTAAATAAACCTAAACCTATCGGCATATTTAATTTAAAAAAAAACCCTATACCCTAAATCCCCAAACTAAATAAACCTCCACCCTAAACCGTAAACCTAAAACCCTAAAACACCCTAAACCCTAAACCCTAAACCCTAAACTAACCCTAAACCCTAAACCCTCAAACTATAAACCTAAACTAAACCACTAAACCTAAAGCCTAAACTTCAAAACTAAACTAAAGTAAACACCAAACCTTAAACCTAAACTCAATTGTAAAACCCTAAAACTCTAAACCCTAAAACCCTAAACCCTAAACCCTAACCCTAAATCATTAACCCTAAAAACATAAAGCATAAAACCCTAAACCCAAAACCCTAAACCATAAACCCTAACCCTAAACCCGAAACCCTAAACCTAAACTTAAATTAACTAAATATATTAAAAAATAAACATAAACCTTAAAATATAATAAACATAAACCCTTATAATCGGTAGAACCTTGATGGAAGGAACATCATCGTCAACTAGGCTCCATCTAGATCTGAAGACGGAGGTGAAGGTGGAGGTGAAGGTGGAGGTGGTTATCGCAAATGGTGGTGGGGGTGAGGTGATGGTGGATATGGAGGTGGTGGTCGGGCAGTGATGGTTAGGTGGGAGGAGCACGAGGTGTGGTGGAGGGAGAGATCGAAGATATGATGGTGGATCACGCTACTCAAGAGGCAAGGGTGGCTCTAATGGGAACTAGAGAAACTGAAGAACGGTTGATCCGATCTACTGCTTATGCAACTATGTCTTTATAGTAGAGACAGTTCTAATTATCTAGGATTTTTGATTTGCTCTATGCTTTATTTATCTATGTGCCACTTGTGTCTTAGAAAACTTGGTGTTACTTGGTTGATGAAATCAAAAGAAGAAATGTTGAATCCTAAATTTATCTCATGAAAACCAAAAATTGTAAACCCCACCCAAAACCAACCTAGACCTAAAATAAACACTAAACCCTAAACCCTAAACCCTAGACCCTAAAACCCTAAACCCTATACCTTAAACCCTAAAACCTAAACACTAAACCCTAAACCCTACACCCTATACCCTACACCCTAAACCCTAAACCCCAAACCTTAAACCCTAAACTCTAAACCCACAACTAACCCTAAACCCTAAACCTTGAACCATATACCCTAAAATGCTAAGAACCTAAACCCAAACAAAATAAAACCAAAAAATAAAATAAATAAAAGGACTTAAACAAAAATAAAATAAAAACCTAAACCTAATCCTAAACCTAAACCTAAACCTAACAAAAAGTAAAATAAAAAATAAAAACAAAACTAAAATAAAATAAACAAAACCTAAAACTAAACTAAAAAATAGAAAACCTAAATAAAATAAAAACTAAACCTAAAATAAAATGAAATATAAACTAAATAAGAACCTAAACATAAAAACTAACCCTAAACCCTAAACCATAAACCCTAAAACCATATGCCCTAAATCTTAAACCGTAAACCCTAAAACCAACAACCTACAACCTTAAACCGTAAACCCCAATTCCTAAACCCAAAATCATAAACCCTAAAAACCCAAAAACCTAAAACTTAAACCTAAACTAAATAAAACCCAAAAATAAAATAAATGAAAATACCCAAACCTAAATAAAATAAATAATAATAAACAATAAAACCTAATCTAAAACCTAAACCTAAACCTAAATTTAAAATAAAATAAAATAAAAAAAAAACTAAACTAAAATAAAATAAATAAAACCAAAACTAAATTAAAAAAAATAAAATAACAATAAAATTCCAATAAAATAAAATTTGAATGTAAAATAATAATAAAATAAACCAAAAAAAATAAAATAAAACTAAATAAAACCTAAACATTAAAAATAAACCAAAAAAATAAACCTAAAAGTAAATAAAAATAAAACCTAAACCCTAAACTAAAAAAAACCTAAACCTAAAATAGATAAAATAAAATAAACCTAAACCTAAACTAAAATAAACTAAACTAAAAAAAATAAAACCTAAACCTAGAATAAAAATAAACTAAACCAAAATCCTAAACTAAATAAAATAAAATAAAAAATTAAACCTAAACCTAAACTTTAAAATAAAATCTAACCCTAAACCCTAAACCTTAAGCCCTAAAAATCCTAAACCCTAAACTTACCCTAAACCCTGAGGTAACCCTAAACCCTAAACCTTGAACACTTAAAACATGAAACCCTAAAGCTTAAACAATAAACCCTAAACTAAAATCCTAAACACTAAAACTTTAAACCTAAAACCCTAAACCCTAAACCTTCAACCCTAAAACCTAAATACCTAAACCTAAACTAAATAAAACATTATAAAAAATCAAAAAATTAACCTAAACATAAATAAAATAAAATAAAATAAAAGCTAAACTAAAACCTAAACTTAAAATAAAATAAAATAAAAAATAAAAAAAACTAAAATATAATAAATAAAAATCTAAACTTGAGAATAAAAACCCTAAATAAAATAAAAACTAAATGTAAAATAAGAATAAAATAAACCCAAAATAAAATAAAATAAAAAGTAAATAAAAACCTAAACCTAAAAAATAAACCTAAAAATAAAACCTAAGCCTGAAATTAAATAAAAAACCTAAACTTAAAAAAAATAAAATAAACAAAATAAAATAAACCTAAACCTAAAATAAAATAAACTAAACTAAAATAAATTAAACCTAAAATAAACTAAACCTAAACATAAACCTAAACTAAATAAAATAAAATAAAACTAAAAATAAACCTAAACTAAAACTAAAAAATAAACCTAAAAATAAACCTAAAACCTAAACTTAAACCTAAAAACCTAAACCTAAAAAATAAAATAAAAATAAAACTCAACTAAAAACTAAATGCAAACCTAAGAAATAAACTAAAATAAATAAACATAAAATAAATAAACTAAACTAAATAAAAATAAAAAATAAACGTAAATAAAAATATTAAAAAAAATTAATTATATAAACTAAATAAACCAAACCTACCCTTACTAAAAAAAACCTAAATCCTAAACCCTAAACGATAAAACTAACCCTAAACTCTAAAACTAACCTTGAGCCCTAAACCCTAAAACTAACCCTAAACCCTAAACTCTAAAGCTACAACCCTAAACCTACAACCCTAAACACTAAACCCTAAAGCCTAAAAACCAAAACCCAAAACCCAAAACCTTAAACCTTAAACCGTAAACCCTAAATCCTAAACCAGATACCCTAAACCCTAAACTAACCCTAAACCCTAAACCCAAAGAATGGGTAGAACCTTGACGCAGAACATCACGCCAACTTAGATCTAGATTGAGGTGAAGGTAGGTGATGGTTATCAAGTGGTGGTGGGGATCTGAGGTGCCGGAATATGGAGGTGGTGGTCAAAATGGGTTATGGAGGTGAGAGGAGTAATGGAGGTTATGGTGGTAGAGGAGAGATTGGGGATATGATGGCGATCCTACTACCGAGAGCAGGGTGGTTCGATAGAACTGAGAAATCAAGAATGATCGACCAAATACTTATGGAACTGAAGTCTACAATATATCTACTTATCCGTGGTTTTGATTTGCTATGGGTGCTCATATTTTATCTCCGCTTGCATCTTAAAAACATAGGGTGCTACTTGGTTCATAAAATTGAAAAGAAGAAATGTTGAATTGAATTTGTTCAAAAAAACCTTAAACCCTAAACCTAAAACATAAACATAAAACCTAAACTTAAACTAAAACTTAAACCCTAAACCCTAAATGCCATACCCTAAACCCTAAACTAACCCTATAAACCCTAAACCTTAAAAAGCTAAAAACCTAAACCTAAACTAAATAAAACCTATAAAATAAAATAAATAAAATAATCTAAACCAAAATAAAATAAAAAAAGTAAAATAAAATAAAAATAAAAACTAAAATTTAAACCTAAACTTAAACTTCAACCTAAACCTAAACAAAAAATAAAATAAAAAATAAAAACTAAACTAAAATAAAATAAAATAAAAACTTAAACTAAACTAAAAAATAAAACACCTAAATAAAATTAAAACTAAACCTAAAAAAATAAAATAAACCTAAAATAAAACTAAATAAAAACATAAACCTAATAAAGAAATTTAAAATAAAACCAAAAAATAAATAAAAAATAAATCCTAAACCCTAAACTAAAAAATAGATAAACCTAAATTAAAAATAAGATAAACAAACTAAAATAAACCTAAACCTGAATTAAAATAAATTAAACTAAAATAAATAAATCCTAAACCTAAACCTAAAATAAACTAAACCTAAACCTAAACCTAAACTAAATAAAATAAAATAAACTAAAAATAAACCTAAACCTAAACTAAAAAAATAAAACCTAAAAATAAACTATAATAAAAACCTAAAACCTAAACCCAAAAAAATAAAATAAAAACCTAAACCTAAACCTAAAAATAAAAAATAAAACCTGAACCTATAAAATAAAATAAAAATAAAACTCAACTATAAAATAAACTTAAACCTAAAAAATAAACTAAAATAAAAATCTTAAACTAAAATAAAGAAACCTAAAATAAAAAAGGTAAACTAAATAAACCTAAACCTATCAGTTTACATAATTTTAAAAAAAAGTTTTAAACCCTAAACCCTAAAACTAATCTTAAACTTACAACCCTAAACTCTAAACCCTAATCCCTAAACCCTAAACCATAAAACCCTAAACCCTAACCCTATACCCTAAAACCTAAAACCCTAAACCCTAAACCCTAAACCCTAAAACCCTAAACCCTAAACCTTAAACCCTAAACCCTAAATACTAAAACCTACAACCCTAAACCCTAAATCTTAAACTAATGCTAAACCCTAAACTATCATTAATCCCTAAATCCTAAACTAACCCTAAACCCTAAGAATGGGCAGAACCTTGATGGCAGAAACATCACTCACAACCAGTCCTTGATCTGGGCCGAGGAGGAGGTGAGGCACAAATTGTAGTGGTGGAGGGGATCTAGAGGCAGGTGGTTATGGAGGCTGAGTTATAACCATGGTGCAGAGGGAAAGATCATGGATATGTTAAGCATCCGCTACTGAGAGTGGGTGGTTCTGGAACAGAAACCAAAGAAATTTCAATTTGATTCTTATGGAATAATGTCAGAGATGGTTACATAGGATTTTAATTTGCTCTTGGGTGCTCAATTTATCATGTCATCACTTGTGTCTAAAACAGGCTACTTGATGAAATAAAGAAATGTTGAATCAATTTGCTCTGAAAAAAATTAAAACCTTAAACCCTAAACCCTAAACTAAAACTTAAATCTTAAACCTAAACTATAAACCCTAAACCATAAACCCTAAACCCTAAACCCCAAACCCTAAACCCTAATCCCTAAACCCTAAACCCTAAACTAACCCTAAACCATAAACCCTAAACCCTAAACCCTAAAAAACTAAAAACTTAAACCAAACTTAAATAAAACATAAAAATAAAAAAATAAAAAAATAAAACTAAAGTAAAATAAAATAAAAAGAAAACTAAAACTTAAACCTAAACTTAAAACTAAAAAGAAAATAAAATAAAAAAATAAAAACTAAACTAAAATAAATAAAAACCTAAACTAAACTAAAGTAAAAAAAATGAAAAACCTAAATAAAATAAAAACTAAACCTAAAATAAAATTAAAACAAACCTAAAATAAAATAAAATAGATACTAAATAAAAATCAAAACCTAAAAAATAAACTTAAAAATAAAACTGTGAAATAAATAAATAATAAAACCTAAACCCTAATCTAAAAAAAACCTAAACGCTAATCTAAAAAAAACCTAAACTTAAAATAAAAATAAAATAAACACAATAAAAGAAACCTAAACCTAAACTAAAATAAACTAAACTAAAATAAATAAATCCTAAACCTAAACCTAAAATAAAATAAACCTAAACCTAAACTAAAACTAAACAAAAATAAAAAAAAATAAACTAAACCTAAACTAAAATAAAACCTAGAAATAAACCTAAAATAAAGACCTAAAAGCTAAAGCTAAAAAAATAAAATATAAACCTAAGCCTAAACCTAGAAATAAAGATTAAAACCTAAACATACAAAAAACTCAACTAAAAAATAAACCTAAATCAAAAAATAAACTAAAATAAATAAACCTAAAATAAATAAAGTAAAAAATAAAACTAAATAAAATAAAATAAACTAAATAAATATAAAAATAAACTAAATAAACCTAAATTTTTATTTAAGAAAAAAAATCAAAACCCTAAATCCTAAACCCTAAACCCTAAACCCTAAACCCTAAAACCCTAAACCTTAAACCCTAAAGCCCTAAAACCCTAAACCATAAACACTAAACCCTAAACCCTAAACCCTAAACCCTAAACCCTAAACCCGAAAACCCTAAACCCTAGACCCTAAACACTAAACCATAAAGCCTAAGCCTTAAACCCTAAACTATATAACCCTAAACCCCAAGCCCTAAACCCTAAACTAACCCTAAACCCTAAGAATGGGCGTAACCTGGTAGGAAAATCATTCTAGATCTAATGAAGGAGGCTAAGGCGGCTATCGCATGGTGGTGATGTTGGATATGAGGTGAGGTGGTGGTTATGGAAGTGAGGAGTGTTGAGGCCCAAGGTGAGGGAGAGATCGGGATATGATGGTGGATCCTACTACCCAAGAGGTGGTCATGGAAACTAGAGATACCAAGACCGATCGACCGCTACTATGGAACTGTATCTTTATAAGAGATGGTTCTACTTATCTAGGGTTTTGATTTGCTCTATGGTTTTTTTTTTTACTATGTCATTGAAATCTCTAAAAAACTTGGTTAATGATATCAAAAGAAGAAATGTTGAATCTGAATTTGTCCTCTATTTAAAAAAACTTTAAACCTTAAACCCTAAACCCTAAGAATGGACAGAACCTTAATGATAGGAACATAACTATCAATTAGGCTCAGTCTAGATCTGTAGGTGGATGCAAAGGAAGAGGTGGCGCTATAAGGGTGGTGGGGAACTGGAGGTACCGTGAGGTATGGAGGTGGTGGTCGAGTAGTGGTCATGGTGGAGGCGGAGGAGGATGGAGGTTATAGCCATGGTAGTGATGGAGAGAGACGTGAATATGATGGTGATCCCGCCACTGAGAGGGTGGTTTGGGTGCTAAAATGAAATTAAAAAAGAAGAAATGTTGAATCTAAATTTATAAAAAAAACCTAATTAAACCTTAAACTAACCTAAACCTTAAACCTAAAGTAATCTTGATGATAGAACATCACAACTAGCCTAGTTCTAGAAAGTGGAGGTGAAGGAGGAGGCTATGACAGTGAGGGGATCTAGAGGTGATCTGAGCAAGAGTGGTTATGGATGCAAGAGGAGCATGGAGGTTACAACCATGGTGTCTCAGGAGGGAGCATACGATGGCATCTGACCGAGTGTGAGGCAAGGGTGGTTCTTATAAGAACCGGAGAAATTGAAGAAAATCCAATCTACTTCTAGAACTTCTTATAGATGGGTCTTTATTTAGGATTTTTCATTTGCTCTATGGGTGCTCATTTTATCTATGTCATTGCTTGTGTCTTAGAATACTTGGGATGCTACTTGGTTCATGAAATCAAAAAGAAAAAATGTTGAATCTGAATTTGTTCTCTATTAAAAAAAACCTTAAACCCTAAACCCTAAACTAAAACTTAAACCCTAAACCAAAAACCTAAACCCTAAACCCCAAACCTTAAACCTTAAATCTTAATCCCTAAGCCCTAAACCCTAAACCCAACAAAGCTAAAAACCTAAATCAAAACTAAATAAAACCTAAAAATAAAATAAATAAATAAAACCTAAACCAAAATAAAATAATCAACTAAAATAAAATAGAAACATAAACTAAAACCTAAACCTAAACCTAAAAAGAAAATAAAATAAAATAAAAACTCAACTAAAATAAAATAAATAAAAACTTAACCTAAACTAAGAAATAAAAAATCTAAATAAAATTAAAACTAAACTAAAAATAAAAATAAAATAAACCTAAAATAAAATAAAATAAAAACTAAATAAAAAGTTAAACCTAAAAAATAAAAATAAAAATAAAACTGAAAAGTAAATATAAAATAAAACCTAAACCCTAAACTAAAAAAAAAATAAAACCTAAAATAAAAATAAAATAAACAAACCAAAATAAAACTAAAAAAAAATAAATAAATATTAAACCTAATCCTAAAATAAACTAAATCTAAAGCTAAACCTAAACAAAATAAAATAAAATATACTAAAAAAACTAAACCTAAATTAAAATATAAAATATAAAATAGACCTAAAAAAAACCTAAACCTAAACATAAAAAAAAAAAACCTAAACTTAAACCTAAAATAAAAAAAATTAAACCTAGCCCAAAAAAAATAAAATAAAATAAAAAAGTCAACTAAAAAAATAAACATAAACCTAAAAAATAAACTAAGATAAAACCTAAACTAAAATGACTAAAACTAAATTAAATAAACCAAACTAAATAAATATAAAAAATAAACCTAAATAAAAATAAAATAAACTAAAATAAATAAAAAATAAACTAAATAAATAAATAAACCTAAACCTACTAGTTTACTTAATTTAAGAAAAAAACCATAAACACTAAATCCTAAACCATAAACCCTAAATCCTAAAACTAACCTTAAACCCTAAACCCTAAACCTACAACCCTAAATCCTAAACCCTAAAACTCTAAACACTAAACCCTAAACCCTAAACACTAAACCCTAAACCTTAAACCCTAAAAATTTAAACCCTAAACCCTAAACCGTAAACTCAAAAACCTACAACCCTAAACCCTAAACCCTAAACCCCAAACCTTAAACCCTAAACTAACCATAAACCTTAAACTCTAAGAATGTGCCAAACCTTGATTACAGGAACATCACCGTCAACTAAGCTCAGTCTAAATCTGGCGGTGGAGGCGAAGGCAGAGGCGATGGTTATCGTTGTGGTGCTGGGGGATCTAGAGGTTTTGGTGGATATGGAGGTTGTGGTCAGAGCAGTGGTGGTTATGGAGGTGGGAGGGGTGATGGAGGTTACAATCGTGGTGGTGGCGGAGGGAGAGATTGGGGATATGATGGTGGATCCTGCTACTTGAGTCATGGGGGTGGTTCTGATGGGAGCTAGAGAAACTGAAGAACGGCTGATCCGATCAACTACTTATGGAACTGTGTCTTTATAGTAGTGACGGTTCTACTTATCTAAAGATTTTGATTTACTCTATGGGTGCTCATTTTTTATCTATATTGTCGCTTATGTCTTAAAAACTTGGGTATACTTGGTTGATGAAATCAAAAGAAGAAATGTTGAATCAAGTTTGTTCTCTATTAAAAGATAAACCTAAACCCTAAACTAAAACTTAAACCCTAAACCTAAACTAAACCCTAAACCCTAAACCCTAAACACTAAACTCTAAAAAACCCTACACCCTAAACCCTAAAACCATAAACCCTAAACCTAAATGCTAAACCCTAAACCTAAACCTAAACCCCAAACCCTAAACCCTAAAACCCTAAACCCTAATCCCTAAACTAACCCTCAACCCTAAACCCTAAACCATAAACTCTAAAATAACCCTAAACCCTAAAAGTTGAATAAAGATGTCATTAGGAGTAGATCTAAGAATGACCTAATCCTAATAAAGTTATGGTAGCTAAAGAAAATGTCTTCAAGTTATTTTCCCTTGACTATTAGAGATTTGAATACCTTAAACCTTAACCCTAAATCATATTATAATGCCATATATTATAGTATAATGTAGCATCATATATTTGAGCATGTAGTGATATGTTTTTGGATGTTATAAGATGTTTTGAAATGTTTTAGTATATTATGGTATTGTGCCCTATAGTCTATATTAATATAAATCATAAAAATATTGATTTAATAAATTAGATGATGAAATTTATTAAATTTGAAGTGAATTAGGTTGTAGTACCAAAGTTGTGCTATGCCACTTGTAGTCTAAAAAGTAAGATTTTATGTTCAAAATAAATATTATATGTTGTAGCATAGTAAATCATCATATATCATAATATATTATTTTGCGCATTTAAAATTCTTTTAGTATTTTACAATCATGCAGTCAAGCCTACACTATGATTATTTATAAAAATGTTGATTTAGACTTTAAAATGGTGGAATTTGGCCAAATTCATAATAGGTAGAGCATGGATCATAATATATTAATCCAATTTAAAATATGTAAGTGATAATGACAAAAATATATAGTTTTTATTATTTAGACTAATTTTATGATTTTTATCTTAAGAATCCCTTGTGATGTGATATGAAATATAATATAATATAATATGTTATAGTGTATTATAATATAGCATAGCATCATGGATTATAACATACATTGTGTATTACTACTTGTTGTTTAGCATATTTTAGTTTTTTATAGTATGATGTAGTAGAGTTTGTACTAGTATAATTCATAAAAATACTAATTTATAGGCTGAGATGATGGGATGTGACCAAATTTGAGGTAAGCTTTAGGGAACATCATTGGGGGTGTGCTATGGTGTGTCATTTAATCAAAAGAATGGAATTTTGCATCCAAAATAAATGTTTTTTTTCAACCAAATTTTATAAATTTTTTTGCTTAAAGTGATTCATTTTAAGGTGTAATGTAAGATAATATATTATATGAAAGCATATTAAAATATAATGTACATAACAATATAACTTCACATATATATGAATGTGGTGGTGTGTTACTAAATGTTATTGTACATTTTAGCATGTTTTACTTTTTGTTATAATACATTGGGTCAAAACTCACAAAAAATGTTAATTTGAAGGCTGAGATGGAAGAATTTGGCCAAATTCATGGCACACACCAAAGAAGCAACATAAAATTATGCTATTTTGTACCATTTCTAATAGAAAAATAACAATTTTACATCCAAAATGAACATTATTCATATTTTGAAAAAAAATTATGTTATTAGTTCTTTTTAAGTGATTCTAATGAGGTATAATGTTAGACAATATATTATATTATAGCAAATTATAATATAACATCATATATTATAATATAACATCATATATTATAATATAATATAGTGTGTTAATTCACACTATAATATGTTTTGCATGATATTGTATAGTTAGTTTGAGCTTGCACCATCATAAATCATAAAATGTTGATTATAATGTTAAAATGATGTAATTTGAATGAATACATTGTTAGGCTTTTGGTTGAAGTATTAAAAGTGTGCATAAGAGAAGAAAAAAGATTTGATGAGAATTCCATGTCAAGATCATGGAGGGAGATCCACTAGGAGATCACACATGCATTGTACCTGACATGTGAGGAGTCTATGTCGAGGGCATAGAAGAAGAAAATCTGTTAGGGATAATGTTTGAATTTGATTTGATTATATGATTTGTGGAAAGAAGATCTATTGGGGATAAGAATCTATAATCCATTGAGGATTAAGATCAAATTAACTTTAATTTGTTTAATTTTAATTGATGTGGAGCATATCGGAGATATGGACTTGAGTCCACAAAATGGGTATATGAACCTTCCACTAGGGAAGCGTTCTATCTATGGGATTGGGATTTGAGTTTGATTTCATAGATTTATTTGGGGAGCTGAATAAGAGTTTTTGAATTTCTTTGATTTAGACTCTATCAAAAGAGTTGTTTAATTTGGCTCCACTAGGGAGGCTGGTTTTCAATTTGATTTGTTTGCTTGACTTGTTTATATATGATTTGGGCCTCCACTAGGTAGAAGAGTGTGATTTAACTCCACTAGGAAAATTAGATTGGGTTTAATTTAATCTGAGTTAATGTATGGACCCTGTTGGTGTACGATGGACCCACTAAGAAGGGGCTATATCAGCCTTGACTTACCTCAGGTTTACAAATCTAAAGGGATACTCTACCGACTGTGGGGTAGAGTTAGCCAACCTAAGGGGTTTCCTTTTGGTGTGCAATGGATGTTCTAGAAAGAAGGTAGCGACTTACATATTTCAAGGGAGGAACAACCACTGGGTAACTTGGATGCACAATAAATCAAACCTAACCTAAGGCGATTACTGAGTGAATGTTATTGGGGACTTATGTCAGTTCAAAAGTAGTCAAGATTAAATTTATCTTAATTTCATGTGATTTTATATGGTTTTTTGGTTTAGTTTGAATTTAAATTGAGGGCATATCCATTAGGGATGTGAGCTCGATCAAATTTGATAGATTTAATTTATGGACATGTGGTGATGGACCCATATAAGCTATATCGGACTTATCCTATCTTAGATTTAAAATCAAATGGATAGTCTACTGGTCATGGGGAAGAGCTAGCCAACTTAAAGGGTTGCCTTTCGGTGTGCAATGACTATGCTAGGAAAAAGGCATAGCAAACTTACATCTTCTAAAGTAGGGAATAACCGTTGGGGTGACTTGTTGGTAGCATAACAAATTGAACTTGACTTAGGGACAATTATTGAGTGAATGCTGCTGGGGACTTATATCAACTCAAGAGTAGTCAAGCGATTCTTATAGGGAGTTTTGTTGACACTATCCTAAAGATAGGATGTCTACTTGGGAAAAGGTACCGCTAGGGATGTCCTCCTAATCCACAAGTGAATATATATTTTGTTTATATGTTTGCATGGACCCTATTGGTGTACGAGGAACCACACTAAGAAGGGGCTATGTCAGCCTTGATAAATCTCAAATTTAATGAACCAAGGGAGAATCTGCACATCCATAGGATAGATTCTCCAATCATAGGGGTGGTTACTAAGAAAGGGGAACTATCCAATTTGATAGTAACCTGGGTAGTGTTTAAATGGGGTCACAAAGGATGTGATCCAAATATAGTGCCCACAGGGGAGGTGCTGTTAGTGGTTGTATCCTGAGCCATGGAAAAGAAGTCCTATAGGTGTATGATGGCCAACTCAATGAGAAAGCATAGAAAACTTACATCTGCCATGAGTGGCATATCCTAAGGCACGAGAACAACCAACCTAAGGTGTATTCATCAGTATGAGTGGTGTATCCATCAGCATAGTGAGAACCAACCAACCTAAGGTGTATGTTAGTGTCCAATGATCAATTTAGAAAGAAAGCATGTTGGCTTACAACTTTCTAAGGAACCAACATCGAGATAGTCTCATGTGGAGATGTTATCTGACTTAGAGCAACTACTAAGCGGAGAGCCCTGAGGAAGGACTGGATCCAAACATGAAGCAGTAAGGAGGGAAGAAGCTGCTAGGGGACTTATCCTAAACCTCAAATATACTAGACCTAGTCGGCATTAAAAAATGAAGAGAAGAAAGCAGACTCACATCCTCTTAAATGAAGCCAACATGAGGTAGCTTACAGCCATGTAGTAAGGCCTACCAAACTAACAAGGCACATCTGGTGTAGTGGCCAAGTAAAGAAGGAAAGCGTAGTAGACTTACATCCTCCAAAGTAGAAGACCAGGGTGACACACTAGTGGTAGCACGCCGCCAACCTAGAGCGCCTATGAAGTGTCATTGCGTTATCTCAACTCAGTAGCGAGATAAAAGATATGTGTTTATTTTATATGTTTGTGTATAGTTTATGTTTATATGTGTCGATGAAGGATAGGAAGTCTCTGCCCTTCACCTACCCCAAAACACATCATGGAGATTCACAAACAATAATACTTTTAACATGGAAGAGATTGAATTCAAAATGGAATTTTTATTAATGATAATTATTTTCAAACATGATTTATAATATTTCTTTAAGTAGAGCCCTTTGATTGGAAGCATTGGGCACTCTCCCTTATGATTAATAAGATGATAAGATCCTCCTTGTTAGGCCTTCTATGAGGGCCTTCCCAAGTGGGTTCAAACTTGCCTCCTATCTTACGATGAATAGCAATTTGTCTCCTTAGAACTAAAATAAACTCTCTTACTTGAAAAGCTCTAAGTTGAACCAACTGTTATGAGCTTGAATCATTTTAGCTTTGTACAACTTCAAGTTTTGCATGCCCATGGCATCTCTCTCTCCAAACCTTGAGCTCTTCTAACCGAACTTGGTGTTCTACTTTATCGTGATCTTGCTACCCATAGCTATCCTTATTGATGGGAGTTGTACTTCTAATGGTAGAACAACTTGGACCTATTCACAAGGAGAAAGGAGTAGACGAATTGGAGTTTTATATGGTGAAGTAGGCCCATAAGGCTTCAACTAATTTCTCTTGTCATTGTTGCTTGTTATTATCGAGTGTCTCCTTCAGTATTTGGATGAGAGTTTTGTTGAAGGCTTCTACTAAACTATTTGATCTCACATAGTTGATGGTAGAATATCTCTAATCTATATTGTGTCTTTGGGAAAAGTTTTTGATCTCAGTGCTTTTGAATGCGCCATTATCGATATAATTCATCGAGGTACTGGACCTATATAAAATATGGTTCCTAAAAACTAGAGCACATCCGAAGCTATGATTTCTCCAGCAATCACCTTCATTTGGAAAAGTAGTCAAGAAGCAGCTAAGATGATGACCCTTGGAAGAAGGAGGATCAATCGACCAACCATGTCAAGAAGAATGGCCATGAGGCCACTATAGGATGTAGAATGTTGGGTGATTGGTGTAGGACCACACCGTGTATTTGATATTGGTGGCATCGCTTGTTGTATCTATGCAATATTTGATCATAGATGACCAGTAGTATCCTAGTATCTTTATCTTGGCTTTCATCTTC
This sequence comes from Cymbidium sinense, assembly GCA_021442155.1. NCBI lineage: Eukaryota > Viridiplantae > Streptophyta > Magnoliopsida > Asparagales > Orchidaceae > Cymbidium > Cymbidium sinense. The sequence continues at coordinate 127,942 of JAKCPB010000126.1, forward strand.
AGACTGGATTGGCTGGCTCCACATATGAGTGTGCCATGATCTTGGGTGCTTCATTCTTGTCAAACAATGTAACCACATATGATCAAAAGATCGATACAAGACACCATCCACAAGAGCATAAGAAAGTGCTCTCTGCTTCATCTGATGGGCTTGGGACTACTCTTGAGGTAGTTTTCCTTTATTTAAGTAATCCATGAATGGTTGCCTCCAATCTAACTCCTTGTCTTTCTTGGCAATGGCAACCTCCCCTTCAAGAGAATAGTTTTCGATGAGTTCAATATCAATAAGGGATAAGACTTATCTATTTTGGCTAAAGCATATGCTACATAGTGATCTTGGGCTTTATAAATGGCAAACCTCTAGATTTGGGCCAACAACTCCATTTTGTACTTATAGTGATGGAGCTTGGCTTTATAACCTTTAGGACCAAGTAATTTTATTGATAACTAGCTAGGATCCTTGAAGATGTTGATGTTCTGGATGCTGAGTAATGGCTAACTTAGACGGAAATCGAGCCTCATATTTGGCTTCATTATTGGTGCAAGGATTGAATGATGATATAAGAATCTCATCACATCGTGATCTAGAGTTAAGAGAACTATTCTTATTCCTACCTTTCTTAGAATAGTAGATTATGGTTCTTCTCCTCTTTAAGAAGAAGTTGCACCATCAAAGTACATCTCCCTGAATGCTATCACCTAAGTTCATGATTTATTCATCGTGATATCATCACTAAGAGAGAGAAGTGGGTGTGCTACTAAGAAATCTATTAGCTTGTCCTTTCACGCACAGGATACAAGGTAATGTCAAACCAGAGGATCATGGACCATCTGCCAACCGCGATACCATCGGTGTCATGAGATACTATAGTTGATTGATCCTAGAGATAAGTTCACCTTATGAAGAAGCATGTAGTGCTATAACTTTTGGGATAAAGATTAAAGCTACAATGCTTCAAATGGATGGATAATTAGCCTCAATAGGGATTAGATAATAGAGGTAGAGTGTTTTCTTCCCTTAAATATTGGCTTGGGCCAACAAAGCACCAAGAAAATAACAAGAGTAAAGTATGAGCTTACTGATAGGCTACTAGAATGGGTCATCAGGTAATGCTTAATGTCTTTGAAGGCATGCTCATAGTTATCATCCCACTTGACCTTGGCATCCTTTTTGATAAGTGCCGAGAATGGTTGACATCGATAAGTTGGATATAAAGCATCTAGATATGCCAACCCTTAATGATCTAAGTTGAGTTAAACTTTTAGTGGCATTTCTAATATCGCTTGTTCTTCTCCGATCAATTTTGATTCTAATGTGAACAACAACCCAATGAATTTCTTTGAAGCTACTCAAAATACTTGGGGTTCATTTTGAGGTTAAATTCTTAATTATTTGAAAACCACTCAAGTCAAAGAGATGGTATTCTTTTCTCTACTTTGATAATAAGATTATCAACATAGCACTCACTTGATGATGAATGAGTTTGTCGATTCGATCAGCACATTGGTATGAAAGACCAAAGATCTTTAAGGCAAAGGCATGACCTTATAGTAATAGATTCTGATTGAGGTTCTAAAAGCAATATTTCTTTTATCTTCAGGGGCCATCTTTATTTAGTTATATCAAGATGAGCCATCCATGAAAGAGAAGACTGCATAAGATGAGGCAATGTCCACCATCTGCTCCAAGATTGGTAATGTAAATTCATCTTTTGGGCATGCCTTATTTACATCAGTAAAATGAATGCATATGTGAATTTGGCCATTCTTTTTCTTAACTTGGACAACGCTAGCTAACCAGGTTGGGTATTATTCTTCTTATAGAAAGCCATCATCGATCAATTTCTTGACACCATAAATGACCTATTATTCTATGTCTAATCGTATGCATCTAGAGCTTGCTTGATATGGTTATCTAGTTCTATTAGTTTATATACTATGTCGAGTCAATCCAAACATCTCTACATAACTCCATGCAAAGCATTCTTTAAACTTAGTCAATATCCTAACTAAGTCATTGGTTTCAATTTCATTCAACAAAGAACTGATGTATGTTGGGTGTGGATCTTCTTCGCCTTCTAAGTTGATTTTCAGCTCCCGATGGTTGACTTGTTCTATTCTTTAAACTCTAGTAGTACATCTTTGACTTCAAAATCATCTAGGTCATCTAAAGTTTCTAAGCACAGCTCATCATATGAGATAATGTGATTTGAAAAGAACCTATCGATTCTAAACAAATCATCATCATCATCAATTGGACCTATACGTAATCCTTGTCCCATCTTGATTGAGAGCTTTCAATTTATTTTTCCATATTTTTGACTTATCACTTGTGCTTTGACCAAGTATGTGGGATGAACCCTTACTTTGCTAAATTATAAACACAAAGTAAGTACCAATCAAAAAGTTATTCAATTAAATATTTATATGAATCATTGTCAAGTTCTACATCAACTTCTTAACTTGAGGATGACACTCCCAGAAAGAACCTCTGAGCAACACTATGGAGCCTAAGGCCTATTGACCTCACTTTTTGGAGTGTGGATTCAATCTTCCCATCTTAGATTTAGAGTCTTCTAGACACTAAGACTTAGTGATAAGACACTTTAACAAGGTAAACACTTAACCTCTAAAGACTTAAGGGTTAGCCATATATTAAGTTATGCCTAGGGAATAGGATAGTCCACCTACCCCAAACCCAAATCCAATCCAAGTTCACCTTCAAACCAAACCTCAAGTTCAATTCAAACATCAAATTTAAATCCAAATCCAAACCCAAATTCCAAAACCAAATGATTGAAGCCCATGATCAAATCCAAACTTGAAACCCTTCAATAGACCTATCCTATGGACTTAGCCAAATCTTAAATCAATCAAAAATCAATTGATTTTCTCATAATTAATTTATATCTTCAATCATCTTCTAAATATAAATCAAATCATATTCAAATGATCAAAACTAAATCAAACTAAATCAAATTAAATTAAGACCCTTCCTAAGCCATATGACCTATCCCATGGACTTAGCCAAATCTTAATCCAAATCAAGTCAAACTCAATTTATTTTCTCATAAATCAATCATATTTTCAATCATCTTCACAAATTTAAATGAAATCTACATTTAAATCATTAAAACTAAATCAAAACAAATCAAAATTCAAACTATGCCACATGACCCAACTCCATGGACTTAGCCAAATTTTAATTTAAAACACAAATTCAATTGATTTTAATAGAATAAATCATATCTTCAATCATATTCACAAATATAAATCTACAATCATCTACCAAAATCAACTCAAGTCAAACCCAAGTTAACCCTTCTTGAAACATTCAAATGAACCAAAACCCATTTGAACCCCAATTGTATTGAATTTATATATCAATCCAAAATCCATATATACACTCAACTAAATCAAACTCAACCCAAAACCAAGCCAACTAAACCCAATTAGTCCACTTGACCCAAAGCGGCCAATTTGACCTTTTGAGCCAAGTTAATCCTACCCAAATTGATTGAACTGCCCATCAAAACCTCCCATCATGATTGTTGATCACCCTAGGTTGATTAATTATCATAAATTGGGTCAAACCAAGTCAACTTGGTAATTAGATATGGTGTTTATTTTTTTAGGACACCACAGATCTTGGGGTACTTATTAAGTGATCGATCATTGAGGAATGATGTACTACTCAAGAAATAGAAGTCACCATCATACAATGGACCTAATCACCTAATAAGGACTCTAAGGCCAATGGGTCTTCAAATGTAGATTCTTCCCTACTTTACATGGAAAAGTAAAGTAGGTTTATTTTCCGTTCATTAAGTTCCTAGGCAAGCCCCCATATAATTACATGCTAAGGAATGAGGTTCCTTAGGAATACTCTCGATTAAGGTAAATGATCATTATCTCAAAGATTTCAAAGAAAGGACTATCAATCAATTAATTTTAGAAATCAAATGGGATTGATCAAAAGAGAGAGTTATTATCAAAACCAAAGGGAGAAGAGTAGGGATGCTCATGATACTAGAAACTTAGTGAGCATCCCAAACTATCATATGGTTGGGCTTTATATTTTAAATTGAGGAGAATTATATGTTTGAGTTGATTTTTTATTAGAAATCTAGGACTTACAATTCCACAAGATTATAGAAATGCCTAAGAGGTAAGGATTTATGTAGCCAAAGAGAAATAAAAACCCTAGATCCTAAACATAGGGAGCTTTAGCATAAGCCAAAAGTGTGACCTAAATCTAAGACAAAATATGTATGGTTTACCTCCATAAGAGAGGATAAACCACTGACCGTTGGACTTACAACCACTTGTAGTGGCCAAACTAACTCTCCTATGATTTTAAATACATGTAGAAAAAGTCATATGCTTTGCAACAGTTAGCTATTATTTATTTAGAAGAGAAACTAAGTCCTTAAACTCACTCCTAAGAGACTAGATCATGAAGGGCATGAATAATGACCTAAATCTAATGCAAATTTTTCAAGTTTTATTTTCATTTTGGACATTTTTATTTGTTATGGGATTTTATATGCCTAATGCATGAGAAGAGTTATGGGACAAAATCAAAAGTAGGAGGTGTGTTTCCACCATGGCTCTCAAAGGTCAAGCCATTTTCTTTGGCAAAGGTGGAAGCCTCCAATCATAGTGAAATAACATTTATGCATGATGAGACATACAACATCCAACCAAAGGGGTTGCAAAATATTTTATTATCTTGATTTATGTCCTAAGCTTTAGGTGAGGTTAATTATTTAGTTTATTTTGAATTATTAATTGGAAGAAACTTTATTTTTTTCTAAGAGCCTAATCGCATCTAGCCATTCAACACTCATCTGCAATTAAAAAAATTAGAAAATCATGCCATCTAATTAGACAATCATAAACATAACATCAATCAATTTATAAAATTAACTCAAAAGAATAAGAGTGATGTGGTATTCCATCACAACTCTAAAAGAAATGTGGGTCTAGCTCTACCTTTATACATCCGATAATGAAAGAATAAATTATAATTATGAAGTGACAAGTGTTATGGGGGTCTCCATTCTTCATCCTCCATTCTTCAGTCCTTGTCCTTCATTCCTTCAACTTGGTTTGCTGCATTTCTTTTTTTCTTTTGGTTTGACTTGGGATGTTGTTTGTTTTAAGGCCTCACATGGTATATAAAACATGATCTTATAACCAATGTTCACCTTAGTTTCCATAACACTTATCCTAATCTTAATGCAAAAATTACATTAAAATGAAGGAAAGTAAATCTAACTACACCTACAAACAAATGTTAGCTAAAAGTAACATACAACCCAAGTAGCTATATTATACTAGTACTTGTGGTTACACATGGGTAAATAAGTTTCAATTGGGTTATGCTTAGGGGTATAATTTTACTTAATGTTTTCTCTTATTTCATGTAAAATAAATAACTAAGTATTATAAAGAGAAGAAAAAGAGGAGATTCTCTTTATCCCTAACCTAAGTATTTCTAAGCTAAATTGATTACATGAATTTCTTTAGTGAATTATTATGTGTTTTAATTAATCCTAAGTTTAAATGAACTCTAAACCCTATTCAATAAGAAAGGCATTTTAAGATTAAATAAAATGATTACACATATAACACACATCACATTCATTTCTTTCCCAACATGTATAACATGCATATGAATAATCCTAAGCATACCTATACATGCAATGTAAATCTTATCACACTTTGATGATGAATGCAAATAGATGTGATTTGAAAATTTGATATTCCATTTGTTATTTTGATCATTAATGCATGTCTTTCATGTAGAAAAGGGTTTTTATCCATTAGCTAAATGCACATGATATGTAAAAATTTATAAGTGATGACACCATTGTTTTTACACGGGGGTGTAAGTTACAAGACCTACTTAGCTACTTAAAGCCTCACCTGGTTGTCCAAACTAATATACCACTTTCCTTAAACATATACATGTACAAAAGAAATGAATGGATAAGAATGCAAGAATTATGTTTGATTTTTTGTATGATTTACATGTGTAATATGAAGGTCCTTCTTCTTAATATAGAGATGCATAAGGATAGATTTAGGAAAGTGCTAGGTTCTTTTTTCAAATGAACCATACATTGCAAATCCTATTCAATCCATGTTAAGAGAAGGAAAGAGAACTTCATAATACATCTTATCTATCACCACACATGTAAGCTTATAAATATTTATAACTAGAATCACTTACTTTATAATTTGATTTATAAGTTTTTAAAAAATAATTGTTTAATAGTGATAATAATTCATATTAATTTTAGCCAACACATGCAATTTGACAAAAGAAATAAACATTTTACATAATTGATTTTAAAGAAATGAATGCATGATTTCATATGAAAATTATATTTAACATGATTGGAAAGAAATAAAGGAATGAAAGCATGACTTCATTTTAATTAATTCCTAAGGACAATAAATAAGATCATTTAAAATAAATCAAAGTTTAAAGAGATTTTAATCTTGAATTTGATTTGAATTAGAAATATGAGAAGGGTTTGTTCCTACCCATTCACATGTAAATTAATTTTTTAATTTAGATGATTAGATTTGATTTTATATTTTGATTAGTTAAGGTATGAATTAAATTAATTACCTTACCTATACCATTTTAACATAATTAACAAATAATTATGATAACATATGATATGCAAACCACATGAAAATTAAATTAGCAATGCACCTAGAAATGAAGGGCCAATGCAATTGGCTCATAATTATTGGATAATTAAGCTAAAGGGTTTGATTAAGTACTTTATTACCCTCCAACACATGTAGTTTGATTTTTCTTTTGAACTCTAGGTTATTAACACCTAAGAATCTACCCAAATTGAATGATTGAGTTAAGTTTTGAGTTTGATTAATTAAACTATTTAATGAAGTGATTAAGCCATTAATTAGTTACAAATTGATTAAGTGTTATCCAAATGAAATGAACTTAGGAGAAAAGATTAAAAAATAGGTCCTAATCTCATTCCCTATGTCAATTCACTATTTCATTATGATCAGCCAACTTAATTAATGAGTTCATTACTATTTAACATGCTAATTAATCATTTAATTAATTAAGAGAGGGATTAAGAATGAAACAAGCAATTCCCCTAATAATCATAAATAAATTCTAAAGAAAATTATGGGAGGCAGAGGTCATCCCCACAATCTCAAAAAGTTTGAAATTAATTGATAGAGTAATTAAAGAGTAATTAGCTTAATTAAATTTCTAATAAAACCCAAATTTAATCAAAATCATGATTCAAAATTAATTGATTATTTTTATTATTCTTATGAATTACCTTTAAAATGAGTATTTATTTGTTTTTTTTATTTTTCTAAATTATGGATTTGAAGTTTAAATAAAATTGGATTGATTCCTAATTAACTCCTAATCTGCTAAAGTGTCAAAGCTAACGGTGTGATTGCTGTGGTGTAATGGGATTGGTTATTTGCTATCACATCTCAGAGGTTGAGTTAGGGTGGCAGGCATTTTCTAATGTCGATCATTGTTAAAAATTTATATAGGTGATCGAGTACTATCAAAATTTCTGTGGTGAAAAAGGAAAGAATATAAAAATTCATCTTTTCAGGATGCCACATAAATTTGCTGATGTGCTTATATAGGTGATCGAGTACGTCATCAAGGAATAATGTACCATCTCGAAGGATAGAAGTCACTACCCTTTAATGGACCTAATCGCCTCAATAAGGACTCAAGGATCATGGGTTTGATATGTATGAGATTCTTCCCCACTTTACATGGAGTAAATGAATGTTTATTTTAAATTGATTCATTGTTCTACAGGCAAGCCCCCATATTAATTACATCCTAAGGAATGGGAATTTCTAGAAAACTCTCGATTGAGGTAAATGATCATTGTCTTCAAAGATTTCAATAGAAAGGACCATCACCTATTATTTTTTAAGATCAAATGGGATTGATAAAGAGAGAGTTATTATCAAGCCAAAAGGAATATAAGGGGAGATGCACATGATGCTGAAGAGTGAGCAATCTCAAACTATCCCATAGTTGGGCTTTATATTTTTAAAATTGATTTAATATATTTGAGTTATATTTTCAATTGGACTTATGATTCCATAACACAAGATTAATGGAAATGCCTCATAGGTGAGGAATTATTTTATGGACAAAGGGTGAACCAACCCTAACCTAAATCTGGGAGCTGGTGAGGGGAAAGCACAACCTAAATCTAAGAAGAATGTATTTGGTTTGCCTCAAGAGAGGACAAACCACCACTTGGACTTACAACTGGGCTTTGATAAGTTAGCTATTATTTATTAAGAAAAGACTAAGTCCTTAAATTCACCTAAAGAGACGATCATGTGACATTCTTCAAATGACCTAAATCAATTCATATTTTTCATTTTATTTTATTTTGATCAATTATTTTGACTCATGCTAATAAGATTGATATAATGTAATGGTGAAATAAAGTTATTGGCCAAAATCGATAAGATAAGAGGTTTCCACCATGGCTCAAAGGTCGCCATGTTTCTCTAGAAAAGGTGGAAGCCCCAATCAAGAGTGAAATAAGATTTCATGATATGAAAAGAAATACTCATCTAGCTAAGGGTTTTAATTCTTTATCTTGATTTTAAATGCTTTAGGTTATGGGTTCTTTATTTTTAATTTTGAGTTGTTAGATTTGGTAAAAGATTTATTTTTTTCTAAATGCCTAATCAACATCTAGGCCATAGATAAAGCAAAGAAGAAACTAGGAAAAATATGTCACTTAATGCAGAAGTTAAACAAATCATCAATTAATTTATAAAGCTAATAGCAAATGAATAAGAAGCCATTTGGTTACCATAGCACAACCAAAAAACAAATTGAGCCTACCCTTATAAAATTGGGATTACAAATGAATCAATTACAAAGTAAGGAAATCATTATGGGTCAAGCTTCATTCTTCATTCTTCTTTATTCTTTCTTCTTCTTTTCTTCTTTCTTCTTTTGGTTCCTTCTTTTTGATGGTTGGAAGGTGGATGTCCAAAGTTTCACATGGTGCAAGATAGGATCTTATGACCAATGCTCATCCTAATCCCATAACATTCATTCAAAATCTTAATTGCATAAATTTACATGAAAAGGAAAAGAGTGGAAATCTAACTAACATGAAATAAAGAATAGCTCAAACCACACAAATCAAGCATGTATATTTTGACTTATCACCCCACACTGTGACTAAGTCATGCCTATTAGATTATGCTTAGTATAAGACCGGGCAAAAGCATTTTTATATCTTTATTTATGATATCTTAAGCACAAGATGAAAATAGTGGTTGACTAAGATTTCCATATCATTCATTCTACCCACATACATTAGATAAAACATATATCACAAAAGTAACAAATATCAAATCATGCACAATAACCTAAAGTTAAAGATGATCAAAGGCTAATGTGTGTACTTTGGAGGTTTGTGTGGTATGCTAAGATATGGCTTTGTTAGAATTTTCTGTGTGAAGCATGTTCAACTTAGAGGAGGGTTTAATTTAAGTTATTTAATTGATTTGGATTGATTATATTATGTTTGTTTAGGTTCAAATAAATCATAATTAATTACTAAGTTATGAAGAGAAGGAAAGAGAAGAGAATTCTCTTTCCTTAACCTAAGTATTTCTAAAGTACATTCACATTTTAGTTTTGTTTAGTGAATGTTTTGACTAATTATTTTAATTAATTATGTTTAGATGAACTTAAACAAATATTCAAAAGAAAGGCATTTTAAGATTAAATAAAATGAAAAATTCACAAACATACATCAATTTCATTTCTTTAACATGTATAACATGCATATGAATGAGTTAAGCATATCTACACACAAAAATGAGAATTTTAACACACTTTATAATGTATGCTAAATTCACTTAAGGAAATTAAGAAGTTTAAGATGAATGATTTTCATTAAGTAGAAAAGGGTTCTTTATCCAATTTTGCATGCACAATGAAAGTAAGAAAGGCATAAGTGAGTATTGATTATTAACCAAAGGTGTAAGGTACAAAGAACATAGGGCTACTTAAAGAATCTGAGTTGTGACTAATATACCATTTTTAAATACAAACATGTATAAAAGAAATGAATGGAAAAGAAAGAATGCAAAATTTTGTATTATTTGATTCATTTTGTTTATGCAATTTATATGTCCAAGCATAGGTAACCCATCTTAGGTATTAGTATAAGAATGAATAGGATATGGGATTAAGCAAGTGCTAGGTTATTTTCAAATGAACCATACATCTTACCAAATCCTAGTCAAAATTATACTAAAAAAAAGAGAAGGAAGACCTACACTAAGCACATCTCTATATCTTACTCATGAAACTTATAATTAAAATATAAGTAACACACTTTAGATTTGATGATTAATTCATATATTTTAAAATAATTTGAATTTAGTAGTGATAATAGCCAATCATATTATTACTTTAGCCAACACATGCAATTTTGACATAAAGTAAACAATTTCATTTTGAATTTGATTTTGAAAAATATGAATGCATGAGACCATATGACATACACATTTAACATGTTGGGGAAAGAACTAAAATAATGAAAGCATGTAAACACATTCACTTTAAATAAATCAAAGACAATCTTATGAAATTAGAATGCTTAAAATAAATCAAAGTTTATTCAATGTGATTTTGTTTGGTCTTGATTTAATTTTAAAATGTTAGTTGAGTTTATTGTTCAACCCATTCCCAAATATGTTTGATATTTTGTTTAATTTTTAGATGATGATTCATTTTATATTTTAATTAGGTTAAGGTATGAATTAAGCAAGTTAAATAACTTACCTACACCACCAAAGCATAGTTAACCAAGTAATTATGAGCCAATGAGATGACATAAACTCACAAGGAATTTAAACTTGCAATGCACCTAAGAAGAAAAGGGCCTAATGCAATTTGGTTCATAATTAATGATTAATGACATTAAGGGGTTTAACTTAAATAATTTCAAAATACCCCATCACACCTATGAATTGGGCTTTGATTTTATTAATTGAACTTAGGCCCTTAAGCACCTAAGAATCTACCGAAGGTAGATTAATTAAGTTCTGGAAGTTGTTGGGGTAATCTATTGGCAAGACAACAAATTGAACCCAACCTAGAGCTGACTATTGATTTTATCCCGCTGGGGGACTTAGGTCAACTCAAAGATAGTCAAGATTAATTTCATTTTTTAGATTTGTTTATTTTGATTATGATGGATCCCATTGCAATGGACAGCATTGAGTAGGGACCATAGAGGCCTAGACCTAACTCAGACTTATCAATTCAAAGGGACTAGTCTACCAACCACAAAGAAGGACTATCCAACCAAAGGGGTGCCTTTCAGCATACAATGGTCAAATCTTAAGAAAAAAGCATGGGGACTCACATCTTCTAGAACAAGGAACCACTGGGGTGATTGGTTGCTTTGGGCAACAAATCAAACCCGACCTAGGGCTGACTATTGAGTGAATGTGGATTGGGGACTTAAATCAACTAAGGATAGTCAAGATTAATTTCATTTCTTTAGTTTGGTTTGCTTTGATGGATTCCGTTGGTTTGCGATAGATCAAACTGAGAATAAGCTTATATCATCTTAGACCTATCTCAGATTTACTGAACCAAACAGAATAGCTTCCCAGCCAATGGGAGAACTATCCAACCAAAAGAATGCCTTTTTGTTTGCAATGATCAATTGAATGGAAGAAAGCTCGGGGACTCACATCTTCCACTTGAAAAGACCATTGGGTGATCGGTTGCTTTGGACAACAAATTGAACCTGACCTAAGGCTGCCCATCCATTTACGACAATCATGCTAGAAAGAATATGTCATAGTCTTACATTTTTCAAAGCAGAATGACCACCGGGTAACCTGCTCATGGTAAAATAAATTGAACCCGACCTAGGGTGACTGCAGAGTGAGTGCCAACCCAGGGACTTATCTCAACTCAATTAGTCAGGCAATTCCTATAGGGAGTTATGCTGACATTTCCTTAAAGATAGGATGTCTGCTTGGGAAAAGGGGCCTTTTAGGGACTTAAATTCTTAATTCACAAGCAAATTTTTTTTATTTGTTTGCTTATTTTAGTTCATTTTATTGTGAACCCTATTAGTTTGTGAGGGATCAAACTGAGAAGGAGCTTATATCAGCCTAGACCTATCTCAGATTTACTGAATCAAGGGAGAATCTACACATCCGCTAAACAAATTCTCCAACCACAGGGGTGGTTACTAGGAAAGGGGAACTGTCCAATCCAAAAGTAACCTGGGTAGTGTTTAAATGGGGTCGTAAAGAGCTTGATCCAAATAAAGTGCCTGCAGGGGATGGGGCTGCTAAGGGCTTAATCCAACACCCTGGAGAAGATGACATGGCTAGTCATATATCCAATAAGTATTTAGTGTCCAACTCAAGGAGAAAGCGGGACTCATCTGCCAAGAGTGGTGTAACCACCGGTGAGTCACGCATAAATAACATCAACCAACCTAAGGTGCTTTGCAATAATCGCCTCAGGAAGAAAGCTCGGGGCTCACATCCTCTATAGTGGAATTATTGTTGGGATAGAATGACTAAGTGTGCTATCGACCTAGGTGACCAAAGTGAATGCCACTAGGGGACTTATATCAACTCAAAAGTAGTCAAGATGAAATGAGCCTCTGGGGGACTTATCCTAAACCTTAAATATACTCGACCTACGTAGAGCATGATGGCTAGTTCAAGAAGAAAGCACAGGAAATCTCATCTTCTTAAGCAAAGTTAACATGAGGTAGTTTACTGGCTGGGCAGTGAAGACTACCAAACTAACAAGGTGCTTGTTGGTTTGCAATGGTCAAGTTAGAAGAAAGCTCGGGGATTCACATCCTCCAACAAATGACCACTGGGGTGACATACTAGCTAGGTAGCATGTAGACCCGACCAAGAGCAGCTAATGAGTGAGTGCCACAGAGAGCTTGTTCTCACATCAAAATAGCTCGAGATAAAAGATTTATGTTTGTTATTGTGCATGTTCTAAAAGAAATAGGATGCCTCTAGGGGACTCTTACACCTACCTTAAAACATGCTAGGAGATTTGATGAAATGGTGCCATAGATGGCAAACAGGATTTCCACTAAGAAAGGATGTCGCTTGGGTTCTCTGACACCTAACTTAGTTATGCAAATCAAAATAGGATGCCTCTCAGGTTCTCTTACACCTATTCTAAAAGTATTGGGAGATTGTGTTTGTGTTGTGAAAAGAGGGATATGATGCCACTAGGGACTCTACATCTACCTAGATGCATCATGGTGGATTCAAGACAAGCAAACAACGCTTTAAAAAAGAAGAGAAGATTTGATGAATGGAATTAGATTTTGTTGTTTATTAATGATTATTTTCAAACATGATTTATTTCATGGGTAATATTTCTTTAGATAGAGCCCATTAATTGGAAGCATCGTGTTCCCCTTTATAATCAATAAGTTGATAAGATCCTCCGTAGGCCTTCTAATGACAGGGGCCTTCCCAAGTGGGTTCAAACTTTCCCATCTTCGATGGGCAACAATTGATCTCCTTAGACTAACACAAGTTTTCTCGCCAAAGATCTTGAATTACCTTATTTTGAGCTTGAATCATTTTGGCTTTGTATAACTCGAGGTTTTGGCACACCCATAGGTGACTCTCCTCCAAACCTTTGAGCTCTTCTAACAGCGATTCTCTATAGTGATCTTGCCCAATGCTATCCTTAGTGATGGGAGTTGAACTTCTAAAGGTAGAACGACTTGAACCCATACACTAAGAAAATGGGGTGACTAAGGAGTTGAATGTGGTGGTAGCACAAAGCTTCCAACCGCCATTCCACTTTCATTTTTATTATCAAGAGTCTTCTTCATTATCCGGATGAGAGTTTTGTTGAATGCTTCCTCTAAGCCATTTTCTAAGGTAGTAGATGGTGGAGTATCTCCTATACTATCTTCTATAAGCTTGATCTTCATGCTTTTGAATGTAGTACCATTATCGAATATAATTCATCGAGGCACCCCAAACCTATATATGATATGGTTCCTAAAAAACTGAAGAACATACTGATCTATGACCTCTTTGAGTGGGATGGTTTCTGCCCACTTAGAAATGTAGTCGGTGGCAGTTACAATGTTGGTAACCCAACACTCAAATGGCCATGAAGCTAAAGTAGGGTGTAGAATGTTGGGTGGTTGATGGAGGACCACATCTCCTAGCTACATCCATGCCCAGTAATCATCGATTTGTAGTATCCAAGTCGAACTTCATCTTCATCTTTGAATTGATGTGCTCAGACCGAATGCACCTTACATAATGCCATGGGCTTTTATGTCTAAATAGCATAACCACATTTTGTCAAAGGATCTATAGGTGCCATCAATAAGAGTAGAGAGCTCTCTATTTACCCGATGGGCTTGTGACATTTCTTGAGGTAGTTTCCTGTTCAAGTAATCTATGAACGGTTGACTCAATCTAGCTCCTTGTCTATTTTGGGAACGGTAACCTCCCCTTCAAGAGAAAATCTCTTGATGAGTTTAGCATCGATAAGGGATAGGACTTGTTTATTTTGGACCCTTGTTTAAATGGACTCTTCTTCCATATTATTCTTTGGTAAGTTTGGCCAAAGCATCTACTTGCATTCTCTGGGAAACCTTGTAGATGGTGACTTGAATGGGGCCAACTTCATGGTATACTCATAGTAATGATGAAGCTTAGGTTTAGTAGGACCATAATCTGTTTGATGACCAACAATCCCCAATGATGTTGATGCTCTTGACCGATAGTGATGGCTAACTGCACAAAAAAAGCCTCATACTTGCTTCATTATTGGTGCGGGGTTGGAAAGATAGTATGAGAATCTCATCACATCATATTGGAGTTAGAAGAACTATTCTACCCCAACCTTTCTTAGAAGAATAGATCATGGTGCTTCCCTTTGAGAAAAGAAGCGACCATAAAAAATACATCTCCCATCTGATTGCTAGCCTCCCTAAGTTCATGATTTGTTCATCAAGGAGATCACTAAATGAAGAATCAGAAGTGGTGTGTCGCTAAGAAATCTACTAGGCTCTGTCCTTTTACCTCATGGGACAAATGTGATATCAAACTATGAAGAGTATCATGGACCAATGTGCCAAATGTCTATAGCTGCGTGTCATGAGGTACCGCAGTGGATTTGTTCGAGATCAAGTTCACCTTATGAAAAAGCATGTGTAGCTTTTGGGAAGCAAAGATCAAAGCTAGGCAACCTTTCTCAATAGGTGGATAATTTAAGAGGAACCGGCGGTAGTAGAGAGCACTCTTCCTTTCATTGGCGCCAATAGAGCATCAAAAGAGTCATCTAATATAACAGTGTAGAGAATGAGTGGTATGCCCAGGATTGGGGCTGCTAGACTAGGGGCTTCACCAAATAATACTTGATGTCTTTGAAGGCATGCTGACACTTATCATCCCACTTGAACTTGGCACCTTTTTTGATAAGTGCTCAGAATGGTTTGCATCTCCCAAATAGGTTAGAGATAAAGCATCTAAGATATGCCAGCCGTCCTTCAAAGGATCTGAGTTGAGTTAGACTTTTAAGAGGCAACATTTCTAAGATAGCTTTAATCTTTTCTAGATCTATTTCTATTCCCTGGTGTCAAACAACAAACCCATGGAATTTCCCTGAAGCTACTCTAAATGCACACTTTAGGGGATTCATTTTGAGGTTATATTGTCTTAACTGTTCAAAAACTACTCTCAAGTCAAAGAGGTGGCCTTCCTTTTCTCTGCTCTGGACTACAAGATCATCAACGTAGCACTCAACATGATGATGGATGAGTTCGTTGAAGATCCGAGTCAGGGCCCATTGGTATCTAGAACCAGCATTTTTAAGGCCAAAAGGCATGACCCTATAACAGAAGATTCTGATTAGGGTTCAAAAAATAGTGCTTCTTTCTTCTTTAGGAGACCTCTTGATTTGGTTATAACAAGATGACCCATCCATGAAAAAAAAGCTGTATGATATGAGGCAATGTCCACCATTAATTTTGGTATAGGAAGAGAAAATTCATCCTTATGACATGCTTTATTTAAGTCCCTAAAATTGATGCAAATACAAATTTGGTCATTCTTCTTCTTAACTAGGACAACACTAGCTAACTAGGTAGGATATTTTTCTTCCCTGATGAAACTAGCATCAATCAATTTCTTGACTTTAGAAATGACATGTTGTTCAATTTCTAATCACATGCGTCTAGGAGCTTGCTTAATAAGGGTAGTGTTAGGGTCTATTACTAGCTTGTGGACTACTATGTCAGGAGATAATCCAAGCATCTCTTCATAACTCCATGCAAAGCGCCTTTAAACTCCCAATAGCCTAACTAAGTCATTAATTTCTTTTCATTCAAGAATGAACTGTATGTATTGGGCATGGATTTTCTTCTATCTTGAGGTTGATTTGTTTAAGCTTATCTATTGAATGAATCTCCTCTTCAAATTCTAGTCTTTTTGATTTGGAGATCATTTGGATCATTTGAGGTTTCTAAACACACATTCTCATAAGAGTTAGGGGTGTGTGAGAAGAACCTATTAAACTCTAAATGGTTGGTAACAACTAAGCAGTAATCTTCATCCTCGATTGAACCCACTATCAATCCTAGCTTTGATTGTGCTTCCTGTATTATTCCATAGCTTCTCAAAGTACTCGACCTATGCTCTTGGACCATGTATGAAGGAACTAAACCTTTATATAAGATTATGAACACAAGAGTAAAAAATAAAAAAGGCAATTTCATTAATTCTTTAAAGTATTTTCCTCAAGCTCTACATCAACTTGGGCTTGAGGATGATGATCCCAAAAGAGCTTCTTCGCTTAATGTCACCGGAAGACTAGGGACTTCCTTAACTACTAAACCTTCAACTTTCTGAGATGTAAGTGAGGTAAGAGCTAAGGTTCCCAACTGCTGCCTAATAGTTTCACATAAACCAGATTCGAATACTTTGCTTTATTTGGAGGCCTGGTCTTCATCTCTGTCAGGATTGAAAGTCACCTCCAATGGAACCCACTGAGAGGGGTTGGATGGTATACTAATCACATTAGACTCATCCTCCAAGCTGGATTCCAAGTCTATGTGAATAGTAGAGGTACTCTATGAACAAACATGACCTATTGGTTGATGGCCAACTAGGGGTCTCCCACTGAACTACCTCTATTTCTACCTCCCTCTACGGTGGATTTGCCATCCTACCCACATGTCCATATGATGGAATGAACAGGGTGGAATGTGATATGTCTATTTCTTCTTCATTTCCCTTTCTTAATTTGGAATTTTATTTTTTATTTTTTTTTATCTTTTCTTTTTCTTTATTTTCTTTTACTTTTGTGTTCACATTTGAATTTTGTCCAAGTTCACAAGAAAGGGTGTTTTGAGGAAGATAGTAGGTCACATCCTCATAAATCTCAACCTCTTGAAAAAAATGGCTTTTCATCTCCACAATATTCAATTCCATCTTTTCTAAACTTGATGCATTTATGGAGGGAGGATGGAATCTTGTTCTGATGTATCCAAGGCCTACCAAGAAAAGTAGTGAACAAAGTATTCAAATCAATGATGTAGAACTTGCTTAGCCTTCCACCACCTATCTTCAAAGGTAATACACTATAGAACCTAAAGCCCGCTCACCTTGGTCATTGAATCCTCTCAACATCATCCACCTTCTGAGTGTAGAGATGTCAATCCTCAAATAGCAAGGTCTTTAGACTCATAATGTTCACCGATGCACAATCCATGAGAATTTTGCAAGTCCAACTCCATGTCAACTGTGATGTAGAGGGGACGGTTGTGCTCCAAGTCCCAAAAGAAGGTCTTCATTTGTGAAGGTGATCCCTCAGCTTCTTTTGTATAATGTGCTTCCTCACCTATAGCGTTAGCTAAGCATATTTAGGATCAAGGAGCCTTGATTAGTGATTCCCTCATCTCTTGGATAAGAAGGGCATCATATGCTTAGCTTAGATGGAAACTTTCTTAGATGAGGAAGGACATTGTAGTCCACCTTGTAGTCCTCCACAAGCATATCCAAGGGTGGAGCATCGTGGAAGGGCTGATCTCAATGACTTATTTCCTCTTGAGGTGTACTACTATAAGGTAGAACCTTGCCACTATGGAGGTTAACTTTGGTGATCTCTTGTGGTAGGGTAATGGATGGTTCTACCTGCACATCAGGCTCACCTATAGCTTCTCCTATGGGACCCTCATAATCGGATGATTCCAAGTCTATCTCAAGAGGTGAACCCATAGTATTCAGAGTTGGAAAGTCCAACTCTGAATCAGAAAGAGGAAGATCAAAATTATTATAGTTATTTTGACTTGAAGAGTTATCATTAGGAATAGAAGAAGACAACCCATCATAAGTGACATAGATGTAATTCAAACTAGCTTTATTCTTCAATTTCTTGGAATTTGTTTGAGGTACAAAGTAGAAATTAAGTAAAGTGAGTGGGGGGTAAGAGATTTGATGTCATTATCCACGATATAAGAGTTCTAGTAAAGAAGTAGAGCTAGCTAAAATGGAAGAAGTGGGAAGCTCGGGGAGGTGGACATGGTCGATGGCTATACTAATGGGTTTTCTGGGCAACACATGCTATGCTCCGAGCTCCCTAGAGTTGGCACGCAACTTGCAAACCTTCCTTAATGTTGAGGTTTGAGCTGACTCATGCACCGCAAGAAAGCTTCTTGATCTGGATTATCATCTTAGAGGTTTTAGATAGAGAAATATCTCAACCTTCTTTGGTTTTGGTAGGATCACATGTATCCCCAAATATTACCCTAATGGAACTGGAAAGTTGTTCCACAAGGTATTCCTTTGGGATAACTACAACACCGGTCTTGAACCGTGTTCAAGCTCCCTTGAATGTGAAGCAATCCTCCAAAATGTGGCTAGCATACGGTGGTAAGGACAAAGTTTGGAACATGACTTTGGCTTACTTCCGCCTCCTAGGCTTGGGTAGCTGGAAATCAAGCTTCTTTAAGAGATTCTTAAAGATCTTCATGATTACTCCCTCTTAAAAGAATAAGGTTTGTTTAAATTATCTAAAAGAGGTGGACAATACCGGGCAAGTATGAGTTAGCCGCTAGTGGTATGGATGGCGGTGGTGCGGGTGGAGGCGTAGTGGAGGTAGCTACCTGGTGGTGGCAAAGGAGGTGGATGCTGCTAAGTCCATGGTCTCTCGAACTGATCTCTAACTGGCTGGTTCCCATTATCAACTACTGCTACTACTCTTGGTTTCTTCTCGTAGACCTTATGTGGCTTCTGCTTAGGCAACTGATCTTGAAAAGCAACTGTTTGGCCTCTTCTTGTAGACTAGCCACCTTATTGATTAACTTCTCAAATGTCTTGATAGTGAAGCCCTTAAGCATGAAGGCGATCAAGCCATGGATATTCTTTAAAAGAATCTCAATGTCATGCTATGCAGACAGCTGCAGTTCACACTTCATACTTAAGTTACACCATCGAAGAATATATTCAATAAGGGACTCACCAGGGTGCTATTGTGCTATAATGAGATCACCTACAGTAACCCTTTGCTGAGCTCTAGTAAACCTCTTAATAAAGAGTTGCTCTAAATTAGCAAATGTCTTTACTGAATTGTTGGGCAGTTCAGCATACCAATCAAAAGCAATACCTGCTAGGCTACTAACGAAGAGGCGGAAAATCAAAGTGTCACTGCCACCTGTGTTGCAACAATTGGACCTGAAGTGTGCTATGTGCTGCCTTGGGTTTCCACTGCCATCAAAGCTTTTGAAGGAACATGGCACGAAGCCCTTGGGATATTGAATAGCATCAAATTTGTCTAGGTAGGTCTACCCTTTGGAACCGATGATCCTCCCTGGGCTTGAGCCAATGCTTCACTTGCTTCTCAACCATGGATTTTATATCTTTTTCTTGTATGAAGGTACTTTTCACTACCTTCCTATATAGGCTAGTGGTACCTTGCTAACAAAAGGTAGAGTCTTGACTGAGTCCAAGACATGCACTAACTCAGGCTGACTAATGTTGACTGTAGTAGGATGAACTAATGGGGCTTATTTCTAAAGCACTAAAACTACTGCTAATAAGTCCTCTAATTATCATGCCATCCTATTGATATGCTCATCCTTCTACCTCAACTGATGTTAGAGGTGCTGATGTTGTGGTGTCTTCCTGATCAAACTCATCACCTTCCATGGCTTGTTATTCCCTGAGAGGAGATCCTCTAGTGTCTACCATGCAGACTCCAAATAAGTCTCCCAATAAGTCATCATCATTTGGATTGAAGCTGACTTTCTCTTCATCTGACCAATCATACCCCAAAATCTCATTCTTTTCCATGAAATAATGTGCCACTATCTCATCTAAAGAATGATCGATCTGAGTAGGTACAAATAATCTAGGCTGACCAGTGTGATCACTATCGTGCACTAAGAGGCATCAAACCTCACCTGCCACTGGAGAGTCAATCCTATGTGGACTGTACTCACTAGATGAGTGACACTCTTGACTACTACTAGCTATGAGAGGGGGAACAATCTTAGGATGTTCCACTATCACTGGTGCAGCTGGACTATCATCTACAATCTCAAAAATAACTATCACCATCTCCATGTCCTACTGAACTAGCAGAATTG
This sequence comes from Cymbidium sinense, assembly GCA_021442155.1. Classification (NCBI taxonomy): domain Eukaryota; kingdom Viridiplantae; phylum Streptophyta; class Magnoliopsida; order Asparagales; family Orchidaceae; genus Cymbidium; species Cymbidium sinense. Next base: position 148,643 of record JAKCPB010000126.1, read on the forward strand.
GTGAAGGGACGACCACGATGCTTCAGGATCACCACTTCTTTTGCACCACCACTAGGGAAGAAGGTCGAGCAGGAGAGCTTGGCCTTGCCACAATAGGTGGTGTAGATGGGGTGGGATCCCTCGGTCATAGCCAGATCACCAACAGGTGCACTTCTCTGGATATGGCCTTTATGGCCTTTGGTGGAACTGGAGATGCTGTGACCTAGACTGCTGATGGTGGATGAGGGGTAGAGTGGTGGGGTGGAGACAACACCGACTCTCTATGCAGGAACTGTCCTTCTATGATGACTATTCCCAATAAGTAGGATGCTGTCAGTATGGTTGGTGCATGTAGCATGCCGAGCTAGAAAATTAATAAAGCGAACCCCGAACCTCTGTCCCCCTACCGTAATGTGAGTTGTATGGGCCTCGGGCCTCTCGGCGGATATACTTCCCACACCGGGGATGATGGATCGAGATCAAATCATCTCCAAACTCGAGCATCCATAAGCTCGCCACCGGCATAAGATAGACGGGAGGCCGTGTATGCCTTCCTACTAATTCCGGTTGATGTTGCACCACTAGTGGAGGTGATGAGTGAATCCTCCTAACATCCTCTATCTAATCTAGAGAGAGGATGGAACTAGTTATTAACCAGAACCATAACATGGAACTCCTCAACAACTAAATGGGCTGCTGCCCTTATCTCTCTAGCTATCCTGGTGTGATACCACTTGATCATGCAGTTCTTGTTCCTACATTATGTCCTAGTAGGATGGGAGGAGTGAGAGCTAGACCCATACTCAAAAGTAGGAGAGGTAAGCCCTGAGGCTAGGGGAGCTTTACCCTTAGTGGGTACAAATGAGAGGGTGCAAGCCCTCACTAGGGCGAGGAAAACCATGGGCACTAAATTGAGGCTAGCACCACTCGGTATTGTAATGCCATAACTAAAGCCTTTGGAATTGCCACTGTTTTCCTCTTCAACGAGGAGATGTTAGAATCAGAAGGTAGATCAATCTGGATGATTGGGTTTTGCACGATCATCGTGGCCCTACTGACTATCATGAGGGGAGTGCCCTCACATGTAATTCTCACTCGAATCCCCTATCAAAGTGGATAAGATGTGTATAATCCAATCAGGGAAAGTTGGCTTGGCCCAAAGCCAAATCCATACCATGAGGGAAGGTGAAAATGAACTTCTGTGAACCGACCATTTCAGATTAACTATAAAAGACTAAAAAATTGAGTTGTCTCTATACTGTAACTGGCTGTGAAAATCTACAATAGGAAATGAGCTTGTATCAGATTTCTATCTTTATAGATTTTTTGAATTTGAATCAAAAATTTGAACCCACATCCAACAACTTGGAAGTGTTAAGTGGGGTTCAAATAGATTTGAGAAGATTTGATTGAAAGAGGAATTTTGAATATGAATCCAACTTCAACAAATTTAGGTATGTTGAAAGTTGGATTCAAATATTTTGAGAAGGATGCTTCCATAGGTTCATGTTTGTTTGAATTTGAAGTTTTGATTGAGGACCCTTTCCTTTAATAAATTTGGGTATGTTAAAGTAAGGGTCAAATTGATTTTGTTTTTGTTTGATGATTTTAGAATTTTACTTAGAAAATTTAGGTGTGCTAAGTGAAGTGTTTTGAGAAAGATTGTTTCTTTTTTGGTGATTTGTTGTTTTATTTTGGAAAGTTGGAATTCATACTTAGAAAAATTTAAGTATGCTAATTGAAGAACTCAAGTGTGTTTTGTTTGATTTTTTTGAAAATAGGATTCTTAGCAAATTTAAGTATGCTAAGGAAATCCTAAGTGTTTCATTTTTATTTTGATTTGTTTGAAAGTGGATACTTTACATTAGCAAATATGGTATGCTAAGTATGAAGTCCCACTTGAATTTGTGAAATGGAAATTTAAAAATTTGAGTATGCTAAATGAATTTCCACAAGATGTGTTCAAAATTTTTGATTTAGTTTGGTTTGAAAATGGAAACTTCTCCTTAGCAAATTTGATATGATAGGGAAAGAAGTTCCAAAGGTGTTTGAAAAAATTTTGGTTTTGACTTTGGAGACTTCACTTAGCTTAGTATGCTAAATGAAGTTCCAAAATATGTTTTGAAAATTTTTGATTTGGATTTGGAGACTTCACTTAGCAAATTTGAGTATCCCAAATGAAGTTCCAAAATGTGTTTTGAAAATTTTGGATTTTGGGTTTAGAGACTTCACTTAGAAAATTTGAGTATGCTAAATGAGGTTCCAAAATGTGTTTGAAAAAAAATTAAAATATGATTGTTGATTTTTTGATTTTTTGAATTTGGAGATTCTCTTAGAAAATCTGGTTATGCTAAATGAAGTCCAAAATATGTTTAAAACTTTTTTATTTTGGATTTAGAGACTTAGCAAATTTGAGTATGCTAAATGAAATTCCAAATGTGTTTTGAAAATTTTGGATTTTGGATTTGGAGACTTCACTTAACAAATTTGAGTATGCTAAATGAAGTTCCAAAATGTGTATAAAAATTTTGGTTTTGGATTTGGAGACTTCACTTAGAAAATTTTGGTATGCTAAATGAGGTTCCAAAATGTGTTTGAAATTTTGAGTTAAGAATTTGGAGACTTCACTTAGCAAATTTTACTATGCTAAATGAAATTCCAAAATGTGCTTTGAAAATTTTTATTTGGGAATTTGGAAACTTCACTTAGGAAATTTGAGTATACTAAATGAAGTTCCAAAATGTGTTTGAAAAATTTTGGATTTTGGATTTGGAGACCTCACTTAACAAATTTGGGTATGTTAAATGAAGTTCCAAATTTGTTTAGAATTTTGAAAGTATGATTGTTAAGTTCTAATTTTTGAAAAAGAGGGCTTCCATTCAATAAATTTGGGTAGTTAGAATGGAGATCAATCTTATTTTTGAAATGTGAAATTTTTTATTTTGTGTGTGCTTATTGCTTTTTGAAAGAGGGAATTCCAACTTAATCATATGTAGAATATGTTTAAGTGGGATTTCCAAATGATATTTTTTTTAGTTTAAAATAAAATCTTTATTTAATAAATTTGAGTATATTAAATGAAGATGTCATATGTGCTTTTGAAAAATTTAATTTTATTTGAAAATGAAACTTTCATTCAGTAAGTGTGAGTATCTGAACTAAAAGGTTCATGTGTGTGCTTTTGAAAACTTTATTTTTTATTTTGATTTTGACTTTTGGAAAGATGATTGTTCATTATATTTTGAAAATGGAATCTTCATCAAAGTGAATTGAAAGAAGATGTTCATTTGTGCTTTTGGAAAATTTTAGATAATTTTTTTTGAAAATTTATATGTAACAATTATGAGAATTGTTAAATGAGGGTGATAAAATTTTGTGGAAAATATTTTATTAAGTGTATTTTTGAGCTTTTTGAAAAGTAAAGTTTTTATGGAAAATTAATTTTGTCTTTATTATTTTAGAATGAACCTTTCCTTGTCATAAAAATGATAAGGGGGAAGTCCTTAACTGTTTTCTTTTTTTTTGTTTAGATCTTATTATTTTATTTTACTCATTAGAGAACCCAAGGTGGGTTTTAAGACCAACACAGAGTGAGGTCCTAAAACCTAAAGATGTTGGCTAACTCAACTTAAGAATGAAATAAGCTAAGTGCTAACAGAAAGAAAGATAGTCTTGGATTCATACCAAAGTACAAACCCACTATCGATACTCAAAGACAACAATCATTTACCAAAGATGGAGAGAGGAACCATCCCCAGCGGAGTTGCTTGAAAAATTTGTTGGTAGAAAAATTTCTATATGGTCTCCTTCAAATCTATGTGTGAAAAAGGAAAGAATATAAAAATTCAATTCTTTAGGATACCACAGAGATCCACAGATGTGCTTATTCAGGTGATCGAGTACGTCATCAAGGAATACTCTACCATCTAGGAGATAGAAGTCACTACCCTTTAATGGACCTAATCACCTTAATAATAACTCCTAAAGATGATGGGTCTGCATATGTACTAGAGATTCTTCCCCTACTTTACATGAAAAAGTAATGCAAGGTTTATTTTAAATAGGGTTTGTTAAGTTCCCTACAAGGGCAAGTCCCCATAGTTAATTACATCCTAAGGAATGGGGATTCCTTATGAAAACTCTCAACTAAGGTAAATTATCATTGTCTTCAAAGATTTCAATAAAAAAGGACTATCAATTGATTAGTTCATTTTTGAAGATCAAATGAGATTGATCAAAGAGTGGGAGTTATTATTGAAGCCAAAAGGAAGATAAGTAGAAGATGCCCACGATGTTAGGAAACCTAGCGAGCAATCTTAAACTATCCTATAGTTGGGCTTTATATTTTTGAAATTGATTTAATATATTTGAGTTGCATTTTTCATTAGAAATTTAGGACTTATGATTCCATAACACAAGATTAATGGAAATTCCTAAGAGGTGAGGAATTATGCTTATGGCCCACAAAGGGGAGAAGAAATCTCAGAATCTAAATCTAGGGAGCTTTGGCGAGGGCCGAAAGCACAACCTAAATCTAAGGCAAAAATGGGTATTTGGTTTGCCTCCACAAGAGAGGACAAACCACTGACGGACCACCACTTGGGGTGGCCAACTAACTCCTATGATTTTAAATACATGTTGGAAAGTCTTATACTTATACAAGATAAGTTAGGTTGTTATTTATTTAGACAGAGACTAAATCCTTAAACTCACTCCCTAAAGAAACTAGATCATGTAAGCACATGCTTCAAAATGACCTAAATCTAACGCAATTCATATTCATCTTATTTTTATTTTGGACAATTATTTTGACTCTAGCTAATAGGATTTATATGCCTAATGCATGAGAAATAAAGTTATTGGCCAAAATCAGGAGAATGGAGGAGGTGTGTTTCCACCATGGCTCTCAAAGGTCAAGCCAAGTTTCTCTAAAAAGGTGGAAGCCCTCCAATCAAGAGTGAAATAAGATGCATTTGTGCATGATATTGCAAAAGAAATACTCATCCAGCTAAGGGGTTGATAATTCTTTTATCTTGATTTTAAACCTAAGCTTTAGGTGAGATTATGAGTTCTTTATTTTTAATTTTGAGTTGTTAGATATGGTAAAAGATATATATTTTCCTAAAAACCTAATCCACATCTTGGCAAAACATAAAGCAAAGAAGAAACTAAGAAAAACATGCCACTTAATGTAAAAGCTAAATAAATCATCAATCAATTTATAAAGCTAATCACAAAATAATAAGAGGCCATTGTGGTCGGGTCCCACCATACAAACCCAAAAAACAAATTGGATAGTCCAGTTGTACCCTTATAAATACCTAAAGATCTACCCCATGATTTAATTAATTAAATTCAGATGTGATTATGATTTCAATTTGATTAAGTAATTTAATTAATTAGTTAAATATTAATTAATTTCATTTTTTAAAAAGGGTGAATTGAACTTTGGTAATGGGGTCCCAACCCTATTATTTAGTTCACTTACTGTCGAACAATGATTAATAAACTTAATTAACCAATTTATTTCTCTTCATTGGATTAATTAATCATTAATTAACTTAAAAGAATCAGTAAGGTTTAATTAGTCAATTTTCTTAATTAAGTGAGCAATAAATCCCAAGAAAATCATGAGAGGTAGAGGTCATCCCATTAAATTAATCCACAAAATTTGGGATTAATTGCTCAAGTAATTAAAAAGTAATTAAGCTAATTAATTTTATAATTAAACTTTACTTACTATTCAAAATTAGTTAAGATCTTTTTTAATTAATTCTCCTCTGAAATACCTTTAAAATGAGTATTTATTTGGATTTTTTATTTCTCTATGATTTTTTATGATTTTTAGAAGTTTTAGCTATTAAAAATGATTAATTAAGCCTAATCTTATTAGCGCCATGTGGCGTGCTTTCCACGTGAAACCTCAAGATTGGCTACATAAAACTTATCCAGACTCACGCGGGCAAAGGTGGCATACACGCTTTCTGCATGCCATCCACTCTAAGATCAAATGGCTATGATTAATCCTAAAGCTTAATAAGATTAAATCAAATCGATCTAGTAGATCTAATCATAATTAACTGTTCCAATCATGCAGAATAGATGGTGCATGATCTAACATCATGCGAGTGAGGGAGAATGGAGTATGTCTACCATTTCTCACATGATTCGAGCTTATCCAAGCTCGAATCAACTCCAAAAGGATCCCACACCTTCACGACATCAATAGGAGGTGATCCAATTGTCAAGATCACACGAGATACAAGTTTTCTTCAAAAATTTCCAACATTTTTGGCTAAGGATCTATTTTGGAAGCATACCTCATCGGAGCTCAAGAATGGGGGCTCAAATAATTGAAGAAGCTTCATCTAGCAGAGATGAAGCTCTATTGAGCAATAATTAGATCAATTCTTCAATGTTCACTCGAAAGGCCACTAACGGATGATTTCAAGCTCAACTTTCATTGAAGTCCCTCCTCTGGTGCTCGAGAAGCTTGGGAGATGATTTGTTCTTGCTCGACGAGGCCTAGGAAAGGTACGTATATAATTAATTTGAGTTTGATGAAGAAATGGGGAAGTTAGGTTGAAAATGGGAGTGTCCTATTTCAAGATAGATAGGAATGGCATTTTATGATCGAGGAATGAGATTGGGAACTTAGAGAATGGATCTAGTGGCTCTTCTTGGGTAGCTAGGGATATGAGGAATGATTTTTATGTGTGTTTGAGTCAAATGAGGGGTGTATACTCGCCTCTTCATCTTGATTGGATGTTGGGATCAGGTTTGTATTATGGCTATGGGCTTTAAATGCTCCAATGGGGAGGGTGAGGGTGCCTAGCTAGACTATTGGGAGATTACCAAGTTTCCAATGAATGGAAATGACCATTAACATGGGTGATTTGTCTCATGTGATGCCCTTGAACTAAGGGTAGAATGATCATTTGGCATTGGATTTTATTTGGGAATATTTGAAATGAGCCAAAAGTGGGTTAGCCCAAATTTCAAGTTGAGTTGATTTGGTTTGGCTCAATTTGACTCATTTAAGTCAAATTGGTCAAGTTAACCAATTGGTCAAATTAGCTCAAACCAAGGGTCAAGTTCATATGATCATTTGGGATGATTTGGTTCCATTGGTTTGGTTTAGTTTGGCTTAGATTTGATTTTGGCTCATTTGAATTCATTTGGGCCAAATGGATTAAGTTGACCAATTTGATCAAATTGGCTAAATTGGCTTGGGTTGGGTGTTGGTTTGGGTTTAGTTGAGCAATCGAAGGTGATTGTAGGTTTTGGTTTCAATTAATTTGAATTTACTTTTGATTTAGGCCAACTTGAACCTTTAGGTCAAATTAGGCTAAGTAGGCCAATTGGGTTCAATTAGGTGCAATCATGGCTTTGGTCAAGTTCAATAATCAATTTGGAGTGAACTTGAGCCATTGGCTGTAATCAATTTGGTTTATATTTTGATTTGACCCAATTTAGTCTTTTAGGTAAATTTGGGTCAACATGGGTCAAGAGGGCCAATGGGTTTGGTTTGACTCCATTGAAGGTCAAGTTATATTCAAATATTGATTTTGATTTGGTATGAATCATTTGTTTCAAGGGATTTGGCTTAGGTTGCAATTTGGCTAGTTTAGTTTTATATGGGTTAAGTGGTTGACTTGGTAAAATGATCAAGTTGACTTGGTTTGACCCAATTTGTGACAATTGATCAACCTAGGGTAATCAACAATCATGATGGTAGGTTTTCATTGGCTTGGTTCAATCAAATTTGGGTAAGATTAGAACTTGGCTCAAATAGGTCAAATTGGCCACTTTGGGTCAAGTGGACCAATTGGGTTTAGTTAGCTTGATTTTGGGTTGAGTTTGATTTAGTTGAGTTTATATATGGATTTGGGACTGATATATAAATTCAATTGCAATTAGCTTGGGTTCAAATGGGTTTAGGTTCATTTGAAAATTTCAAGTCAAAAGGGTTAAGTTGGGTTTGACTTGGGTTGATTTTGGTTTGGCTTGATGATTATACATTTCTTTTATACTTTCGAATATGATTAAAGGTATGATTGATTCATGAGAAAATAAATTGAATTTGGGTTTTGGAATGAAGGAATTTGGCTAAGACCATGGAGTTAGGTCATGTGGCTTAAGTTTGGATTTTGATTTAGTTTGATTTAGTTTTGATTATTTAAATGTATATTTCATTTAAATTTGTGAAGATGATTGAAAATATGATTGATTTGTGAGAAAATCAATTTATTTTAACTTGATTTGGATTAATATTTGGCTATGTCCATGGATAGGTCATATGGCTTATGAAGGTTTTTGATTTAATTTGATTTAGTTGATTTAGTTTTGACATTTGAATGTAGATTTGATTTATATTTAGGAAGATGATTGAAGATATAAATTGATTATGAGAAGATCTATTAATTTTGGATTGATTTGGGGATTTGGCTAAGTCCGTGAAAGGTCATATGTCTTAAGAAGGGTTTTAAATTTGAATTTGATCATGGGCTTCAACCATTTGGTTTTGGAATTTAGGTTTGGATTTGGATTTGAATCTGATGTTTGAATTTAACTTGAGGTTTGATTTAAGAAGGTGAACATGGATTGGATTTGGGTTGTAGGGTAGGTGGATTATCCTAATCCCTAAGACATAACCTAATCCTCCTGGTTAACCCTTCAAGTCTTTAGGCTTAGGTTAAGTGTTTACCTAATTGTTAGAAGTGTCTTATGACTAGGAAGTCTTAGTGTCTAGAAGACTTCTAAGTCTAAGATGGGAAGATTGAATCCACACTCCAAAAGTGAGGTCAATAGCCCAGGTTCGAGTGTGTTGCCCTTGGAGATAGATGATTGGAAGACCGAAACCAAGTTTCAAATTATAGACTTGGTTACATCTTTCAACACTTTATTTGGGAGAACATGGATACACGAGAACATCATATTTCCGTTCTATCTACATAAGTGTATGATGTTTTTGAGAGGTGGGATCATCTATTGTGTCAAAGAAGATCTAAGCCATTTACAGTTCATGAGGTCGGCATATATGGCGATGTGGCTTACTACCTCTCTCAAAATCAACAAGTATATTCTCATAAACTTGGAAAAAGTTTAGAAATAAAAGAAAAAGAAAAAGAAAAAGGAAGAGAAAAAAAAGAAAAGAAAAGAAAAGAGAAAATGAAAAAGAAAATAAAAGGGAGCGAAAATAAACTTGGAGGAGGAAGTGGAGCCTGCCATTAGATTCCACCCAAAGTTCGTTACTCCATTCGAATATATGCGTAGGATGACCTGACCTCCACCAGGTAGAGGAAGAGGCTAGTTCATAGACAGTCCTAGGGGTGGAAAATCTCCTTATTGGCCACCCTATAGAAGATATCTCCCACCTACTAGGAGTACACCTGCTATCCATATAGACTTAGAATCTAGTTCATTGGGTGAGTCTTATATGTTTAGCACACTAGTCAGCTCTTCTCAGTAGTAGATTTAGTTGGAGGAGACACTTGAGATAGATAGCAATGAAGACCGGGCTCTAAAGCAAAGCATAAGTGTATCCAAATCTATATGTGAATAAGTTAGGCATCAGTTGGGAATGTTAGCTCTAACCCCACTTTCCACTCAAAAAGCTAAGGGTTAGGTAGTTAAGGCAGCCCATAAGTCATCCACAGGTGTAAAGACTCAGAGGTTCTTTTTGTAAGCATCATCCTCAAGTTAAGAAGCTAATGTAGAACTTGAGGATGATTCCTATAAAAATTTAATAGAATTACCTTTTTATTAGTAATTGCCTTGCGTTCATAATTTATCAAAGAAATAGTTAATCCAACTTAATTGGTCAAAGCACAAGTCAGACTACTTCAAAAGAATATGTAAGAACAAATGCAAAAGCTCTCAATCAAGATCGAGACTAAGATTCGGTGTAGTGGTTCTAGTCGATGATGACGATTATTGCTTAGTCATCACCAATCATTTGGAATTGATAAGTTCTTTTCAAATCACATTAACTCATATGAGGAGTTGTGCTTAGAAACTTCAGATGATCCAGATGATTTTAAAGTCAAAGATGCACAACCAGAGTTTGAAGAAGAGATTAAGTCAACCATCGACGAGCTCATAGAAATCAACTTAAGAATTGAAGAAGATCTCGGCCCGACATACATGAATTCATTATTGAGTGAAATTGAAACCAATGACTCAGTTAGGCTATTGACTGAGTTTAGGGACCACTTTGAATGGAGTTATGAAGAGATGACTGGATTGGCTCCTGATGTAGCAGTCCATAAACTAGTAGTAGAGCTTACTGCTAACCTTATCAAGCAAGCTCCTAGACTCATGCGATTAGACATAGAACAATAGGTCATTTCTAAAGTAAAGAAACTAATCAATGTTGGCTTCATTCAAAAAGAAAAATACCTCACCTAATTAGCCAACATCATCCCAATTAAGAAAAAGAATGGCCAAATTTACATATGCATCAATTTTAAGGATTTAAATAAGGCATGTCCAAATGATGAATTTGCACTACCAATCTCGGAGCTGATGGTGGACATTGCCGCATCTCATGCAGTATTCTCTTTCATGGATGGCTCATCTAGATATAACCAATAAAGATGGTTCTTGAAGATGAAAGAAACACTACTTTAGAATCCTAGAATCTATAAGGTCATGCTTTTCAAATTTTAAAAATGCTACATACCGCCTATGACTCAAATCTTCGACTAACTCATTCACTCATCATCATGTCGATCATCAAAAGTAGAGAAAAAGAAGACCATAACTTTGACTTGAGACTAGTTTTTGAATAGTTAAGATAATTCAACCTCAAATTGAACCCTTTGAAGTGTTCATTCAGAGTAGCTTTAGGAAAATTCCTTGGGTTTGTTGTATGACACAAGAGAATCATAATCAATCGAGAGAAGATCAAGGTGATATTAGAAAAGCCACCCCCTAAAAATTTAACTCAAGTTAGATCATTGCAAGGGCAGTTGGCATATCTAAGATTCTTTATATCCAATCTATCAGAAAGTTACCAGTTATTCTCATCACTTGTCAAAAAGGATGCCAAGTTCAAGTGGGATGACAAGTGTGTGCATGCCTTCGAAGACATCAAACATTACTTGATGACACCGCTAGTTCTAGTAGTTCCTATCCTAGGCAAGCTGCTCATACTTTACACCGCTACATTAAATTACTCCCTTAGTTCTTTGTTGACCCAAGCCAATGATGACAGGATGGAAAACACACTCCACTACCTCAGCCATCATCTAATCCTTGCTTAGGCTAGTTATCCACCCATTTAGGAGCATTGCCTAGCTTTAATCTTTGTAGCCCAAAGCTATAACACAACATGCTTCCTCATAAAGTGAAGTTAATCTCTAGGATCAATCCACTACAGTATCTCATGGCACGACTGACGCTATCTGAACAGTTGGCATGATGATCCATGATCCTCTTGCAGTTTGACATTTTTTTATATCCCTCTGTGTGGTGAAAGGACAAGCCCTAGCAAATTTTTTAGCAGCACACCTACTTCCTGTTGACTCTCTACTTAGTGATGATCTCCTTGATGAACAAATCATGAACTTAGGGCATACTAGCATTCACTACTAGGAGATGTACTTTGATTGTGCAGCTTTCTCTCAAAGAGGAGAAGAACCACAATCTACTAATCAAAGAGGAGAAGATCATGGTGATATTAGAAAAGCCACCCCCTAAAAATTTTACTCAAGTCAGATAATTCCAAGGGTGGTTGGCATATCTAAGATGCTTTATATACAATCTATTGAAAAGATATCAGTTATTCTCAACACTTGTCAAAAAGGATGCCAAGTTAAAGTGGAATGACAATTGTGTGCATGCCTTTGAAGACATCAAGCAATACTTGATGACACCGCCAATTCTAGTAGCCGCTATCCTAGGCAAGCCACTCATACTTTACATTGCTGCATTAGATGACTCCCTTCATGCTTTGTTGGCACAAGACAATGATGAAGGGATGGAAAACACACTCTACTACCTCAGCCATCATCTAATCCTTGCTTAGGCTAATTATCCACCCATTGAGGAGCATTGCCTAACTTTAATCTTTGCATCCCAAAGCTACAACCCAACATGCTTCCTCATAAGGTGAACTTAATCTCTAGGATCAATCCACTATAGTATCTCATGGCACGACTGACGCTATCCAAACAGTTGGTAGGATGGTCCATGATCTTCTTGCAGTTTGACATTTTCTTTATATCCATCTGTGCGGTGAAAGGATAAGCACTAGCAGATTTCTTAGTGGCACACCTACTTCCTGCTGACTCTCTGCTTAGTGATGATCTTCGTGATGAATAAATCATGAACTTAGGGGATACTAGCATTCATTACTGGGGGATGTACTTTGATGGTGCAGCTTTCTCTCAAAGTGGACAATAACCACACTACTATTCCAGGAAAGGGATTGGTAAGAATAGTTCTCTTAACTCTGGACAATGATGTGATGAGATTCTCATATCATATGTTCAATCTTTGCACCAACAATGAAGCCAAATATGAAGCTTTGATTATCGATCTGGAGTTAGCCGTTACTCTAAGCATCCAAAACATCAACATCTTCGAGGATTCTCAGCTAACTATCAACCAAATCATTGGGTCCTATAAGGTTATAAAGCCTAAGCTCCATCACTATGACAAGTACACCATGGATTTTTTGGCCAAAATCCTAGAGGTTACCATTTATAAGATTTCTTAAGGACAGAATGACATAGCGTATTCTTTTGCCAAGCTTGCCAAAGAGTTGGCATGTCCAAGGATTAAAGATCCATATCAATAAGTCTTATCAATTATTGATATTGAACACATCAAAAGCACTCTCAAGGGAAGGTTTCCATTGCCAAGAAGGACGAGGA